>JAOXNG010000004.1:6591895-6602582 GCA_028566535.1 Scolopax minor
AGGTTTTACTTTCCGTTTTCCATGCAACAATTTTAAAGCAGGACCCAGTAGTGACCTTACTGCAGAGCTCTACAAGGAATCAAGAGAATAAAACTTTAGGAAACAGCAGCAGAGGCCATACTATGTAAGCACATAAAACTGACCTTTATTTCATATGCTTTGACTAAAAGCTGCTCAAAAATAAATCTTTTGGCCACACTGATTAGATTATCTCCTTCTCAAGCACGTATTTTAAAAGAACAACAACAAAAAAATCATTTCTAAAAGCCTGCTCATGTTCTTGAATTTTAAACAATTCTTTTTATCAGCAAACTTTCCCCAAAACTGCACTACAGATAGCATTTCCAGCTAATTCAAGGCTAGTGCCTAAGACCACAGGAATTTTGATACAAAGAAAAAGATTAATGTCAAAACTCACTGCAAACCAATTTTTATACTACTACTGACTATCAACTATTATTAATAAAGATAGCTCTAAGCTTTGAGAAAAAACAAATGCTATCCAAATTAGAATGACACATTGAAAAAGCCTTTACACAGGGGAAACCCCAAACTCTCATTATGTCACAAAAACATGTTTACAGCAAAGCTTACAACACTTCATGCCCAAGTACCAATAAAAATCAAATTGCAAAATTAATGCTTTTTTCTTACAAGGCAGAACACTTTGTTTGTTTTGGTTTTTTACACAGTTAAAAAGTCTAATGTCTGAAACAGCCTTCCTGGCTTTAATAAAGTGTATAAATAACTTGTGATTTCAACAAACCACATTAATAATGCCATAACAATAATTATCAGAATCAAAGTGTTGTGCTGATAGCATTATTACTACCATTGCTATTAAAGGAACCCATTCTATGGACAAATCTTATGATGTTCAGTGGGATAAAGCCAGTCTTAATTTTTTTTTTCCAAAAGCCTTTTTATTTTGCCCTTTCCACTGCTATGCACTTACTTCGATTTTAAAAAACAAAACAAAAAAGAAATCCCATACACCTAACTATAACCAGCAAGCTACAAGAAAACACAAATTCAATTTATGACATGGACATTTTGTGACCTGGACACCACTTCCCATGTATTAATGGCATCAAATCTTTGTAATGCATTGCTCTTAAGTCTAATGCTTGTCTAAGTGTTGTGCTTTCTCTCTGCCTCCACATCATACATCTTTACATAATGCAATAACGTTAAACTGAATCACCTTCTTTCTCCCTCCCATGCTTATCTCCACCACTACAACAATATTTATTTGCCTCCCTAAGTTATACTAATTCCTTAAAGCTCAGTAATGATTAGCTTTAAGGTTATTAAAGTTACTTTCCTAAAGCAAAAGGGATTTTTACTTGCTTTCCCGTTTCTCTGGAGGTTCTTGAGCTGTGTACATTTTTCCTTTTCAAGATAATATGTCAGCCACATTCCTAAAAGGTTTAGTTAAAACTTGAGAAAACAGATTAATTTAGAAAGATGTAAGAATTTATGTTTATCTCTGAAGTTAAGAAACTCGAAAAACCCTCCAAGTAAACAAATAGGTCGAGTAGTTCACTCTATGCAGCAAGATCATGACATTTTCCATTTTTTGCCCCTAAATACCAACATCAAAAAGTGCTCAAAGTTCCTATCCAAGAATTAGTGTTAATTTTTTTTTTTATTTAAATTATAAAAGCCGTAGCTCATATTCACACTGATGGGGGGAAAAAGGGGAAGAAAAGAAAACTCTTCCATAAGATCACAGGAAGTATGATTAGATGCATTTCAGGTACAGATTTGACCCTTAAATTGACATCAAAGCTGTACGGGGGGAAAAACCAAACCAAAACAAAGTAAAACAAACAAAAAAAAAAGGAAACAATATAAAGCAGAAATATTCAGAAAAAGAAAATCACTAACTAAATTACAGCAAAATATCTGTATTAAGAGAAATAAAACAGTCACATACTCAGATCACAAACTGACAAGACATTCAGTAAAAAATCAAAAGCTCTCTCAATTTTCTTTCCATTTTGGGTGAACCACAAAACTTCAACTTTGGGCACTGCATTTGATACATAAATTAAAATTCTCAGAACAAAGAAAGGTACTTTGTATTTCTGAGAGAGTCAGGTTGTAGCATGAGAACTTCCTGAAAGACTAACATTAGACTATATACATTTTTTTTTTAAATATGTAGTGAAAAATCAGTAGATTTGACTAAAGATCTCAACTTCTTATTCTAATTTATTCTTAGTATCAGAACTGTTCAGTTTTTAAATACGCAAAGCTGAACTACTGAAAAAGTAACCAGAATACAAAACTTTACAAGTTTTTCTTACAGTTTATTTGTCAATGTAGGATGATCTGTAATTCATGTGCAGAGTAATGTATGCAAACCTCATTCAACTGAACTGTAGTTCAAGAGCTGCCACTATGCTTGCACAGACAATGCAGTGAAAAAGCAAAATATTTGAGAGGAGAGAGGTCTGTTACAAGTCAAATACAAAATCTGCAAGAACCCTTACCACTTTTCTCAAATATATTATAACTGGAATTAGATTGATATAAACCCTTAGAGCTTGCTATGAACTAAGCCAAATTCAAGCACATCCATATCTGGGTAAAACTGACCTATACTATTAGTCAACGTTTTCGTAAGCCATGATGCAGTCTCTCCCTCTCTCAGATACTGTATTTACCTGTGTTAATTTCCTCTGCTATATGGATATCTTCAGCTTGCACAGACTGATCCAACATCTCAACAAAACGTTCCTGAATTTCAGCATCGGCCTCATCACCAAACTTATAATCACTGAGCATCACACTGGATCCAGCAACAGGGACAAACAGTCTTTGAGGTAAGACATGATATTCCCTCTCAAAATCTAAAAGAAAAGGGGGAAAAATACCATCCAAATAAAAGCCTTGCCAGTCATGATAAAATTCCTCATTAATCTCTGACCGTAAGATAAAGCTATTGCAAAAGAACTGCTAAAAGTTTCCATGCCAAAATTCTGTTTTCAGGCATGGCTTGTTTCCTTGTTACTGTTTTATAAAAGTTTTGGCTGCTATTACACTGTTCTGTTCTTACATTAGTCTCTCCAGAAATACCTGAGAGACCTCCAAAGCAGACCATAAAATGTTAATCAGACTTATTTTTAACGTTTAGAATGACTAGCAAAAATACTCTGGCTGCAGATAAGAGTGTAGGCAGAACAGCACGTAATTTCAACACCACAATTGATTGCAAACATTTGGTTACTTCATGCCATAAAGCCACAAAGCACAGCTGCCACCTACAGAGGAAACTGAAAACAGCAAGTTTAAATCGTGCAGGATGGGTAAAGTTGGCTAACACCAAAACGAACCACATTCCCTAAAAGCAAATGGTAATTCTGAACATGATTCGTTTTTCATTACACAATCAACATGTTCCCATTTCTTTTCTATTTTTTCTAAAATCACTACCAAAGATAGTAGCTCTTAAAAGGCTTTCCTTCAAATTGATAATTCAATCAACTAATAATATATGGTTTGATAAAAAAATAACATCAAACAACACAAGAAGATAATTTGAATTCATTGCACTGACTCAAAGAAATTTAAAGAATCACCCACTGTCAGCTAGGAGATCCGGTCTCAGCATATACCCCCAGAGTTTTTAATGTAATTAATTTCATTAGATCAATTAGATCAAGATCTAAGAACCACAATTCACTGCAAATGTAAGCTGATGGCTTTTTTTTTTTTGAATGCCTACTTTTTTTGTGAGGTCCTTCATTTATAATCAGATCTTCAAATAGTATTTCACACCGATCACTCAATGTGTTTATTATGTCTCTTTTCAAAGCCTGCAAGCACAAAAGCAAAAATGTCATTAATATAAAAGCCATTTGCAAAGCTTTGGACTAGTAAGGAACAACAAAAGTCCCTTATAGGCTTAAACTGTTGAAAAAACAGTTTTCCCCAGAATATAAAAATTTTAAAGAGAATTTTTGAAACTCCAATAAAGAGAAGCCAACATGAAAAGAATTAAAATTAAAACCCAACAAAAGAAAAATAAAAAGCTGAGGAAATTTTTAGTATTGTTAGAATAAGAACTGACAACTTCTAGACACTGCCATTAAAAACAAACAATAATCAGAAGGTAACAATAACCACTCAATAAGGGTGAAAAAATTCACTGTACAAATAAATCTGTGTTTTCCCACTACACATAAAAAGATATAATCTGTAACCTTTTCTTAACTTAAAGAAAATTGTCAACGTGATTAAGCTTTGAAGAATTTGTGCAAAGATTCACCAGAGAACAGCCTTAGCAACAGGAGACATACCTACTAGAAGTGAAAAAGGAACTGAATTCATCATATATGCACACATGTGGTTTCTGAAACAATCCCTGTGTTCAAAGGGATAAACATTGTGACCCCAGTTCAGACCACGACATTATGGCAAAGAAAAGCCAGTATGACAAATTTCATGTATTTCAGAAAAATATTTCAGATGAACTATGAACCTTTTCACTACCTGAACAGCTTCTTTGACTTTTGGCTTGTTGTTATGTATGTAGGCTCTGCATTTCACAGCACCTTTGAGATTTATGGAACCACTGCAGACCTGGACTGTCGCTGTTGATCTATGACTTGAACCCTGGGACTGAAAAATAAACACGTTTCAATTTTATCTTGTTACCAAGGCACTTGCAGCATGAGTAATAAAAAACAGAACTAGGAAATTAATAGCATACCTTAAGATATTTACATGTAACCTGGTTTCCCTCACAATTTATAACTCTAATTTATTTAGGGTTTTAGTTTTGTTAGTTAAGACTGAAAAATCTCTCCTTCTCCATTATGTAAAATGTATTTACTTCTCCAAACATTTCATTTCTTGCAATTTAAATATTTGCATCAGGCAAATGGCTTGCAGCTAATATTAGTATTGCAATCTAGAAATCTTTTTTAGGATTTTTTTTTTTAAGGAGTGATTTTTTTTTATATTTACTATATAGCCTGCAAAGCCTACAGTATCCTGAGAGTCATTTCATTAGTTAGCACCAAATTACAAATGCAGTCACATTTTGAACTGTATCAAACTGTTGCCTAGAAATATTCACCCTAATTACCAAAATCACAAGTGTGTTGTAGGAAGCACTCTAAGACAATACCTGGCAACACAGGGATGCGTAACTTCCACAAGAACCACACAAACTACTTCTGCCAAAACACAAAAAAAATAAATTCCTTTCTCTGAGGCAGTTAACCACCGGAACAACGTATCAACAAAATGCAAGTTTTGCTGAACATAACTTTCCAGAAACCAGGATCTACCTGGCAAACAGGATGGCCTGTGCTGTGCAAGAAGCCTACAAAACAATGCTGAGATACCTTTGGACTTCAGGACTCGTTTGGGGCACCTAATTCAGGGCTCGAGTCAGCATAACCTCTGGTAGAGATGAACCTCCTGACATAAGACCCAGCAGCTTCAGATTATGATTCACCTCACAGGATCCATACCTTAATCCAAAACTAGTGACTCATCTTGACAAAATCAATGACAAAAGCATTCACATAAAGGTCCATAGCTAGCCACAGCAAGTTGAAGCCTGGGGATGATTCTGAACTTCAGAAAGATGCAAAGTCACCTTGAAATCACCATATGCGGGTACTGACAGGTAACCTGTCAGTCAACCTAACTATCAAACTAATTAGTTTGCAGGATTTCATTTCTGTAACTAGTTTTTCATATTTTCCTTGAGCTGCACTGTGCAATTTTTAGATGATGCAGTTATCACAGCATGAGAATTTCTGAAGACACAAAATGCACACATCTGTCCAGACATTCATAGCCAATACCTGCAGGGGAATCAAAAGTCTTACGATAAAATAAGCTGGATTTCTGGACAGAAATTTAGAATGTTCTTTTATTTTTTTTTATTCTATTTTATAAGATAAAGAGATTATACTTTACAAGCCACTAAATACTTACCAGCTGTGTCAGAACTTTGACATCAGAAAGCTGAGTGCTGTACTGAGTATTTCCTCGTAACTTTTTCTGAGGGGAAAAAAAATTCTGAGTCATGAAACAGGAAAAAATTTCCCTGAATCAAAATCTCCTCACTATGGTATAAAATGTGCTCTAATTTGCAGCTTTTTAGAGCATATAGTAAACAGCTATAAGACTATCATTACAAAACTGAGAGATGAATGCATCAGCCAAATGCATTTCCGCTCCTTGTTAACATTCAGACCTATGTATTAGAAATCTCATCACCTACATTCACACCTTACTCATGTTCTTTAATGAGGAGACAGCATATAGAAAAATATTTAGGCAGACTTCACACCCAAGTGTTGTCTTCACATTGCCAGAGGAAGAGGAGCCAATTTGCAGTGATGAAGATGGGAACACCAGCAGTCTCATGTATTAGCTACCCGAAACAGGCTGATTAATTAGATCAACAAATATTCTACAGAAAACATATAAGTTAATGCTTTATTGTATTGGAGATTCTAACCCCACCTCTATTAGACTTCAATTCCTTGCTGTTCAGGACTCACCTGCCCTTCCAATAGTTCTGTATCACCATCTTTAACTTGTCCATTGATTAGAAAAACACTGTCTTCTATTTGTTTTGACCATCGATTTAATCCATTCTTTAAGAAAAAAAAAAAGTGAAACACAAAGATGTCATAAGAAAGAGAAAACAGAATTTCACTAAAGGAGCTGGACAATATCATGCTGAAAATTACAGAAATACTCTTTTCACTCGTTTCAACAGTTACTCGAGAGAGTTTTAAAGTCTCTAAAAAATTTGTCTATATGTTTTTCCAAAGCTAAATTGTAAAACCAACGTGTTCGGAATATATCCTCAACAAAGAAGCATTTCAAAATATTTAAGTGCTACCCCAGGGATTTTACTTTTGTAGAGAGAGGTGCAGCCAACTGAAAGTCAATTCATATTAAAAACACCCCAGGCCACTTTTCTAATTGGCTGCAATGTTTCACTAGCTGAAGCACAGGAGACTTTAGTTGGAATACTCATGACAATTGATAAATAAGTTAATCAAAGGAAATTGCCAACACTAAGCAGAGCAGAAGAAAAGCTATCTTCATAGCAACTTCAAACTACATTTAGAAGCTGAATAACTGCCTAACATTCTCCACCAAATAGCCCTACTCCTTTCCTCAGACTATTCTGATCTTTCTCTCTCATTTAATTTTCAACAGAAAAAAGTAGTGTAGAGACCAACTACACAACTGGAGCAGCTGGTTAGTTACCTTGGTATTCTTCTCCAAGTCATGGTTTGGTGAAGTAGCAAGAAGTGGGATGTGAATATTAACATTTACGGTGCAGTCCAAAGCTAACCAGGTAGCAGACAGAGCGCTCTGGTATTTCCAATCTGCTGGTTTAGCTGAACTCTGAGAGCAGAAATAAGCAATAAAGCATTTCTTTAAAACACTGTATAACTCAGAAATAGTGGGTTGGGGTTTGTTTTTTTTTTTTTTTTGAAACATTACTTGTTATGCATTAAAAGCTGTATATAACACACAGGATGACATGCTTACCTTTGGATCTTGCACATCATAGGTTCGGCAAACTACTCTTTGCTACTTAAAGAAAAAGTATTGTTTACTTTTTATTTATTTATTTTTTATTTACTAAAGAAAAATTACTTTGTCCTTAACTTCTTTGTTGAGCTAATTTATGCTCTGAAGAAAGTTCTCACCTTTCATTAGTGTAAAAAAGTGAGGAAAAAAATTGACTGTAAACTCCAACTAGCATAGTGATGCTGTCCCATCTCTTACATATACATTAAGATCAATAGGTATTCACAGGGAGAATCACCAATGCACCAATTTGCCATCTGTCCCTGCCTCTCTCATCTCTCTAAGGAAAAGCCTTGCTTTCTCTCCATGTATTCACTCATTATCAACAGATCCAGCGCTCTTCTGCTGCACCAGTGCAGATCCCATATGCTGCTACTTGCCCACTTCCACGTAAGGATCATTGGTAACAGCAAGCTCAAGAAGCTATACAGTATTTTAGATGTTTTCTTCAATTTATGCAAATCAAAACGACTGGGGAAGGCATCATTTGATGCCACTACACACACAAATCGAACAGTAAGAAATGATGAGAATTTTGCAAGGATAAGAGGGTCAATAGTCTTACAGAAAGTGAGAAAACTTTATGACTTCAACTTATGCCTAATTGAACTCAAACAACTCCCTCCTCCCAATTTATGAATTATTCAGAAAAAATACAGAGTGAGGTTGGGGGTAGTAGTCTCAATCAATAAACTTTGCTCATAAAGGATACTTTTTTGTAGCGGAACAAATTTGAAGAGCTGCTCTTTCTGAGACCTCCTCCTCAGTAGGTTTCCAGAGCCGCCTTTTAGTCAAGGACTTTTCCACTGAGAAAATTATCTAAAGATGAAAAAAAAAAGTATTATAGATTTTTCCACAAAAATAATGCATTATAATTTCTGGAAAATAGTCTTGCACTAAAGTTCTAAGTCCAATTACTGACATCATAATTATGCCTCAATGGGAAATTACATGCCACCAAAATGCCACAGTAAAAGAAAATTCAATGAAGGTTCATAGGCAACTACTCCAAAGCAAAAAAGTTGCTTGTGAAATCTTAATTCAGCTTCCTTATAAACTGAACCAAACAACACACATTCACATATTCAACTTGTATGCATTTCTCCCCACAAAAATATTACAGCTTTATGCCTATTGGTTGAGGATCCGGAAAGATAGCTGTGAAAAACTATTAATTAAAAAAAATAATAATAATTGAGGGATCATTGATGACCTGGACACAGCTCACCTTTTTTTGTTGGCTACTAGTTTGAGTAATCACAGCTGAGATGTGATTGCACTGCATTGCCAAACCTGAATCTTCAACCTTAGGCTTTGAAACCTATTCCTGTTTAAATCACTTATGCTTACCTTATAAAAATGATAAAATGAACCTACGTCTACAGAACAGAAATAAATGTGGCACTAGATGCCCCAATACTGTAATGAAAATGCATTTTAAGTCCATCAGACAGTAGCATAAACCCACACATCTAAGTCAAATTCCACTATTTGTGGTATTGTGTATACAAGATATTCCTTTTAATGGAATCAGAACTACAGATATTTCACAATTGTAACTATCTCTAATCTTAGCAATTAATTCAGACAAAAAAAGCTAACAAATGTGTCACAAGGACTTAGCTTACTATAAACCCTGAAAACATGTTCCTTAATGTTCACTTTCAGTAAATACAGTAAGATTTGCTATTGCAGTAACAAACATCACAAGAAAGAGAAAGTTAACAAATACAAACTGCGGTATAGTTCCAAAAAGACAGTAATTTCTGAGATTTCAGTCTAAAAACCATGCAGCAAATCAGAACACTTATGCTTTTAGAAATAATGTAACAAAACAACCATCATACTCAAGAAAGCAGAATAATTTTATATCCCTACACACCTGTCTTTCCACCAGGAAGTCTACTTACCCTGCGTAAAGTACTTTGACTATCTTTTGATAGTTCTGGAGTTGCAATAATAAATACACCAAGAACTAATAAGCCTCCAGGAAGCATTCTAGAAACCTTAAAAATAAAAATGAACATGTATTAATAGGAATCTGAGATCTGACATCCATGTAACTTGATATAAACTTTGAAAATAATACAGATATTTTGTTTAAATATCTATGTATATGTATTTTGTTTTAAAATATCTGTGCCTAGCATGGCTAGGAAGGTTCTTTGAGAAAAAGTCTTGAGACTTCAGAAGTGATGTGGCAGTTTTTGTAAGACATTTCCTATCTATTCCTCCTAACCCCTATCGTTAACTCATACTGTACTACCTGACTGGCGTGCGTAGTTATCCATTCTTCATCAACAGATGCCAGTTTTGAAAGACTGATGTTGTCTTCCTTCTGCTCTTCCTTTGGAGGCGTTCGAACAGCCCGAATTACATAGTCTCTTTGTTGGGAACACTTTCAAAAACATCAAAAGAAGCAAATCTTGAAATCAAGTTGAAATCAAGTTTAGGAATATACTGTGTAGTATAGTAACTGTAAGGTCTGCTTTGAATAAACTTTATAGTAATCTGTTACAAAATAATTCCTTCATGAATTTGCCTTTGCCTTGCCTCATTTAGTGCTATGTTTTATCTTTATGATTTTTTTCTGCCTGTCAGATCTCTCACAAAATTATTTTATAAGACATGAGTGGACATTGCAAACCCTTTACAGAAGTCCCTCCTGACCATATTATCACTCTCCTGCATTATACACACTGATGTTAACAAACTTATCCCAGATGATTAAAGCCAAGGGAGTTTTCCCCTATTAACATGAATGAATGAAACAGACTTCAGATATTACACACTCACCTGCCCTATTAACAGGCCAGTGACATAAGGCTTTAATTTTGTGTTGAGGTCTAAAAGATACTGCTCAATAGCTTCCTCAACAAAGTAAGTTCTACCCATTGCTGCAGGCTTAGGACTATTGTCGTTTCAACCTGTAAAACAAATAACGTATGAAGTCACAGAAATTATATATACTATGCCTGTTACACGAGTCCCAATGAAAGATAAAGGCTAGCTAAGTAGCTTTACAATCTGCAATTGTTTACATTATGAAAAATATAACTCCATATACTAGAGGAAAAAGTATGTGATTGTTTTTTGAAATAAA
>JAOXNG010000004.1:6619174-6631607 GCA_028566535.1 Scolopax minor
AACATAAAATACTTGAGCACCTTGCTTAAGCAAGTTTGTTATTCCTGTCCTAAATTATGATAGTAATATTTACCTGGGCAAAGTCCTGATAACTTTGAGTTATTGAGAAGGGTTTTTACAATAAAATGGAAATTAAACACTTGAAACAAAGGGAAAGGAAAAAAAAAATCTGTATATTAATTTTTACGATAGCAAGATTTACCAGTGCTTGCCTTGGCAGTTTATATTCCTATTCTTTTAAGGCATATTTGCTGTTATACTTTAAATCTTCTATTATAAGCTATATTGACTCTTAGAGTATAAATATTTAAGTATGCATCTATTTCTGTAGTAGATCTTTTGGGTTTTTTTGATCCCTCGAATTAGACTGCACAGATAGTAGATTTCCCCCTAATAATACTTATTGTATCAATATTTTTTTTAAAATTATTTCAAAACTAAGTCGTACATTATAAGTGCTATCTTCATGATTTTTTTGTATCTACCTATTATTGCTTGCTCCCTGCAGTAATTATTTTGTGAATGGGACAAGTGTTGTGATAACTTTGTACAAAGTGCTGCTGTAATTATTAAAGGATACTGTAAGCATAATGCGTTATGCTCTTTTATCAGGGAATACTGGAGAGATCTGAGACAGAAACAAAACAAAGACTTAATAATCAGATAGAAAAGCTGGAGCGTGAGATATCTCAGCTGAAGAAGAAACTAGAAAGTGAGGTGGAACAAAGACATTCCCTTACCAAAAATCAAGAGGTAAGTATAATTATAAATATGCTAAAGTTGTTTTAGTGAAAATTAAGCCACTGTTGCATGGCTTCTGCCAGCTTGCAGTGCGTTATTTTTTAGGTGTGAGATTTATAAACCTATTTGGTCTTTGTGCCATTTGTGAATAATTAATAGTTTAAAAACCTTGTGTTTTCAGGTTCATATCCTGGATCTTAAGAGGCAACTCGAGACTGAGACCAACCGTCACATAAACACAAAGGAACTTTTAAAGAATGCCCAGAAAGAAACTGCAATGCTGAAACAGCAGCTGAACAACACAGAGGCTCAGTTAGCATCTCAGTCATCACAGAGGGCTCCAGGGAAAGGTAAGATATTTTGGATTTCTCTTTATGTTAAACCTTGCTGTCTGAAGAACGATAATGTTCCTAATTTATAATAATTTAAAAATTAGGAGGATAGTACACTAAATTATAGACTTCATTATTACAATCACATATTCAAATAAATGCTAACCAGGATGATTTGTTGAAGTAAAGTTACTTTTAACAAGCTGTCCAAGCAGCCTTTGTCAAAGGGCAAAAATAAAGCCAAATTTATTAAGGGATCCCTTTTATTTTTATTTGAAAAAACTTTAGTCTTCTAGGTTATTTTTAAATAGCCATTTTTTTGTCTGAATCAACAATGTTTATTGTAAACTACTGTCGATTAGGGCTGGCAAATTTATTTAGGGAAGCTTTGTGCAGGTGATTGTTTTTTCCATATGTTAATTTGCTAAGAAGACTTCTTTTTTGACTTTGAAAAACAAAGAAGACTTTGTTTTTGAACAGAACAGTGGTTTTAAAAATTGAATTAAAAGTGATTATTTAATTTCTGTGTTTCAATATTATAGGTCAGGCTAGTACAAATGAAGATGTGGATGATCTTGTAAGTCGATTAAGACAAGCTGACGAACAAGTTAATGACCTGAGAGAAAGACTCAAGACTAGTTCTAGTAATGTGGAACAGTACAGGGCCATGGTTCTTAGTCTCGAGGAATCCCTTAATAAGGAAAAACAAGTAAGTGTTTACCATTCATTGCTCATTAGAGCAAAAACAGAAACAAGATGGTTTGCTTGTTGGCGGGGTTTTTTTGTACTGTAGTCTGTAGGATTATGGGAGGAATTATAAAAAAACTCATGTTAGAAGGCACTAGAACATAAAGAAGTAGACAATATTTTAGGCAATTTTATTAAAAACACATCCAGTAGATGATGGAGTGCTGTTTGTCTAGTGTCCATGTTCTCTGTCTGTCTGTGTTCTGTTACTGTAAAATCTTCATTGTGGCTTGATATGTTTTAGCAATATTGCAGACTAGCATGTGATAAAAATATATGCTGGTTGCTGCACACTTAAATGCAGTTGCCTAGAACTTTTCTTAGATGTGCTTCATGAGGTATTGCAGCTTTAAAGGGGAAAAAAAAATATGTTCAATTCTATTTGTAATTTTTAACATTTTCAGCATTACTCTAAATGAGAATACCTGTTCTGACTTTAAAATGCTAATAAAATACTGATTTCACATCAGAATACCATATTTAAATGGAAAAAAATTGATCTGTTATGATGGATTTCAATGAAGGTGACAGAGGAAGTTCGTGCAACAGTGGAAGCTCGTCTGAAGGAATCTTCAGAGTATCAAGCACAGCTGGAGAAAAAGCTGATGGAGTCAGAGAAAGAAAAGCAAGAACTGCAAGAAGAGAAACGTAAAGCTGTGGAGAATATGGAGCAACAGGTATGTGCTGAACGCCTCCTCCCTTAAACTCCCTTGTAAAGAGTCCACGAGAATGCACTTTTACGTCATGCCCTAAACTTCAATTTGTGTCCAAACTAAAATCTCTTTGGATGTACAAAAGGCTAACTAAACTTGAGAGCTTTCCAAACATGAGTAGTACATTAACCTTATCACTTTGTTAGGGTGATTGTGTGTTGAAAGCCATATCTTCCTGAACTTTGAGTGCTGTGTTTTCTGCTGTGCAGAAAAACATGAGTAAAAGCCTTTGAGAAGGGTTTCAGAAAACCTTGTTTGGACTCTGAGCCGAACCCAAATTTGTGGCATGCATGTATTTTAAAACCAGAGTGGTCTGTTTGTCTGGTTTCTAGTTGGGGTTGAAAGAAACAAGACCACCGCAACTAGAATTACTGCAGGCCTGACTCTGAAAGAACAGTAATACGTTTTTACCAGGAAGGAGCTCTGTATATCTCCTTTAGATTAAAATTAGTGTTAAAAAACAAATAAACAAATCACCCTTTAGTTCTGCATATTTATGACTTGTCTATGTTCAAAGCCTTGCTGTGTTCAATACTCTGTAAAATACTGTGCTATTTACTCTTGGTTTTTTTTTTTATTGCTGTTGTTTTCTCCACCACCACTATAGCTGTCAGAACTAAAGAAGAGTCTGTCAACTGTGCAATCAGAAGTTCAGGAAGCTCTTCAGAGAGCCAGCATGGCTCTAAGTAACGAACAACAAGCCAGACGTGACTGCCAGGAACAAGTATGTTACAGCATTTGTCTATTTTAGCCAGAGGTCATAAACTCAATGTTAGTTTTTCATTGTTTTTTCAATTGAACTTAAAACAGTTTTGTAACAGTCATGCCGCTAATCAGAGACTTGCAGAGGCAAGAGAAGGGCTATAAGATCACTTTAATTTGTGAACAGCTGCTTATTTAGTGCTTCACTTTTCCACCTGATCAAACATTGCGGTAATATCAACTAAACTGACTTATAAGTACAGTTTGTGTAACATTTAAAAAACAACAGATGCAAGGGGTTACTGTTTCTAAGGTCTGATTCATTATGGAAAAAAAAATGGTTGGGGAATGTAAGTAACTGTTTTTAATTAATTGATACTTCACTGCCCTGAGTGGGGAGCAAAAAAGAAAACTGAACTCTCACAACAAGACAATGGGGAAAATATTGTTCTAATCTAAAACAGAATTGTCATCTTTTAAAAATGGGGCCATACATTTTTTAGAAGCAACTGATATGATTGTCTTGTTACTGTTTTTTAAAGAGAATCTACTTTTATGCATGTGAGAATTGCAGCAAAGCTGGTTGGTGTAAAAGATTTAGAAAAAAATTGGCAGCTATTTAATCCAATCCAAAGTTTTATAGACAATCATTTCCTTTCTTCTTTTTTTTCCCAGCTAATACTATTACCATAGTCTGTCCTTAACTTTTTAACCTTATGCAGTAAATATATTTGCTTGTTCACATATGGAACTAACTAGTGGATGTTCTTAGACTAATACATGCCTCTTACCTATGCAGTATCTACAGGAAGAGGTTTGACTGTAGAATAACTGTAGAGAGTGTGACCTCCTTCTAGCTAAAGTTATTTCAGATTCTAATTTTTCTTGAAAATAGTAACTTCTTTAGGGGAACATTTTAAGCTTATCCTCTTTTTTTTCTTTTTCATACGTGAATGACAAAGGCTTTGGCCAGTGGTTTTCTTTTTGATTAGTGGTCACTGATTTTGTCTAGAACTTGAAAATCTCTGAACCTGTCAAACATAAAACTTTAAAGGTAGTAGAATGCATTTTGTTATATTTTTTTTTTGGCAGGCAAAGATGGCTTCTGAAGCTCAAAATAAATATGAAAGGGAATTAATGCTCCATGCTGCTGATGTCGAAGCATTACAGGCTATTAAAGAGCAAGTTGCCAAGAATGCAGCAGTAAGGCAGCAGCTAGAGGAAGCTGCTCAGAAAGCTGAGTCTGAATTGTTAGAGTGCAAAGCCTCCTGGGAAGAGAGAGAGAGAATGATCAAGGTATGATTGTTTTATGGTTTCAGTGGGTTTTCTCATTTACCAGCTTTTACAGAATTAAGTCATTGAACAATTTCTGTTGTAGGATGAAGCTTCAAAACTTGCTTCCCGCTGTGAAGACTTGGAAAAACAAAATCGATTATTACATGAACAGCTGGAAAGTTTAAGTGATAAGATGGTGACCTCTATGAAAGAAGCTATGCCAAGTGCAGCGAATGTTTCTCTCAATGAGGAAGGCAAATCCCAGGAACAAATCTTAGAAATTCTTAGGTAACTTTACCTCTGGGCTCCTTCTCTTGGTAGTTATAAATTCAGTTACCTCACCGAAGAGTTCTGTATTATTTTATATTTGAAGGCTAATGTATCAAATTTAAGCAATTTAAGTGCTTTTTTGCTAGGTAGGAGGTGGTTGCTCTACATCAGTAGCTAATTGAGGAGATTTCTTTCTACTGCTAGGAAAAAACTGAGTCAGTTATGATAGGAAGCTAAATCAGATTTGAGTGAATGTGATTAGCACAAAAGTTTTGGAGGTGATTTTTTTCTCATTGTGGTTCTTGGGGGGGTTCTGTAGTTATTTAAGGATTTTTATCTAGGATTTTCTTTTTGATATTTTTGAACTAATTTCTATACCTAGTAGGCCTTCAGATATAGGATGTTTCCAGTTAAAATGCTTCATTTTGCATTTTCCTTGATGTGATGTGTTGTTCATTTTCTTATTTCAGATTTATACGTCGAGAAAAGGAGATTGCTGAAACTAGATTTGAGGTGGCCCAGGTGGAGAGCTTGCGTTACCGCCAGAGAGTGGAGCACCTGGAAAGAGAACTCCAGGAACTGCAGGACAGTCTCAATGCTGAGAGAGAGAAGGTGCAGGTATGGTGCAATATTATTGCTTATGATTTCAATAAGTAGAGAGGGCTGTTTTATATGTTCTACTCTTTGCTGCTTGTGCCCAAAAATGAAGTTTTGGAAGAATCAGGAGCTTTTAAACTGAGGTTTTTATGTAGTCAAATGGAGGATCTTGTTTAGAGTCTTGCTAAGCTGTGTGGCAATTCCAAAATCCCATAAAGAAGGAAAGTAAAGCTAACTTCTCCCATTATTTTTTTCCCTATCTTCTATTTCATTAGTGATAATTACTTGTTTTGAATGTACATGTGAAATAATGAATGCCACGATAGCTTTCTAAAATAGTGTTAATGCCAGATCCAAGTAAGTATATATGCATATGCAAGCAAAACAAATGACTGAGTTAAATCTTTCCAAAAGGTAACAGCAAAAACCATTGCACAGCATGAAGAATTAATGAAGAAAACTGAGACCATGAATGTACTGATAGAAACCAACAAGATGCTGCGAGAAGAGAAGGAGAGGCTAGAACAAGAGCTACAACAAATTCAAGCCAAGGTTAGTACTGAGGTTCATGTATATCTTTTAGATGGTCAAGCTGGTGAGTTATTGCCTGAATATGCCATTGCTAATTACAATAAATATATGGTTTAGATTATGATTATTCCTTTACATTATACACAAATGAATGAGGAAACTCTCCATAGAATTTTAGAAGACATTGGTCCACCTAAAATATTGGAAAATTTGCATTTATCCAGTAGCAAGGATGTTATCAGCAGATAAATGAAAAATTGCACAGGAATACATATAAAGCAAACCACGGTTTTATTGAGAGTTGAAGGGAGATATGTGCCTCATTCCATTTCTACACAGCAGTTATTTTCATGGAATCCAGTGCAGTGTTGTTTGGCTTCTAATGTAATTAATAATCTGTTTCCTGTAACAAAGTACAAAGAATAACAATCTATGAATGTGAAGTCATGCCTGTGTTATATTTCCCCCTCCCCTCTGTTGCATCATGCCCTGCTCTTGCTCCTCATCCCTTTTTCTGCCCCCTACTGACCTCTGGGAGACAAAGTTGGAGAAGAAGATATATCATGACTTCTTCAGGGTGTTGGTTTTGCTCTCTGACACCCACTTAAAGCCATTGTTCAAGTCCTACCATATTCCATTTCCTTCAGTCTCAAAAGATCCAGAGAGCTTAATCCCCAACTGTGTTTTTTCAGGTACGCAAGCTTGAGGCAGACATTTTGCCTCTACAGGAGTCTAATGCTGAACTGAGTGAGAAAAGTGGAATGTTGCAGGCAGAGAAAAAGCTGCTGGAAGAAGATGTGAAACGCTGGAAAGCCCGGACTCAGGTGGGGAATATATATTTTCAAAGATGTTGGCAGGGGTGGGGGCTGAGGGTTGAAGAACTGAAAAAAAGTTCTAAATGTTCTTAACAACAACAACTAAGAAATGTATTTGAATTATAAAGCGTTGCTTATGCAGCTTCAAAATAAGCTATTCTAATTCGTAGGGATTCCAAATCAAAATGCAAAAGCGTTAGTTCTAATTCAAAGAGATTTTTTGGATGTAACTGTATAACCATCTTATGATAATGCAAACTATTTTCTCAACTTCTCAGCATTTATTGAGTCAACAGAAGGACACTGATCTTGAAGAGTATCGGAAGCTACTTTCAGAGAAGGAGGCAAACACCAAGCGTATACAACAAATGAGTGAAGAAACAGGCAGGCTTAAAGCAGAAATAGCCAGGTGTGGTATAAGTCAATTAGTAAAAATTTATGCAAAGCAAAATAATTTAAATAAAGCTGTATCTAGAAGTGTAATTTCTTAACTGTCTATGTAACTATGAAACCTTTGGTATTCCTAAATGTAGCTTGATAATGCACAGGTAAAATGAAGTGAGAATTGTTCTGGAAGTTGTCTTTGTCTTTTAGCTGAACTTATTCTAAATTGATTTTGTAGAATAATTTGGATTCTACAAATACCTGTTTGCATTGCAAAATTCTAGAAAACCTAATTTACTGGAGATAATGCCTGTGTTATTACTTAAACGAGTGACATTGAAATGTATTAATTATTTTAAACATCTCATTTGCATCTTCCTCCAATCTCTTGTTATTTAGAGCTAATGCATCCTTAAATACAAGCCAGAATCTTGTTCAGAATCTGAAGGATGAAGTAACTAAAATAAGAACAGAAAAAGATACTTTGCAGAAAGAACTAGATGCTAAAGTGGCTGACATACAAGAAAAAGTGAAAACTATAACACAGGTCAAGAAAATTGGGCGCAGATACAAGACTCAGTATGAGGAGCTGAAAGCACAGCATGATAAGGTAGATATATTTTTTTCTTTGCTTGCAAAGAAATTCTATTTTAAAAGTATGTTTTTATCTAGAGTCATGTATAATCTAGCTAATCTTCTTCACGGTCTCTTAGCATAATACTGTATGAATACTTACCTGTGAAGAGAAAAGCACAAAATCACATTGTTTATTCTGCTGTTAGCTTGAACTGCTGCAAAGGATGAGCTGTATATTGCTAAATACTTTGCAGCACTCTTAACAAAACTTCGGAGTTCATTAGAATTCCCAGGTTTTGGCCAGATCCTTTTAAACTATTAATTTGCACACAGAAGCAATTTGTGAAAGCAGTGACATACTAATCAGATGGTACCCTTTAGCCTGACACTGTTTGACATATTTCAGATGGTTGCTGAAGCATCAACTCAGCCTTTAGTAGAACAACAAGAAGAGCAAGTTTCTGTCCAGGAAGTACAAGAGCTGAAAGACACCCTCAGTCAAGCTGAAGTGAAGACAAAGTCTTTGGAGGCTCAGGTTGAAAGTTTACAAAAGGTAAGAACAGTGAACTGCTTCAGAGTACTAGACTCTACTGCAGTCTTAAGTGCTCAACTGTGAAGAATGTGAGGGTGGTCTTGTGTGTGCGTGTGTGAATGTATTTACAGAGATTTGTGAAGTGACCCATTTGTGCCTTATTTTGTTGGGAAAGAGGGAACTTAACCCTGGTGAAGTAACAGTGATGTATCTTACGCTGTTTGTTGGAATAAATAAGTGGGAAAGAAAATGCTATTCTGTCAACTATTGCATTTAGAGACAACTGGAATCCTCTACTGTTGATTAGAAGCTCTTTAATATTAGTCCCTTGAAATTCATTAGGCTATATTTTTGCCAGAGTAGCTGGTTATGGACAATAGCTGCAATCTCTCTCTCCAGACTGTAGCAGAAAAGGAAACTGAACTTAGAAATCTTCAGGAGCAGATAACACAGCTACAGTCAGAACTGGCTCGTTTGCATCAAGATCTACAAGAGAAGACTACACAGGAAGAACAACTCAGGCAACAGATCACTGAGAAGGAAGAGAAAACTAGGAAGACCTTGCTTGCAGCCAAGCAGAAAATTGCACAGTTAGCTGGTATATTATAATATTTTTTTCTGCCCTTAAGGTGTCATCTTCTGTTTGGGTTTTTGCTTATTCTTACAGAAAAGTGTTTAAACAGGATGCTTGGGAAAATGTAGCCTACTTCATATTTTACTTAAGTTTCTTTTTCTAGATCAGATGTTACAGGAATTGTTCTTAAACTGTAGTCCTTCAGGAGATGATAAAAGTATATAACTAGCTGTACACTGTGGGGGAATGTTTTGCTTAGTTTTGGCCAGCCAAATTGATCCTTTTGTTGATTAGAGCATATTGACCCTACTAACGACTTAAGTAATTCTCCCCTTCCTTCTTCCCTCCCCAAGTGTACAGCTGCAAAACGTACTGCTTCCTCTGTTTTTAATTGATGTTGAGAGGAATGATGGTGCAAAAGCTTGCTAAAAAGTGTTGTTCTTTTGTGACTGCTTTTTAATTTACTTTTTAGTTTATATTTTAGATATTTTTAATCAGAAAAATGGCATGTTAAAGTTACCTCTAAGAGCTCTGTCAATAGCTCAGCATTTTTAAGGTTTCAAAATACTTCAGTAACCTATTAAGAGACAGGCATTCAGCACACAGACTTAGTAAGCAGCTTTACAGAGGTAAGACTGGATTCTTTCCTATTCAATTAGGTACAAAAGAACAGCTAACAAAAGAAAATGAGGAGTGGAAGCAAAAGAGCAGCTCACTGGAAGAACAGAAGACTGAATTGGAGGTGAGGATGAGTGCACTCAAATCACAGTATGAAGGTCGAATCTGCCGTCTGGAAAGAGAGCTTAGAGAGCAGCAAGAGCGACACCATGAACAGCGAGATGAGCCACCAGAGTCTACAAATAAGGTACAAAATCCTTTTAGCTGGCTGTGGGAGGGGAAACTTCAGGTGCTTTAAGTGGTCTTCAAGCTGGTCCTCTCCTACAGTGGGCAGTTGCTCCTTCTCTCAATCCCTGTCTTTTGCCTTCTGTGGTGTGGTTAAGCACTTATTGGTGAAGGCTGAGGCAAACAGTCATTGAGTACCTTGGCCTTCTTCATATCCCAGGTGATCAGGTATCTCATTTCCTTTCAGTCTTCCTTTTCCCTAATCTTTCTTTTATCACTGACGTACCTGTCAGTGTAGATGCTTTTCTTGTTGCCCTTGATGTCCCTGGCAGGAGAACTGGCAGATGAAGTTGCTAAGCCAGTAGCTATCATATTTGAGAAGGCATGGCAGTCTGGTGAAGTTTCTACTGACTGGAAAGAGGGGAACATAACCCCCGTTTTTAAGAAAGGAAGACCCAGGGAACTGCAGGCCAGTCAGTCTCACCTGGCAAGATCACGGATGATCTTTAAGGTCCCTTCCAACTCCAACCATTCTATGATTCTGTGACACTGCTGTTGAAGTCCCACTGTTCCCTGGTTTTGGAAATATACGAGTTGGTCTTAGTAAGGATTCAGAACTTAATTTAAAACTTAATTCTTGCCATAGTCAGAATTCCCAGCGCTAACAAGCATGCGGTTAGATCCTTATTCACTGTGAATCAGCCAATGAACTGTTTGCACTCTGCTTTCTATTTTTGTATTTTTATCCGTGTGTCCAGTATAATGGGTTCTAGTTTGTATTGGTCCAATAACTTCAGAAGATACCTGAGAAGTTTCTGAATTGTTTTACATACTTGGTATGATTTGTCTTGGAGAATCTGCAGTAATTCATGGAGTCTAAGTAGATATACTAACAAGTCTGTTAAAGAAAAGATTGTTAATAGATCTGTCTGCTGAAGTATTTTTAGCAGATTGCTCTCTGTGTTTCATATGTACATGGTTTGATACTGTTTCTTGTTTAACAGGTCCCAGAACAGCAAAGGCAAATCTCACTCAAGTCTACTCCAGCTTCAGGTGAAAGAGGAATGTGAGTTGAAGGGTTTGGGGATTTTGCTAAGTTTTTGTGGTTGCTGTTTCTTGGTTTTGTCTTTGTCTAGTTGCTCTTCTTTCTAGTAAACCAATAGCTGTTCACAATTTTTCTTAAGCAACTTTGAAGGTATTTATCGATGTGATACATTCCTCCTGTTTTCTCAGCTACGTTTAATCATTAAAGCTTTTAAATTGTTAAATTGCCATATTAGCTACTGGGGACATGGTATCTGGGGAGCACAAAAGATTTTTAAAATCTTGAATTTCAAGATTTCAGGATTCTTGAAGTTGCACAGTTTTGATTGTTACCTTTAAGCTTAGTTTTGGGAGGGATCTTGTTTGTGCAAAAATCTCAAACATGAGAAACAGACTAAATAGACAAAACCAACATAAAATAATTGAATGGCTAAGTTCCAAAATGGGAAATATTACTGTATTACAAAGTTTAAATAACAAGCTCCCTTTCAGTTTTTATAATGCATCCTTTTGAAAGTAAGGCTTTCAAAAATGCCTCTTAAAATTTGGCTGATCCTTGTCTCAACCAAGATATGATATAGCTCTGTAGAGAGTGAATCAGTCTTAATGTAATAAAGACCCAGCACAGCTTATAGTAAAAGCTATACGCTGCTCCATGTGCTCTGCTTACAGATCTCTAGCTGATTACTCTTGAAGAAACCTGTGAAACCTCTAAACTGGACAAAATAACTACTGATAGCATAGTGGATCTGTCTTGGGGGTTGTTTTAACGATTTTGGAAGACAATTCATTATGACGTTGTAAAGCTTTTGAATTTTCAGCCTTTAAAAATTAGTATTTTTGGATATGATAAATATATTTACATTTGGCGTTTTTAAAATCTGATCTTTGCACTACCATGATGAAACTAAAATATTTTTTTTTCAGCGCTAGCACTTCAGACCCACCAACAGCAAATATTAAACCAACTCCTGTTGTGTCAACTCCAAGTAAAGTGACTGCTGCTGCAATAGCTGGGAACAAGTCTACTCCAAGAGCCAGTATCCGTCCAATGGTTACACCTGCGACAGTCACCAATCCTACCACTACTCCAACAGCCACAGTTATGCCTACAACACAGGTGGAGACTCAGGAAGGTAAGCATTTTAGTGTAGTATAAGGATCTACAGTAATCATAAATGCTATCTTTGCCTTGAGATCTTAGTAATTATTAATTTCAAAGTATATCAAATAGTTTTATTGTTCCTGCCTCTCTTTCAGTATTGCATGTTTGTGACCACTTCCGTTGCAACAAAGTTCTTGACTCCTCGACTGAAGATGGGTTAAGGAATGTTAACTCAATCTGCAGAACATTGAATCTGCTTATTTAGGGCATTCTGAAATGGAGAATGTGAACTATATTAGATAATATGAAGACAGTTGAATGTGCTACTGTTTGCCTTGCAGCTATGCAATCAGAAGGACCTGTGGAGCATGTTCCAGTCTTTGGAAGCACTAGTGGGTCTGTGCGTTCCACTAGTCCTAATGTTCAGACGTCTCTCTCTCAGCCCATTTTGACTGTTCAGCAGCAGACACAAGCAACTGCTTTTGTGCAGCCCACTCAACAAAGTCATCCTCAGATTGAGCCTGCTAATCAGGAGCCATCCCCTACCATTGTAGAAGTTGTACAGAGCTCTCAAATAGAGAGGCCCTCCACTTCTACAGCAGTGTTTGGCACAGGTTGGTTTTATTTATACACCTGCCTTTTTAACATAGCT
>JAOXNG010000004.1:6661483-6676482 GCA_028566535.1 Scolopax minor
CCCTCCCTTCCCCTTTGTATGTTACAGTACCTTCAGAAGACACCTCTTGAATCACTGACAGTGAAAGGATTACCAAGGATACACAAAGTATGTTCCATATGATCGTTACTTTCAGGTACGACATCATCCCTAAAAAGAAATAATCTCACATCACTGCATGCAATTCAATTTATCTGTTTATAACGTTTTAAAAATTGTAGTGCATATCTTCATACACAATACTAGTTTAATAACAACATAAAATTAAGATTAAACTTTTCAAGGACAAATTGCTAATTTAGAATTACTCCATAAATTCTCTCTTGGTTGTTAGTTGATTAGCTGTTAAATCTTGTAATAGGACTAGTAAAATTAATTATTAACAAATAACAGGAAAAATTTTTTTCAGAATTCTGTTACGTGAAAACTACAGTCACGGTTTTCTCCTCTTAACATGGGTGCACTTCAATACAACAGCTTCTGAGGTTATAATACCAATAAATATAAATGTAAAGCAAAAAAGGAAAAAAAATACTAGTCAAAATATTAGTTATTAAGCAACATAATTTTATAAACCATAATCTATCATTGAAATATTAGCGTTCAAATATGTCAAGTGGAAATGTAGGATAAAAGTAAATTTTCTTTCAAAAGGAAAACTTGTCTGGTTTTTCTGTTGCAGTTCATCATTTTCCTTTTGAAGTAGAGGACTTTGATCAAAACGCTTGGAGTAGAGATAGATATTACACTTACCTAACAAAGAGTATGTCTGCTCTCAGTGGTGTTTCAGATGCCTTATATATTGCTTTGTAACTGTGCTGGGGTTAACTAATTATCTTATTAAACGAAACCGCCAATGACAGCTTATGACAGCAAAGTTTCCACATAAATTGGAAGAGATCCCAGATGACTAGACTAACACAACATCTGGAAAATACTCCCATTAAGAAAAATGATTACAGGAAAAAAGTAAATAGAGACTTACTAGTCAAAACACATTTTGATTACTGAGTGAAATGAACAAATTGTCCTGAATGCATCTGGAAGGTATTAGATATTATTGCACAGCAATAAAAAGTCATTATAGGCAGATAGTATATTTTCTTTCTTGTCAAAGGTAGCTTAGGTGACAGTAGTCCAGAATTATGCAGTAGTATCTGCTACTGATGGTGTATCTTCTCCAAAAAGTTCTAAGCTCTAATTCATGCAGTCATATATAATTTGCCAGTTCTGCACTGAATAATATATTGTACTTTTTCCTGAACTGAATGGAAATTTTGCCAAGATTGGATAGAAATCAAAGAATTTAGTCAAATCTCAAATTTATTAAATATACTGTATGTAAAGCATCAATACATGATGAAAGAGACTTAAATTGCTTCAGTGTTCTTTGTGCTTATTGGTTCCAGATTCAGGGTGCTGGAAATGGTTATTTGCAAGTCTGTCTCAGAGATAAAGGGGGGTTTCTATTGAACCTTTTAATGGTCCTGACTCTCAGAGTCTGGGGGTGATTTGTTATTCAGAAAATATCCCAAAGGCCAGGGAACTTTGATACATCTGTCTTATGGCATTACTCAAATTCCAAAGTAATTCTACTATCCCAAAATAATAAATATGGTATAATACACACTTGATCCCACTTGAGGAAAGCACTTAAGCATGAGCTTGATGCTCTTAAGGAAAATAATGTAGCCATCTCTGAAAAGGAGTGAGTTTAGACGTGTGTTTGAATGTTTTCCTCACTTGGTCCATTGATTGTGCAGTGTATTTTTATTCTAGATTTTCTTTCTAATTTCTCTACTGTCACAATAGAGGCAGTGCCATTCAATCTTTCTATATTGTGGACACTTCTAATTGCTTTAATATCACAGCCATTCTCCAATCAATTCCAATCAATGAAAGGGGGCTTTTTTATTGCTCTAGGAACACACACAATCTTTGTAAATGTTTCTAGAGTTATTAGACAAGTGTTAAGTGGGAGAACTTGCATGCTGTTGATTTGCTATTCAAGGTTCTCTGCCAAATGCCAGGCTGCTTAAGATTTATTTAAGATTTAAGATTTATTGCTCTAGTTTGTGGAAAAGAGAACCCAAGTCTCTGAGATTTTGTGGAGTTTTTTCAAGGTAGTATACCGAAGGAAATACATATTACATGTCTTATTACAAGAACTTCAGTACTGTCTCTAGTGGAGATGACTATAAGATTGATAAAGAAACTCTCAAACCTCTCTCTGCTTGAGAAGGTACCTTCTATGCATATTTAAAGGCCAAGGAAGTAACGTTTAGGGTAGCTAAATAGCATTGACATGAGATTGGTTTTCTAGAATAGGACTAAAATTCTCATAACTTCAATAATTTATAATTTGATTAAGGAAAACATTTAAGACTACATTATTGAGTATATCCTTACTTTGATAGCCATGATTTGATACGGTGGAGATACATTGACTTCTCCATCATTTCACAGCCAATACAGTTGTGAGTCCCAGTTAATACAAGCTGACCACCTGAGGTTAAAAAATATATCTAAAGTAGTAAATAAGAAGTAACAGAAGCTCAAAAGTATTATCTTGCTTCTGTTAACGTGCCAATATAAATCAAAATCATATGAAAACAATTAGAATCATACACAACTTTAAAATATGGGTAGTCATGATTGGCTGCTACATGTATTATATATTAGGGCTATGTTAATTTTGGCAGGGGTGTATTGTTTCATTCCTCTTATGAATTAAGTTTTTGGATTGTTAGAGGTGACTTGGGGTTGCAAAGTTTCCGTGATGAGTTTTCAAACAGCAGTTACTGGATTTCAGCTGCTGTCATCTTCCTTTGCAGTGTGGGTTTGTTAGAGTTGAATGACTGTTAGGTGGTCATTAAAGTTTTTTCAGCATTAATTATAGAAGCTCCAAATAGAAACTGATACTGCACAATGTTTTGTTTCCTTCAGGTCAATGTGATTTTAGGTAGCAGTATCTGACAAAATATGCTGAATTTTTACAAACCTATATGAGTTTCATTTATTTTTGTCATACATGAAAACTGAGGTTGTCATAAATATGCTCTGTTTCTTGTGCAGAAAAAAATACTTTTGAAAATGTCTGTGTGGCTCTTCTGTATACTACTTTTCTCTACATAATTTAATATTAGTTTAAAAGAATGTACTTTTTTAAAGACTGGTTGAAGATGAAATAGAAAGGCTTTTTTGGAGATTAAGGTACTCAGCTAGGAAATGAGTTCAGATTGATTTCCAGTTCTGTGACAGACTTGGTGCCTAAGTTTTTCAGTGCCAGTTAAAAGCTTTCATAAAAATCTTTTTTTTCATAACATACATATTATTAAGCTCCTTTTACAGGTAGGTTTAGCCTCCATGTGTATTGTATGGGATAATTCCATAAGTGGGTTAACAGGATGTGAAAAAACACCTTTAAATTGTAGTATCTGCAATTTTAGCAGCTGCATTGAAATAGTATTTGTGCTGACACTTCACAGTGTGTGATCAGGCAATGATAAAATGGGATTTACATTATGACCAGCTTTTGCTGGTTTTCTCTTTATTTTCAGGGGTGGACTTCAAAATCCTGCTTTGAATTATTATCATGGTTTTGGGGAGGCATTAATGATGGACAGAGTTTACTTGCTCCTGTCTTGCAAAGGTTTGTGTGCCAGTGAAAAGAGCCCTAAGAGTGACATTGAAACAGTAAGCAGGGAGCTGCATGGATAAGGAAGGGTGAGGTGGGAATACATCTCAAACATTTTTGGGTTGAGCTCCATGTGAAATGAACTTGGAACTACAAAAAAAGAAAAAAAAAGAGGAAGTACAAAATGTTCCATTTGCTTATTTTTATTTCTGCTGCACTCAGGGAAATAGGACTCATTATATTCCTGATGAGTAAATAAAAGATACATGACTTCACCAAGATATCTTCAGCAAGATACAGGACCTAATATTGTGGTTAGCCACTCAAATTGGAACGTAACATTATTTATTGTCTGATATTTGGTTGCTTCAGTTAAGTATAACGGATCAGTCATTTAATTTGGCAAGGGTTTCAGGCAATATAAACCACACATTAAATCTTGTCAGTTGTATCATCCAAAATCCTATCTCTATTTTCTATCTTCATTAGTGACTGCATTTGAAAGAAAAAAAAAAAAAAAGAGGAAAAAAATATAAAAAGAAGCCTTTCCCTGCAAGTGGTGCTTTGCTTAGATATAGTGAGATCATCGTAGTTACAGTACTATTATTATTATCTCTTATTTCTGAAAGAATGGATTCCTTACATTGGTGTCCAGGATTCAGGCATTTTCTTATGCCTTTTCAGGCCATGGTTTTTTTAGAAGTTCATCAGTCAGTCACATTTATGATAGTGGTTTGGGGATGTGTTCATATCCACTTGGGGTCGCATGGAAAATGTAAGCCAGTGAAATCCTGGAAAACAGTCATTATGTTAATCTGAGTCTGGTCTGACAGATGCCTCATTGCTTTTTAGTTCCATTGCTTTTCATACCCATCAGTATCCTAAAAACATAATGTAATTTTTGTATAAAAACTAAATTCCACTTGGAGTTATCTGAATCCCTGTAGTAAATCATTTGGCAGAAGTTAATTAGAGAAACCAAGCTTAACACAAGTGAAGAAAGTCAAAAGAAAACAAAAGAGCATGTATTTAGAGTAGTTTTGGTCTGATGAATATTCACTGAATACTGTACCTTTTTAACCTCGAAGGAATTTCATTGAAAGTTAGTGAAAGTGCTGGAAGTCTCATTAAATGAGTTACTAAGAAAAATTTCAAAGAATTGCAGAAAGATTTTTGCTCTTACATGAAGGACTGACATGCTTCCAGGCTTCTGGACTTGGATGTGGAAGGAAAGAGAATGATTAGAGGAAGCAGAAGCCCTAAGGTGGAAAGGGTATGGGATTACAATTAATTTTTCAGACTCATCTGATAATCGATCGAAGGACACTTCTGTAGTGCTTTCTACAATCAGTCACTTTCTGCCATGCCAGAACTGGCTACATTTTATTGGCATATTTTATTTAGTTACAGAAAAAAAAAATTAATTTTGAAGAGCAATTAAATATGCTGACTTTTAAGACAGAAGGATATTGATACCACTGCTTTTCTGTGATTTATGAGTAGTATGAGTAGCAGTTTTGCAATTAATTCCACTGTAGCAAACTGCTGTATGGGTCAGATGGACATATGCATCTTCCAATTGATATAAATATAGACTTCCTGCATTTGCAATTTCTAAGAAGTTGAGAGAATTGTTTAAAGGTAAGTAAGCAGAGAGAAAAATATGACTTAGAAGTTACATTTGTCCACACAGTGATAAGAGGTGAGCCCATAATGAAAGGTGGAAGATAAAGGATAGAATCTGCATGTTTGTATTATTTTTAAAGTACTACAAAAATTAGTAGGGGACATCCTTTTATTGTAGAAGAGTTTTATACCTAGCCCAGCTGCAGACATTACTGTGTATCTTGAAGAGGAGGAGGAGGAGTGGGTCTGCTGACTGTTTACAAATGTAGATGTTAATAACTTGACTTCCTCTGGAGCTATGACCCTAAGACCATCACTTCATAGCTGTCATAAAATTTCTAAGTAGATTCTAACTATTTCCTCTAAAAGACCTTTACAGTTTTTACCCCAAAGCTAGAACATGGATTTACTTTAACTAGGCTGCAATTTCTTTTTATGTGGAATGCATGCTCTGATTCATACAACAGAGTTAATGACAGAGAGTAACAGAGAGAAATCCATCAGAGAACATCTGGCAGAACAGGATCTTACCAAATCAGAAATATTCAGAAATTTTCTTTCTTTCTTAGTATATGAATTATTCCCTTATAAGTTGGGTCTAGTGAAATGGTCATTGATTTAGATCCAGGTAGCCTCAGTGACTATTGCCTCATTAAAATGTCTCACAAAATGAATTCTCTTCTGTATCGTTTGTTCTTTTTTTATTAACATAGTGTATGGACTGGTTCTCCTACTGAAGAATAACAGCAAGAAAACAAGAGATTCAACTGCAGGAAGAAAACATTTTCAAGCAAGATTTGATTAAAATGAAGCATGGTACATGATAAGAATAAGGAAAATGGACATTAGAAAGACAAGGTGCTTCGAGTAGTAAAAAGAGGTAAAAGTAGAAGAAGTTATTATATATATATGTCTGTTTATAACATAAGAAAATATGTTTAACAGTAAAATAGGGAATCCCAATTAAACAGTAGGAGGTGAATTAGCCCTGACTTTTGGTTAATTTGTGAATGAAAGATACAGAAAATTCTTTCAGACCAATTCTTTATTTCATTGCCACCTACAGGACTGCTAATAAAGATTCCCAGAAACAGTCACCACTTTTCCTGTGAATGAAGAAAACCACCCTTGCTTTGGCAAAACAGCAGTGCAAAGGTGTCAGACGGTATCGCAAGGGGTTGCTTTCAGACTTGGTATGAGGTCATTTTCTTGTAATATGAAGAATTATCTTTCTTATACATCACACTCAGTCTCCTATAAATAATCCTTTGAAGACTTGAAGAAATCAAGCTTTCACCTGCCATGTATTCAAGCAAAAATGAACTTTTAAAATGTGTATATTCAAGAGGGAAAGACTTGTTGGATCAATGCAATTGTATATAAGAACAACAAGGAGTTGTTAATTTATACTTCTCTGAGAAGATCTGTTTTTCACTTTTGTGGAACTTTTCTGCTATTACTTGACTTCAGAGAATGAACTGTAACCCTTTTGATGTGTATTCAACAGGAAGGTCTTGAAGGTCAAATAATAAGTTCAGGTACAAAAAACCTCTCTTCTCGCTATTGAATAATGTATGTTAACGCTAGTAGACAAAGCTTTAGTTAAAGATGCCACAGTCTTGTGGAAGCTGACTTTTTAAATTATTGTAAACAATTGACTTTAATCATACTTTTTACAAGAATCTGAATTATTCATATGAAATGTTAGTGTTTTGCTTCTGCCTATTAGCATTGTGTTGTGTAAAAGACACCTACAGTGAACAAGAGGTGGCTGGGTATTTGGCAGAGAGGATTGTCTCAGCATGATAAATCCCCTTCTCTTTGTCAAAGGGAGAGACACTAAAAAAGATGTAAAGTTACCTTTTTTCCCTTCATTTTTAATGGCTTTTGAAATAGTTGTAAAATGAGCTCTGCCTCTGAGAAATTGATTTTTTTCTCTATTCTCCTGCATGATTTGTACACACACAGGGTGACTGCAGCAGCTAAGGACAGGCACTAAGCAGCCTGTTTGCATTTTAAATATCCTAGGAAGACTCTTCCAACAAATAAAATGATTGCAAAAATGTTAATTAATCAGCAAGGCTATGTTACATCACAGGCTGTGTAGCACTGATCTAAGTTTGAAAAAGGAATAATCTGCAGCAAAGGCAGGATTCTTAACCTGATCTGCTGAGGGAATAAGAAGGCAAAATGAAGAAAATCACCAGATTTAGTTGTATGTTATCCAGTTATCTTTCTGCTATATCAGTACATTTCTAGGCATTGGTCTCTGTTTGCCTATAATTAAGTCCAAGGTTAGGACTGAAGTAAGTATTAGGTTTTAGAAATCTAAAACTGGCAGTCCACTTAATTACCTGTTTCTCAAGGGGACAGGCAGCTGGGAGCATGAATGGTAGGAGCTCCCTTCTGGTAGGGAGTTCTTTATCTCCCCTCAACAATCCTTTTGCAGCATGGACTACCATAATTAAAAGCTACTGTTAGGGTTGGGGATCTGGATTAGTCCCCATATCCTTCCTCAGGTGTGACTATACCTGAGGTTGGGCTCAAAGTTAAGCTTTGGAAAAATGAGTCTTCGAGAACTCAGTGGATTTTAAAAGAGCTAAGAGTATAGAGAGCTGGAAGTAACAAGGATTGGGAGGGATCTGTTTAAATGATTTATCCCCCTTCTATACTTCAAATTGAGTTTATGGTTTGAATTAAAGTTAGATTATAACATTAGCTTTCAGTCATAGAAAGGTGTCTGTCAGGGCCCATTTGGTCCCATGTACTGCAGGATTGATCAATATATTAATATTACTGAGCATGTATTTGAACTCGGAGTTAGGGCTTCTGGTTTTGCAGCTCAGGTACTAAAAGGTTAAAAGGAGGCCTGAGGATTGATGGAGATCTTTTTTTTTTTTGTTGTTATTGTATGAATTGATCTCCAAAGTAAAATTCAGGTTTGGGGCTTCCTGCTATTAAGCATCTTACGTTGTCTTTCAAAGTTTGAATGAATCCCATAAAACTGAGTCCCATGACTGAGTTACAGTGGGCTGTGGTAGGAGTATGAAAAAGTTCAAGGCCTGTTTTAGCTGTTAAAAACTTAGAGGGGTAAAACTATACTTGGATTAGAATTGTTTCATTTTTTAGTCATTTTAGCTCCATATTGTATTCCACACTGTATGCTGAAGTGGTGGTTTGATGTTAGTAAGAGATAATGTCTCATGTTCTGAGGGTGTTTTTGTCTATATGAAGCCCATACTTAGGGTTAAGAGGTGGAAACCCAAAGGACAGAAATCTGTAGCCCTTGTATAATCTGAAGATATAAAGATGATTTAGCATTGGAAGGACTAGAGTTTTATATGCTGTTTTAGTATGCAAATAATACTTTAGGAGGGGTTTTTTAGTTAATTTAGACATAGTGTTACACTGGGATTTTGGAAACCAGCACCTCAGGAGCCTTATTCATGGATGAGTTGAACAAGGTGAGAAGACCCTGTTGGGGTATTGGTAGGGGTCTTAAAGACATACCTGTCCCTTAATTTTAGCTGTGTGTTGCCTTGGTGTTTGGAGGCTGAAGTCCCAGGATCCTGCTTTTTTAGTGGTACCTTACAGAGCTGTAATTTGTGCTGATGTTATTAATTGGTTGTAAATGTTTAATAGTATTTTTTTACTGCATAGAGGACTAAATTAGATACTTTCTGGTGTAACATTTAGGGAACTACAGTGTCGGAAACCCATTTCATTGATTGCTATTGTTAGTATTATTTAAACCTACCCAGTGTTTAGATTAAACCCATCACAAACTGTATCCTGAGTAGCAACCAGGGAGCAGATCCCTGCAAAGTTCCCAGAATGAGAAAAAAAAAAAGCATCTTTCCATTCCAGCTAATTCTCACCCATTTAGATTTCACAAACATGGTGCATAAGTAGACAATAGGAGAATAAGGGCTGTCAATTTCTGTGCTCTGGGACATAATTAATCTCTAGTTAGCAACAGGAAAATATACATCTCTCTTCCCTAAAGCACAACTCTGAAGTGTTGATGCATCTAACAGGTTTTTCCACCTCACTTGGCATCTCTGTGAAAGGAAGGGAGAGGACACTGAATTCTGGCAGCAGATTCCTGTGAGTTCTGTAACTAACATCTGAGAATGAATCCGTAGCATAGTGTCACCAATCAAAGTCTGCTGTGTTTCTGTTACAATATTCTCTTTGTTGATGCTTTTTCATCAACTCATCTTTTTCAGGGACTCTAAGTTATAATAGGACTGCAAGTAGAAGAAAGTCTCTCCAGTGAGTAGAGAATTCAGGGGTTTGCCTCAGTCTGAATGGTATGGCAGGTTTATAGATAATACCAGTCTGCAATATAACCTTTGTCTGAAAAATTACTTATTTTCTTTGACTAATCTGTGAAGATTCCCTTTCTAGTGTTGACTGTAGGAAGGAATCTCTTTTTATCCCCCCAAAATTAGAACAGGTTTGGATGTTAGATTCTGAAGTGAGGAAGGAGGTGCATTTATATCTGGGATGCCATGAGAAGCGAAGTAGCAGTTCATCCTTTGAGCTTCTCTTCTTCCAAAGAAAGTCTTGTCCTTGGCTTTTATACCTCTGCTAGCATATTCCCTCGCAGGCTGTCCTCTGCTGGGCACTCTGAAGTTGGCAACCAATACCTTCTTTTTGTATGAGCCTGTCAGCCAGCCTTCCTGAGTTTTTCCTTTCAGGTTTTTTTTTAATGACCATTGTTTCACAGTGGTATTGTCATAATATTCAGTCTATGAGGTGCTTTTCAGAACAAACAAGAAGAGGTCCTCACCCCGCGCATCTAACGGTCTAATTCTAGTACCTCATCAGAGATGTGTCTGGGGGATGAGATTTCCTACAGGCAACTTTCTTTTATAGTTTTCAGAATGAGTCATATGTTTTTGTGAGCAATGCAGTTGGTTTAAAAATTAAAATTATAAATAATGCACCACCCTTAAGACAGTTCTATTCCAGAGAGATCAGGCTCAGTGAATTGTAAACATTCTTTGCTTAGTTGGTCTTCAGAAAAATAAGAGAAAATTCTAGGGAAGCTGATAAAGAATATGTGTTGACATAAGAAAATGTTGTTTATCCTTTGTTTATGGATGCTATGTCTAAGAAACAAATCTATACAGGCTTAATCAGACTGCAAATCAAGAATTTGTGTATCCAAAATAATATACAGCAACTTATGCTGCTGAAAAGCATGACTTTCCAGAAATCATGTCATTAGTAAGATGAGGTTGTTAATTCTTTCCTTTTCTGCTGAGGAGTGAAAACCTTAAGTATGAAGTGTAGGTGTATGTGCTGAAATATTGACAACGGACACTTCAGTCACTGCTCCGCCCAGATTTCGGTAAATGATTCAAACCTATTATTGCTGCTGTTAAGTCCAGGAGATGAGAAATGAACAGAATGGACAGTCAAATTTTACGGGAAAGCTCAATCTGAGAGTATGCCAAAAACAACAACTACGTGAGGTTAGTGGCTATATAATGATGTGAAATAACAGTGAAAACTAACTCCGAGATGAACATGGGGGCCACGTGAAGAACGCCTCAAAGAAAGATGGTCATCTCTTGGGGACCATGTGAAAGGTTCTTTGTTGCCCTGAAACCACTGAAAGGAAAACATGTTGAAAATGGAAGCAGTTTGTTTAGCTTTTAATGCCAAGTTCAATGGAAATTCAGATCTCTTGATGTTTTAATTAATCTTTTTTTGCCCTTGATTCTTCTTTAAGTATGCTAAGAGTAGGTATATCAATTATCCAAGAACACAGCATGTTTCAATTAAGGTTATGCTCCAAATTCACCAGTCTTTTCAGGAAAACAGCATTTTCTTCTAAATATTTAGGTTAACTATTCCAAAACAGTTACACAGTGGCTTGAACTGTCTCTATCAGCCACACTCTGCAACAGAACTTCCAGTGCATTGTCCTTTTTACTTGACCTAAGACTTTCTAATCATGAAATTATCATCTCAAAACTTTAGGAAGGAGTTGTGACTGTTGCTTTTTTCAGAATAGCTGGCAGCCAAGTAAATCCTTCTGCAGCTTGGTAAAGAACCGGCATAAATCCAAACCTGCAGATATTAACATAATGCAAACCTGAGCTTCATTCAGTTTACTTTCTATAAGGAAATTGCACATTATTCGACCTCTGATGAAGCGTGAACACTTATTCCTAAAAGTACATTAGAAAAGAGCATGTAAATGTTGTGCCTAATTTACACAGAGTGAAGAACAAGCAGGAAAACTCAATTATTTACAGTACTTTATGAACGTGATAATAAACATTTTATTTAGGACCTTGTTATAAGGAATTACTGAATGATCCTAGGAAGGCATCAAGTAAGAAAATTCCCTAAATTAGTTGTTTACATCAGTAAAATATATGCCTAAACCCAGATGATATTGTAATGTATTCCAACCTATTATTTCTTCGTGAAAACCTAGAGAAGATCCAAGCGTTTGGTTTTTTTTCTTCTGTGTATAATATATTTTAAACCTTACAATGCTTTTAAATTCCCAGGAGTTATGCAGAAGGTAAGTAGCTTCCCATTCTAAATGAGTTATAGAATATATACAGAACCTGAATATAGTCTTTAGGTTTTATTAATATTATTGTGGTGTTTCTTTACAGTATTTTTGATGAGTAAAACTGACACTATTATCTGACTATCTTGTTTTGTAGTGATGTAAATATGGGATGAGCCCTGGCCATTGCCTTCAGTTTTGACCAGCTGTATTATTAGATCCATTGACAAATTGGGTCAATTAAGGTAAATTTTAAATGTTATCATATGTTAACGAGAAGCTTAGCACCAGTGTTCTGGACAAGCTTGAACCTGAAGCAGGAAAGTTCAAGGAGATCTTAGAGGATGCCACTGAAGACTGAGAGGCAATAAAAGCATAAATGAATCCCTCAGTATTGGTGGAGGTGATGCATTATTTGTTTAGCCAGCAGAGCGTTGATGGTAATGGGTTGGGCTGCAGACACAGGACATGTGAGGAGAAGTAGAATTTGGCATCAGTGACCAGCTACCAAATTGTAGACAGTGAGGACTAACTGGAATATACAGTCATGAAGTCATGAAGCCCTTACTGCCAGCAGATAGGTTTATGTGTTTTTGTCTTTGGGAATCCTGGGGGGGTTGGGTGAGATGACTCTGAAATTTGCAAAGGTTGCAGAAGTTTGGCATCATTTTAGGGCTGATGTTATATTCGTAACATTCTGTTCCAGGGCTCTGGCTGGGGCTGATGACTGCTTTACTTAATGGTAACGCCCTAGAGTTCTTCTCCTGAGGGCTTGGGTTACTCAGCAAGTTAATCATGTAGCCAGATAAAATTTTGCGGTTATTGTGACATGTTGTTGAGATTTATCTGGTGGCATTTAGATCAGCACCTCAGAAATTCACGATTCTTGATTCAGTGAAAGTAGAGAAAGTAGTCTAAAAATATTAACTGAACCCCTTGCTCTGGTATGGAATACTGTGAGCATTTTGGGCTGCCCATGCACAAATTATCAAAACCAAGACAGGTGAAAAGAGAGGCTGTGATAATAAATAAAGTAATGGAAAGATGCAAGAGGAAACCATAGAGGAGTTTAGTTTTTAAATCCTAACAACAAAGGGCTTTGATTTCTCTGTCTAAATACCTTCAGGCACTGGAGGACTGAGAAGAAGAGAGTTATTTAAATGAAAGAGCAATAGCAGCCAGAAGTCAAGCAGTTTTAAGCAGTTTGCAAATAAGATTAGGCAGGAAATTGGAATAAGGTTCTTAAGCCTAGTATCACTGAGATTTTGAAACAGCCTTCTGATCAAATGAGTTTTAAGATGAAGCTGTAAGCATGTTTGAACAAGGTGAAATGCTGTGGGAGAAGAATCTCAATACCACTCGTTTGTGGTGTCCCTCCCTTGCTCTCCTCTCAGTCTGCACCCCTAAAAGAGAGTAGTGGAATTGAGGTTATATTATTAACCTGTTGGGATTTTGCAAGCGGTAGAGCGTGGACAGTAATTTTAGAGACATTACTTCACTGAAAATGGATCTGATTAATTTCCATGTAGTAAGCCATGTATCATGGCCATCTGTTAAAGAGTCTTATTTGGACAGCCAGTGAAACTTTGCCATTACATAATTACATGGAGAGGCAACAACAGTCATTTCCCAGCTTCCTGATGCCAGAGCACATACACAAATGACCCTAATATTTTGCTTCAAGCCCTTTCCTGCTGGGGGTAGTTGCAGTTCTTGCAGGAGTTTAGGGATATGGGGTGAGGAGAGGAGAACTCCTCAATCATTCTTCTAAATTTTGTCCTTCCACTTCTGTGAACTCTGTTCTTCAGTTACTGGTTTCTCTTGCTAGTCATGAAATCTAAGCAAATTTGGATAAGATTAAGAGTAAGAAAAAACATGGGTACACAGTAGTTGTAAAATATAAGGCATGTAGCAGCTGTAGCTTTCTGTGTCATATGCAATTTTATAACATGTTCAGTCTTGCTGCTCAGCACAGTTTCCTACTGAGGATTTTTTAGTATCAGAAGGAATGTTTAAATTGATTATATTATTGGTGCAGGTGATGCTGTTAGAGCATCTTGATCACAGCACAGGGCCATCTTTTAATCCAGTTTTGGAACCAAAACTAAATTTAAACTTGTATCTCCTTAATGACAAAGTTGATCTCTGAAAAATGTCTCTCTCAAATACCAATTTAGGTTAATACTAGATAATCTAAATGCAATTTTCCTAGCTCATATAGTTTGTAGCACAATCTCATCACTAATGTCAAGAGTGAGGAAGTGTATGTATTTGCCAGTATTCCCTCCTTATGGCTGTTTGATGAAAGGAAATACTCATTGGCCCAGCATTAAAACAGGTTATGTTCTTCTGGAGTCCATTCCAACCTTACATTTGTTAATGAAAGCAGTCTAATTCATGAGCCTCAAACTTAGCAGTCTCAGTTGAATGCTGACGACGTCCATAGAGCATGATAAATATCTGTAGTTTTTGCTCCCCTTTTTTTTTCCCTTTTTTTTCTTTTTTTTTTTTTCCTTTTTTTTTTTTCCTTTTCTTTTTTTTCCTGTGAGCATCATGCATGTTCACCCTTTGGGACCTATGACTTCTGCCAGGACAGTAGTTCACTTGTGATTCATATGTGAACTTCAGAAAATATGGACAATTAGTGATGATTTTGGGGATATGATGTTACTTCCATCCTTTTAAACTTTTTACATTTATATAATCACAGTGTCTGGACTAATATTAAAGAGAATTGGAAATAACATTTATTTAGAGCAATTATTCTTTCACAAGACTGTCTGGCAGATTGCAGGGTTTTACCAGATGTTCTGCTTTACAAGTACTGTTGCTCATCTTATAAAGTAAACATTTTTAATAGAATCAGAACAGCTTTTAAAAAAATCCCACTGCATAATCAAATATTTTCTTTACCTACAAAATCTACCTATGTAAAACTGGAGTAGATAATTTGCTGAATACCTGTCACATCAATGCTGCTACTGCTAGCAGAACTGACAATCTTTATGTTTAATTTTTTGTGTGTGTTTTGCAAAATACCAGATTTAATCTAAAAAAACATGCATTAATGTCTTCTGAGAATCATCACTGTGATAATTCAGGTAATAGCAATGATTATTTATTCTCATCAGAGTCTCTCAAAGGTGATCTACACCTTTCTTGGAACATAAAGCCAAAATCAGAATGTGATACTGTGGATGAAATTATATAATAACTAAC
>JAOXNG010000004.1:6712104-6726457 GCA_028566535.1 Scolopax minor
CACCACACCCCCACAGTCCAAAAAGGCTTACGGTATGGAATAATCCTATTTATCACATCTGAAGCATTCTTCTTTCTCCAATAACTGTCTCTACGGGTTCAACAGTAATGACTGGAGGACCTAAAAGAGAAAGGTTTATTTAGGCAATAGCATGTGGTTACATTTTCTTTGTTGTATTGAATATTAAAGGTCTGGTCAGAATGAGGGGGAAAAAAAAAGTATATTAAGTGAGTTTACCTAAAATTATTACTGTTGTTCTTCCACTGTCAAAATACATGCAAGTGAAAATGACAGTGATAGGTTATTTTTAATTATGTAGTAATCTGAGGACCAAAGTCAGGGCTGACACCTGACTGTACAAGCACAGGGTCTTCCTTATTGCTAAAATGTATTACTTTTCATAAAACCTGCACGAAGGTGCTATTAACCATGTCCAGAGGCAAATGAGACATAAGTAACAGATCAATACACCTTGAGGCTACTAACAGAAAGGGGATGTTCAGAAATCCTACCACTAGTGAAAAAAGAATTCTAAAATTATTTCTGCCAAAAATTAAATATTGTCAATGAAAGCTGGGTTTCATCTCACGTAATTTTCTTAATTTAAGTGTTAGGAGTCTAGTTAAATCCATGCATATAGGATATAGGCCCTTCAGAAAGTGATTCACCTTTCTAAAATGAGGCTCCTTCTACGTGCTTCTCTTCTTTGACCTCAATCATTAGCTTAGACTAGACTTTTAAATATTAATGATGAAAGATGAGATGAATCTTAACATACAGTGCAGTGCTCAACCTCCAAAACTTTAATGGGAGCTGCATACACCTATTCAAAGGTAGATTATCGTTCCAATCTAGGGGCATTAAACTTTTGAGTCTTACTCTGGAGTGTTAGTGTCAGGCTACGTTCTACCACACCAGCATCGTTGGTAGCCACGCACTTGTAATCACCAGCATCTTCATTCTAAAGAACAAAAAGCAAATAGTTGACACGTATGTAATGAGGGGGTTTGTTTACAGTGCACCGTAAGTGAATTTTCAACTCAACACAGCACATCCTGGATCTTGAGACACGCTCTTAGATTCTAGAGTATCTCAACATTTTGCCTTTATTAACATTAAGCTGATATTCATTATTCCATTTTTTATTTCCTTCAACTCCTAATGATGAAGATTTTTATTTATTTTTTTTAACTTAAACCAACTCAAGAGAGCTATCGTTTTTAACCCCATTTCAAAATGCAGACATAAGTTTATGAGGAGGGAAAAAGGGGGTCTTGCCATTCAGATCAGGAATTCAGATGCTAAGAGACTTGCAAATTTTCAGCTAAGAACACCTTGTGGAACCCAGAGTCTGTTAAGGTCAAAAGCAAAAGTCCTATTTAATTAGGAACAACCAAGACTTCACATGCCAACCATTAACATGTAGATTCAGTCCTTTTGACAATCAAAGAGAACGATAGCCCCCTTGGGTTTCTTCATCAGAATAATTTGAGTTTAATACTAGTCTGAATTAACTTTTGTTAAAGATAAAAGCGAAAGTGGATTAAATGTCTAGCCTCATTCTTTCAAAACAATGCGATCTGGAATACCTTTATTAATCAAATAGAATGCAAAACCACATTGTAACAGAGCAGTGACTCACTACGGTGCCGTAGATAGCAAGAGAACCATTGTTAAGCTGTCGGATCCTGTTGCTAATCTGAACACCAACTCCTTTTTTGCTCCACTGGATGGTTGGAGGTGGATCTCCTCTGACTTCACAGTTCAACATAGCATTGCCACCCAAGGGCTCAATTCGGCTAGAGTGGTAGTCTCCTTTGAAGACTGGAGGCTCTGAAAAACAAGCGATGGCAGAGAAATAGCAAAGTCAAAATAAAATGCCCTTAATGAAATTGCTCATAGAGATCATTCATCTCTGACTTTATGAAGTGTGAATTTCAACCCTTTTTGATTTTTTCCATTTAGCTATAGACAAGGTATCAAATACAAGGGTTAAGAGCTTCAAACTGAAAAAGGGTAGGTTTAGATTAGATATTAGGAATAAATTATTTACTGTGAGGGTGGTGAGACACTGGAACAGGTTATCCAGGGAAGTTGTGGCTGCCCCATCCCTGGAGGTGTTCAAAGCCAGGCTGGATGGGGCTTTGAGCAACCGGGTCTGGTGGGAGGTGTCCCTGCCCATGGCAGGGGGTTGGAATTTTTTGATCTTTAAGGTCCCTTATGACCCAAACCATAATATGATTTTACTATCAAAACAGATGGCTGTGTGAAACTGTCCAATACTGACCACAACTATTTATATATTAAATAACAAGGTTATTTACACACCTTTGACATACACGAAACCAATAGCTCTGATCAAGCCAACTGCGTTTTCTGCTGAGCAAACGTAGGTCCCAGAGTCATCTTTGGATACTCTTTCAATAACAAGTTCACTGTGTCCATTTACATCATCGTATTGCGCTGATGGGAGAACACAGTAAAGGGTTAACTTCAACGACTTTAATTTAAACACATACATCTCCGTGATTGGTATGTTGTAAGATTGTTTGAATTAGCCTGTTCAGCAACACAGCTCAATGGCACTGTGCCATTTCATTTCTGAGGCATCTTAGAAACGCAGAGAGAAGTCACTGCTATGACATTTGCTCACATGCATGTATTCACTTAAGTTCTCCCTTAATTTCAAGCTTTGTGCATCTGCATCCTGTGAACTGCTGAGGTTTTCTTCATATTTAAGAGAAATAGCACTAGTTGTTGGATGCTGAGCAAATATCATCACATACTGAATGTTTTAAATGTGTTACATTATTAGCTATAGAAAAGGAACAATTTCTTATCTGAGACAATTTTGTCTCAGAGGCAATTTAATTACATGATTGCATGATACTGAAGATATTCCTCATATAATCACCGCCAAACAAGTATTTTTTTTCCTTAGAGTTTTTTTCCTTCCTAAACTAATTGCAACGTTGTGTGTGGGAAAACAACTCTAGAGTGGAATGATCACTAATACCTGGTGTTACTCACCTGGAATGATGTTATTGTTAAAGGTCCATGTTATTTTGGGTACAGGTATCCCAGTTGCTTTGCAAGTTAATTTGAGCTGTTCTCCTTTAGTCAGAGATATATCTCCAGGTAGTTCAGTAAAAGCTGGAAGTACATGAACCACCAGGGTGACAGTGTGTGTGTCTTCTCCAGCAGCATTGTTAGCAATACAGGTGTAACTACCAGAATCTTCTGGCTGAAAGAGAGCATATTGGGAAAATTTCAACTGTGATACACCCTACACAACACTACTGATTGTAACGATGAGAGAATCTCAAAAGATTTGGAACAAGCATTCAGTAGAGATGCTCGCCTGAACCCTGTTCACTTCTTCTAAATTTGAAACATGACCTACCCTTTTTTTGCCCTTCTTTACAATTTATCACTACAAATTTTTCACAGGTATTTTCTTCCTCAGTGGAAAATGAAACATTTATAAAGATTCTGGTACATTAAGAACAAGCAAACAAAATATGACAAAAAGACTATTCCAGAGGTGGGTGAAAATGAAGAAAAGCAGGGCCAGGTCATAGCTTAGATTTAGGGAACTTACAACAACATTGTCCAAAATGAGGTCTCCCTCTGGCACAGCCCGGTATTTTCCTACTATCTCTGTTAACAGCGTATTGTCCTTCTTCCAGTTTATTGTTGGTGTTGGGATCCCCTCAGCCACACAGGACAGAACAGCCTGAGAGTCCTTGGTGACGGTGTACTGTGCCTCCGTACTGTGAATCTTGGGTGGAACTGTGAGAAGGTTTATTACAAAGATTTACCTTTATGTATTACCCAAGCAGTACTGTACTAGCATATAATACAGGATTGAAGAAATCGTTGCCTGGATCTTCTGTATTGTTTCTTGTCTCCGTCAAGGACTACCATTAGGCACTCCAGAGAAGCACTTGTAATGAAATATAACCAAGTTACGGAAATGGAATCTTCTTCCAAAATTCAAGCAACTGGCTGATACTAAAACCCATGAAATAGCACCGTTTCCATGAAGTTCTTCCCTTACATGCTAGCTCCTTGCCCTCTATAGGCTGATGCTGTGATAATGCACATTGTTTCCCTGCAGTCCCACTCACCCTGCACAGTGAGCTCCAGGCCAGAGCTGCTGGAGCCTGCCAGGTTTGCCACAATGCACGTGTAACGGCCGGCGTCATCGGGCTGCGCAAACACGATCTGCAGCGCCCCACTGCTAAGGATTCTGCGTCTCAGGGACTCCATTATTTGCTGTCCATCTTTATGCCAGCTGATCTCTGGCCTAGGGTAGCCTTCGGCCTCACACTGCAGAGTAACAGACTGATCAACAGGAACAACATAATCCTTGAGGTGGGACTTGATAACAGGAGGAACTGAAAAAGAAGCAAGAAAAAATTTAAAAGAACTGTATGTTGTAAGAAGCATAGAATGCTTCCATTCTTAATGAAAATAATCTTAACAGTATACTTTAATCCTAAAGAAAGACCACCAAAAAGAATGAAACTCCTGGGCTCTATTTAGTGTCAAATCAGGTAGGCAAGCATTAGATCCACTTTTGTTGCTCAGAATTGGCTTTTGACTAACAGGACACAGACTTCTTGTCTGTAAATCACTGCAAGAATTTAAAAGATGATTTACCTTGAACTTTCAGTTTGATCTTCCCCAGAGCAGTGCCAGCTGGATTTTGAGCAACACACATGTAAGTGCCAGCATCTTCAACAGTTGATTTTGCAATCTGTAAACTGCCACTGGGAAGAACAGTATAACTGCTGCCTAAAACAAGCATAAACAAAGTTTGACACTTTTTGTTTTGCGTTCCTTATATGTGTTCCTTAAATCCAAGTTTGAATATTCAGAAAAGAGAAAATAAGTTTCTGAGTTACAGCAAGTAGGCTGCAGTGACAGGCTTTAAGAGGTTACCTGTTGTGATTATATTGATGCCCTCCTTTTGCCATGTTATTATGGGCCGAGGTGTACCCGTGGCTTCACATGGCAGCAGAATGGGATTGTTCACAATGACATCCAGCACCCCTGGGTGAGCTTGGATAACTGGTGGTTCTGTGGAACAGAATGAAAAGGAAAATGCAATAGGTTTAACCTTCAAAGCTAGAAAATACAGAAGATACTAAAATTGCATAACCTGAGTCTGAGAAAGCGATATTATTAACGGTTGTATTCTGCCATCCTTATGGAGAGCTCAGTGGAAGTGCTCTTAAATATAATAATATGATCAACATGAGTATGGGTATAGAATATGGCCTTACTTAATACAATTTGCCATCATGGATGCTTTTTAACTTGCCAGAAAGCAAAGAAACAGAAATCTTTCAAAAATAAAATAGAACAGGACAGAACAGACTGTGGGGGCTCCATGTAAGGTATCCGAGTCGTAGCATGCAGAGTAGTCACACTCTGAATGATCAGGGCATCCACGAGACAATTCAGGAGAGCAAAAGCTACTGCTGATGGTTCACTCTGGTCTCCCATTCCTCTGTAGCATACAGAGGTATTAAAATGGGCAACAGTTTCTGACAGAACACGCTTCAGTTTCCCCCCTTACCCTGCACGTGAAGAGTGGTGTGCCTGTGAGCCGAGCCTGCGGCGTTCTGGGCCACACAGCTGTACCGTCCTGCGTGCCCCAACTGAGCAGCAGGTATTTCAACAGCACCTGCAGCAGAGAGAGCCTGCATTACAACATGCAGCACTATCCTTCCTCTATTCACAGCAAAGCTCTTTTACAGCATTTTTATTCTAGGAAGTTGAAGAGAGGTTATTTTGGGGATCGTCTGCATACCTGAGGAGAGAATTCTGTAGCCATCTCCTCTGGGAAGCAACTTTACGCCATTTTTGGTCCAATGAACTGAGGGGACAGGAACCCCTGATGCAGTGCAGGAAATTACAACTGGAGACAGCTTTGTTACCAAAAACTCTGTGGTTTCATCTGCTATGGATGGGGGCACTAAAAATGAAGATAAGTGTAAAGGTTACTGGCCCATTTTCATTTTTATGAATTCTTGGAAATAACTTTCTTGGGAATACTGGTGACTCACGGATATCAGTATCATAAAAGAATGATATAAAAAAACTCAACATTGGAATGCCCCAGAGAAAGCTGAGGTGCCACACACATGTAATAGCAATATCCCCTCTACCTTGAACAGTGAGCTCAACTGCTCTTTGATCTTCTCCTGCATCATTTGACACAGAGCACTCATAGACAGCAGTGTCATCCACAGTGGGAGAAATGATTACTAAGGAACCTGAAGATAGAAGTCTGAACAAAGAAAAGAGAAGAAAGTAAAAGCCATTGAAATACTTCTTTTCTTCTCAGGTAATCAGAGCACTGAATTTGCTGGCTATGCAAGATTACACTAAAGCACGGCTAGATTTTTAAAGTGCCAAAATCATCCCTGAAAACTTTAAACTTGGGGTGAAAAGAAAACACCTCTCACCTGTATGTATTCTGGTTCTGGTCAATACTAAGCAGATGCCCATTCTTTTTCCAACTAATTGCTGGTCTGGGAATTCCAGTGGTTTCACAAGGCAAAGTGGTCTGCACATTTACAGTAACTGTAATATTTGTATGTCCAGGAGCAATAGTTGGAGGAACTAAGGATAAACAAAGCCTAATTATTCAGAAAAATCATACAGATATGCCAACACACTGCTCTCATGTCTATATATACAATGCTGAACTGCTTGAACACACTTCCTTTATTTTTTTCCCCAACCAGAGCAACTAAAAAAGGGCCTAAACTTAAAATTGGATCTGGCAAAACAAGAAAAATGATGTAACTGTACTTCAGACTTGTAAAAACATAAATATTTATCTAAAGCCAAAACTTTTACCAAGAACCTGCAGATCAATTCGTTTGTGTTCAGTGCCAGCTGCATTGGTTGCCATACACCCGTATCTTCCTGTGTCAGTAACTTGTGCTGAGTGGATGTGTAGAGATCCATCCTCTAACATGGAATATCTGAAACAAAGCCATATATATTTTTTTCTGCTATCCAATCAATGGAACCATAAGCTATCCTATTTTGCTTTTTGCAAAAGCAAAAGATGACTCAGGGTACACAACAAATAGCCTAAATACGTGGTGCTTTAATTTGGGAACATACAATTTTCTAATCTATTGCATTTATTCTGACTTCACTCTTTCCCAGCACATCTATTTTCCAGAGATTATGAAATCTAGCTGACATAGTGATTTCACATAAATGATGACAGATTTGCAGAAAATATCCAAAAGTCCCTTTCTGTGGTTTCTAATTTAACCTTAAAAAACCGTAGTTAATGCTTGCAAATTTTTTTTTTAAATATAACTGAATTCTTCAGCATTTGCTCAATTCTAGAAAATGCCAAACTATTTCCCTTCAAAAAAATCAGAAGGTAGAAACCATTCACCACAATAAAAGTTGATACTAGAACACATATACAAAATTTGATATATTAGAAACTACAGAATACACTCAAGTAGTTTTTCCTCTGCATGAAATTGTTTTGTGTCATCCCAAATCTCCACGTATATTTAAAAAGATGCAAAGATTTTCCATGTTTACTGTTTAAAATCTTAAATATCAGAAGAATTAGTATTCCCTTTGGTTGTCAAGGGAGGATTTTGTCTTCATAAAAGGATGTAAACTTTTGTACTGTTAATTTTTCGTAGAACTTCTTTGTATTACTGTTTCTATCACCATATTTTCCGCATTTGGGTCTATTCGAGGTGATAGTACAAGTATTGATTTTGATTTGTGACAAGAAAACTAATTTACAAGTCATAGATGTCACTGAATTTCACTGAATTTTTTTAGAGTTGGAAGGGACTGTAGAGATCATCTAGTCCAACTCCCCTGGTGAAGCAGGATTGCCCAGAGCTAGAGCATGTCACTCAGGACGGCATCCAGGCGGGGCTTGAAAATCTCCAAAGAAGGGGATTCCACGACCTCCCTGGGCAGCCTGTTCCAGGGCTCTGGCACCCTCACCGTGAAGAAGTTTTTTCTCATATTTGAGCGTAACCTCTTATGTTCCAACTTGTGCCCGTTGCCCCTCGTCCTCTCACTGGCGACTGCTGAAAAGAGTCTGACTCCCTCCTCCTTCAACCCACCCTTTAGATACCTATAGGCATTGATAAGGTCTCCCCTCAGCCTTCTCCAGGCTAAAGAGTCACAGTTCTCTCAGCCTTTCCTCATAAGGGAGATGTTCCAATCTTTGAATCATCTTTGTTGCCCTTCGCTGGGCTTTCTCCAGTAGCTCCCTGTCTTGAACTGGGGAGCCCAGAACTGGATGCAGTATTCCAGTTGTGGCCGCACCAGTGCGGAGTAGAGGGAGAGAATGACTTCCCTCGACTTACTAGCCACACTCTTCCCTATGCAGCCCAGGATTCCATTGGTCTTTCTGGCCACAAGAGCACACTGCTTGCTTATTGTCATTTTGCTGACTATCAGGACCCCCAGATCTTTCTCTTTGGAGCTTGTCTCCAGCACGTCCACGCCTAACCCTGTATTGGGTTACAGGACTGCAGTAGCTCTAGTCTCCGGAAAAGCCTTAAACTCTCAAGAGGTCACAACACTCCCCAAACAAGGCTAAAAATGAAATTATACAGGGAAAAGCAGGGAGCCCAGAAAGTTTTATCAAAGTTTGGCTCCAGGAGGGAAGGTCTCCTTGGCAGCAAACTGCTTTGAATGGGGCAGCTGACACTACTTTGTGTTTGTTTGTTTTTTAAATCCATGAAACAGAACACACCCACCACTTATTTTTTCATCCCTAGCAATTCATTCGAAGTCAAAGCTTTGGTCTGAAGCTTAAGGCCTTTTATTTTACTTAGTTCTGGGCTAGCCTTAAAGGAGCAGTGAGAGAGCTTTAAAACTAGCAACCTCATTTACCAGGAAATACAAGTTACTTGCTCTTGGGCACCTACAGAGTACACTTGTTTCAAGTTCTTCAAGTTTGAGAAAAAAATCTGGACTTCAAAAATTCCCTACTGCAATTAATGGCTTGCTCTGACTTGACTTTAAATGTGTTCATTCCCTATGAAGGAACAGTAAAAAAAAAAAAAAAAAAAAAAAAAAAATCAGCATCATTTGATATTTTAAAGTAACAGCTTTAAAAAGGTACCTTAGTGTTAAACCAGCCACCACTTAGAGCCACAGGACCTTTACACTAGGCTTGAAGAAGAAAGGAAAAATAAACAGTGACCCCATTGACACACCTCTGAGACCTGGGTGACAAGAGAGGCTGAAGATTCACAAGTGATGGTGAACGGTCCTCCCTGCATGGCCCCACCTCTCTGGTGGCAGTCTCTGTGACCACTTATGCAACCAATCCTAATGTTTTGGTCAGATGATTTTAATTCATAGGTATATGAGAATTAGGTTTTTAGTAATGCTACAAGACTTCCTTATTCAAGGCTTCAAAAGGACACAGAAGCCAAAAGAACACATTGAAGAAGAGAAATTTTAAGGAAGAATGATCTAGAATTCTTCACTAGTTCTACAATTCTAGAGTTCTACAAAGAAAAATAAGATTTAAGCATTGCTACATTAAAAAAAATATCTAAAAACCCTCATTTTTATTTTGAACAGTTATCTGGAATCTTTATTAGACCTTATCCACCTAAAAGAAATTTTAATGAGGAAGGTATCACACTGAAGCACCGAAACCCAAGCTAGATCATTTCCATTACCACAGAAAAGACTTTCACATTTCTTTTGCCTGGCAACTGTTTTTATCGCCAGTTGCAAATACCTTCTCCTGCTTTTGTGCTTAAGGAAAAAAAAAAAAAAAGTCAAATATGCAGGCAGGCTGCTGTAGCAACTCTGAGAGATGTTCCTGTTCACCTCAGCTGCGCAATTTCCTAACTCCAATGGGTGCCACCAAAGCAATCAGATTGTTTAACATCCTATGCAAATTACTGGAGATGAATGCTCTGATGCACCAGCACACATACAAATGGAAATTAGCAAAAAAAGCAGCAATATGGTAATTCAGCATGATGCCGAATTTTATAAAAACACCTCCAAAAGAAATCAAGAGGAGATAGGAAGCAAGACAAACTTTGGGACTGTAGCATGAGTTAGAGCAGAAGGTCCTCATGATGATATTCAAAACAGAAAGCTTACTCCCATAGGCTGTTTCTGGTTTTGGGGTGTTTTTTTTTTTTTTTCTTATCTAGAACAAAGAACATTTACCTGCTCCTAAAAAAAAACCCAGAAAACCAAAACACAACCAAACAAAGCAAAACAAAAAAACCCCACAAAACCTCCTCCAGCCATGAGTACCTCTTAAAGCTTTTGTGGCAGACATACAATACTAACCACCTTGAACCTTCTCCCCCACAAACTTAATCTCCATGTAGCTAAACAAATATTAATAATTGAAAAGCACACAAAGTGATTTTACTAAGGGGGTAATTAACAACTTCATTGCAGTTTAGCAGCTGATTTTCAGTTGACATTTAACCAACAGGACCTCAAAAGAAGCTATTACACACGGATTCTGAATAACCTTGTGAGCTACTAGCTGGCAGTTTGAGGCAGCCCTCTGACTTCAAAGGCCCCTTTTATAAAAAAAAGAACAGGACGAAAGGCAGAGAGGCCTCTATCATCATTTATGGTAAATAAGATAGACAAATATATTACTAGAAAGCTGATGTAAGGAAAAGAGTGAACTTTGCATGAGCTTCATCAACTTTTTAGGAGCCATGAATTACACAGGAGGTTTTTGATTAGAAGCCGACAGTAATTTGGAAAGGCAACAGCAAACAGCCCAGTAGCACAGAGGATCCAGATTTTAAAAAAAAAAAAAAAAAAAAAAAAAAAAAAAAAAAAAAAAAAAAAATTGCTACTTTGCTATCAGCAGATGCTTGGGAAGACCCCTCACCAGATCGCAGCAGAGCACATGCCCAAGCGTTTCCTGACAACTTTGCTGAACAAATCCCACCCTGGGCACACACAGCTCAAACTCCCCTTTGTTTTCTACTGCTCAGCCTTAACGATTCCTATTCCCCCACCAGTCATGAACACTCAGGCAGACAGGCAAAACTGGGGATCCCCACAGTCGGCGTTAGAGGAATTGCATGTTAAGGGCTAATCCCCTAAATATACACAGTGCTAATAATTAGGCTATGTAGAAACATAAGGATCATGCCCTTACCAGAATTCACTGATGAAAAAACAGCAATGACATACAGCTTAAAATTAACACAGTGTGAAATGAAAAGCACAAACCTTTAAGTGGAAAGCTGCTTAATGTAATTTTCACAATTACCATTTAATTTAAGAAGCAGATCAAAGAAATGCATCATTTACATTTTCAGACATTAAGTTTTAAAGATCAAAGACCTCTAGTATTTCCAGACTGCATGTTTGTGAGTAACTTGGTTGGAGTAATGAATCTATGCAGAGGAAGAACATCAGCTGCTCGTTTGCTCCATGCAGCAGCTTCCCCATCATCTGAGACAGTGGCAAGTGGCATCTGCAATAAGTATCATCAACAAGCATTCATTGACATGATACATAAATAGAAGCGAGGGGCTTTGGGGTCTAAAATAGCATTATAGCAAGTTTCTGACTGCTGGAGAACTCTCTCCCTGGAACTAGCCACTACTGTAGGTATTTTTCACAACTCCAGCCTGACAGCTATGATTTTTAAGTCTTTATGCAATGTTCCAAAGGTCATTAAAGACTTCACTTTATTGTCATGTTTAACCAAAACTGTGTTTTCATGACAGTGCTGTAGCCTAATTACACCAAAAAGCTAAATAAAGAGAAGTGCACTATGTAAATATTTCAAAACATGTCAGTTTAATTCCATGTAGAAATGAACTATCCAGCAGTAAAAGTGATGTCTTAATGACCACCAAGGGTTGCTGCAACAGACCCTGGTCAAATTCCATGTAAAGTAGAAAGTGTCCTGGCACTTACATCCAGGAAATAATCAAACTTTTAGTTCATATTGAAGACTCATGCTTACTTCTGAGAGCCTCCCAAAAAACACAGCTTAGAATTCAAGATTAAAACCAGATTTTTCTCGGCAGAAAACCAGAGACATCATGGCCATAAAACCTACACACACACACACACACACACACACACACACGAAAAAAGATGATCATTTAAACTGAACCACTAAACAGGAGCTGCTCATGGAAGTTGAGAAGATGGCCAAAACTTCTCTTACTAAATTGAGGAATGTGATAACACCACATGTGGTAATGCGCAATGATATTTGATGCCTGATTGCTGGTGTTAAAATAACTTTCTGTCCCCAGAGTCTTCCTTATTGTAAGTTAAGATCCTCAATACATCATGCTGCCTGTCAGACTGGTCCCAACCACAGGGTGGATTTTTATCTGCATCTCCATTACGTTAGCTATTTCCCTTCCAAATCACGGGATTAAAACTATTTTAAAAGTAGATGGGAGGGGATAGACATTACTAACATTTACACAAAAAGACTTTAATTCTTCTATCATGGTATTACACATCTAATGCAGGAAAGAAAGGGGCATATGAAATCCACGCAGGTACCTCTAAACATGAGAGGATTTAAAACAGCTTTCTCAAGAGAAACTTCTCTGGCAGACCCTTCTCATAGTGAGCATTTTCCATTCTATAACTAAGACTATGAAGCTCTTAGATGAACAGCTGTTAACACTCATACAATAGTTAAGGAACCTAGGTATTATTTGTACTCTGGGAAGCAGTGTTCTGACACACAAAGGGAGTCACATAGAAGCAAGTTTCATACTTTAAATCTTCCACAAAACAGAAAGGTGAGCAAGATCTAGGCTCTTTAGATGAAGAACACTATGAGCTGTATCCGGCTGCCATTAACTCGCAACATCCCAATCTCCAGGGATGCTTAATATTGCATAATGCTGGGGAACACATGGGTGCTCCTGCCAGACCTAAACTGGTTCACGTGGATTTGTGCGTGACAGCAGCCACACTGCTTCCAATTCCCAGGAGCAGAGGTTTCTCAGTTATGGCTTTTTTCTTTTTAAAGATACCAAAAGAGGTTAGAGATGCTTTACTGAGTGCTGACTAACAAGTACCCCTGCCCCCTGCATCCTCTGCTCAGAAACATCTAACTCTGCCTCTTCCATAAGCGACGCTGCCGGCTTCCAGCTCTACCACCAGTGCAGTGGGACAGCCACAAGCTCCTGGGACAGGGCAGGGGTTGCTACGCCAGGAGGCGTATGACACCGTTGTCCGAGCCCAGCAGGAGATGGCATTTTGTGGGCAGCACTGCCAGGCTGGTCAGCGTACCCCGAAAATTCTCCGAGCTCAGCTTGGTGGTGGTGGTGGGCAAGGCTGAGGACTCCAGCATGGAGTAGACACCAATCTTGTTGGCCACGGTGCCAGTGACCACTTCGTTGCCGTAGAGGTCAAACACATGGATGGGTTCAGATGCTGATTTGTAGTGGTGCAAAGGTTTCTGCTCCAGTTCCTTCCAGACAGTCAGGGAATGATCCGAAGAGGAGCTGATTAGCACGTTGCCCTCTGCAGCCTGCAGGAGAGGAAAAGCCAGTGAACCAACACTGCTGCAGTAAAAAAACCCCAATCTCATCCTGCAAATGAGATGATTAGCAGGTAGCTGCCAATAATTCAACAGTCCCAGCCATTTCCAAGCAACTGAAGGTACTGAGCAGTATTAACAAGATGTCCGGGTGGATGCTGGAAGCTACAGGACTCTCTGGTAACTGGAAACCTCCCTTAGTGCTATCCTCCTTCTCAACAACATCCTGATACTCAGAACAACTCATTTATCATCTCTTACTACTCCAGTGGGTAAAGAGATTATCATGTGGTCTCCCTCTCCATCAAACCAGCTGCCAAATTATTTATTTTCCTTCCGGGGAAAAGGAATTGGGAAGCTCTTCTGCAGTAGAAAACTCTCTTGCAGTAGAAAATAAGCCTGGAGCTGCTTATTAGCAGAGCCAGTGAAAGGGTAAACAATGCAGACCACTGAACTTTGTTTAACCTGCATTTGGGTCGAGGACACTGGAGCCCCAGCCCTGTTGCCTGAGGGTGGGTAAATATGGACAAGAGTTATTCATTAGAGCGACGCTCTCCCATGGGAGCTGAGAGCCCTGTGGAGAAAGCAACACATTTGCTTCTTCACAGGTGATGTGTCTCCTCCTCCCTGCCCCTGCTGCAGACCTGCTCGGCAGGGACTGACAGCATGGAAGCCTGATGTCTGTTCAGCACGGGTTGGACCAGGCCATGTCAAGCATTTGCTCTTTAATTTTCATCACTCATTGGTAAAAGGAAGAGGTAGGATGTTTCTGCTGCTGTACTTTAGCCCCAGTTGCATCAGATG
>JAOXNG010000004.1:6731626-6742607 GCA_028566535.1 Scolopax minor
AATCTGCTTCATTCAATAAAGATACTGCCTTTGTTTAGTATATTCCACTAGTTTTAAATGTGGAATATGTCTTGGGGACACAATCCATAAACTGAAATGTTTTTCTCTTTATTAATGAATAAAGATCAATTGAGGGAAAATTATCAATTAATTAGGTTCAATTAATAATGGAACTTAAATTGTTCAGCTGGAAAGCGGCGGGTTTCTGAGTGATCCCAAGGAAGAGAATGGGAAGTAAAAAATACTTTCTGTATAAACCACTTTTCATCTTGCTAATTGTCTCTCAACCAGCAAAGACTCGATGCCTCAACATGACACTACATGGAATTCTAAGTGAAAATGATGCATTTGATACAGAACTCTGGCGACGAGCAACCCATTTTCTTTTGTTTTTTTTCCAATGAAAAGAATTTTAGTTCCTTTCTAAACGCTACTAGAATACGAGGATGCATAATATACCCAAAGGAAACATATAGTGCAGTCTTTTCTCAGCTACCTTTCCTGGGAAGCCATTCAGGAGTATACCGAAGGCTTCTAGCATTGTTCAGAGGATCCAGGAGGAGCAAGGGATCCCCCTAAAGGAAAAAAGAACAAGTAACAGAGGGATGGCCACTTCACATGCTTGCTAGCTTCAGGTACTCATTTAGGACTAACTGTATTTGTACTGGGGCTACTCAGCTTCTCTTGAATTCAAGGCACCATAACTTGGACTGCACTTAAGGGGCAAGTGAGCAGAATAAGAAACCTCAAGCACTCTGTGTAAAAAACAAAGGGAGCAAAGAACTAGTATAAATAATGTAACCACTATACCTCCAGAAGTTCTCCATTTTTAAGCCATGAGATTGTCGGAGGTGGCACAGCATCTGACTTGCATTCCAGTAGAACTTGTCTGTTCTGCAACACGGTGAGGTCCTGTGGACCACCAGTACCAGCAATGTTAGGAGGAACTGTTACAAAAATTAAGAAAAAAATAAACACCACAGATATGAACTACTGTTGAAATTATCCATTGAAAATTTCTAATGTATTTCTTAAGTTTAAAATAAATGAGAAGCTACAGTACTATTCATTAGTTCTACTTTTCAATACCTGTGCTAAATATATCACATTTGTTTAACTGGGAACCTGCTTCTTATGTCACATGCTGGAAACTACTGTGACAGAAATTAATTTAAAGTCCATTCTCAGTGAGGGTACCAGCATTTAAGCCAGACAGAAGCTTCCAAACATGGAAGTTATAATCTTCAAGAAAAAAACCAAGGCATATTATAAAACTGCAGAAGTTCCATCTGTACTTGCTTTACTGTCATTGAATTTTATATATTCATTTCTAAATACATTTCTTACCTTTTTCTACCGAAAAAACAAGATGATCATAGATATCAGTATATTTCACATTCTTTTTCAGTAAGCACAATAAACTCAATCCAACTGAATACTGATATCCATAACACCTTCCTAGGTATTCAAAATATAAGACTTGGAAGTATAACAGAAATTGCATAACAGCTGCATCTGGTAGAACTTTCCCCTTTAATTGTGTATCATGTTCAAAATAGTTACCTGTACTCAGAAATGTTAATTATGATCATATGGTGTAATATCACTTTCACAAAACATGTAATACATCTTCTTTAGTAATATGTAACTTGTTAAATGTGATACTCGTACATACCTTAGTAGTTTACGGTTTGAAGGAATAAATTCTTCTCCTAAATTCAACTTACCATGCACTTTTACAAAATATTCCTTATCATCATCTCCTGCTGGGCTAGATGCCAAACACGTGTATCTTCCTGTGTCCTCCACCTAAGAAGGAGCAAACACACAAACAACTTCAACAGAAACCTCTACATATGGGAGGTTCAGAAAATTCAGAAAAACTGAAAGGCAGACATTGACAGCAACATATAACAGGCAGCACTTAAAAGAGAAAAACAATAGATAAGGAACATCTGAAATTAAATTAATAAAGTTATTGAAAACCTCTGTAGTTTACCATAGTGGGATAGTACAGAGATGGCTTAGGAGTTGCAGGACCCCATAAAATCTTTCTGAATAATATGCCTCCAGCAAGAAATTTTGTCTTTGTGATGCTTTCTGCAAGCGATAAACAATAAAGATGGAACTGGCTATAGCTATCCATCTAAAGAAAAGAAATCTTTTGTGCACACATGCTCATTAATACCTTTATGCTTTCTCCTTCTTGCAAACTCTTCATTGTAAAGACAAGAAGTGTTTGCTTTACAAACAAAATGAGCAGCAATCAGACCTGAGCCCTGTCCCAATTCTGTTTGGTGAAATTCAGTCTGGTTGTCCATAGCTGAATACAGGCTTGATTTATTGGTGCAAGTTTAACAGTTATTTTTAACTCGACTTTTTTTGTTGTCTAAATTCATCTGAAAGTCCTTCTATTGTCTTTATTTATTTTTTTCTTAAGTCGTACACAGATGACTGCAAACGTAGCTTTTCTCTGTAAATTATGGCTTACACATGGGTGAAGCAAATGGATATTAGGAAAATCTGATCTAATAGAAAAAGAGGAACTAATAGAAAATAGAAATAACTAGAAATAATTTTCTAATAGAAAAAAAAGCTAAGAAGGAACTACAAAACATGAAAGAAGAAAAGTCAGACATAGGAACAAGAGTCAAATAGGTAGGAAATTAACAAGAACAAATACTTTGAAACAAATACTTTACCTGAGCACTGGTTACTCGAAGGACTTCTCCTAGGACATGAACATTGTCATTCTGTGGAAGTGGGCGCCCATCCTTCATCCATGAGATTACAGGGACTGGAATGCCAGAAGAGATGCAGAGAAGTTCAAGAGGGTTGTTAACAATGACAGAGAGCTCTTCTGGTTGATCTGAACCATTGATGTGAGGTGGCTCTGTGGAAGGAAAAACATTTGAGTTCTTTATTGAGTGAAAAAGCTTATAAAACCTGATATATATAAAACCTTAGGGTAACAGTTTGTAGAGTTAGTCCACATTATTTCTGACTGTGTCATGAGCTTTCTGAGTATCTCACCTAATTTCCATCTGCCTCTATCTACTAATTTGCATATTTTATGAGTTGGAATTATTAGTTAGAGAATGTTTTCATAATCCCAGGTGAAATATATTATAAAATACCAGTGAATATATTTATTAGCCCTTTCACTGTTGTACCTTCAGCTATGCCTTCAGCAGTGCTATCATCCTGTTTATTAGTTTAAACCAAATTTCTTTGTAAATTAGCTAACTATTAATTATAGCATATTTTAGTACGCAGGAAACATTGTGGAAAAAAATATACTATGTTACATATTTATGTATCTCTAGGTATCTTCCATTTCCTTATTTCTCTTATTTATCACACTAAATATTTCTTGAAAATACTACTTATCACTAGAGATTTTTTTAAATTGCTGTCCTGAGTAGACACTCACTCACTACTCGCATTTTGTTCAACTGAAAGGTTAACACTTACCCAGCACTTTGAGAGAAAAGTGCTTGCTGGTATCTCCAGCTTCATTGGATGCTACACAAGTATATTTGCCTGTGTCACCAGTCTCTGTTTTTACAAAATGAAGGACCATTCCTTGGTTGCTTGATGTCAGGTGAGCTGTGAGGCTTAAAGGGTGTCCATTTTTAAACCAGGACATAGTTGGGGCAGGACTGCCATCAGTAAGACACTTCATTGACACTGAACTGCCTTTTACTACAGTCACATCCTCTGTTCCTCCTGCGTTATCCAAGCTTGGTGGTACTGCCAAGAAACAAAGATCTGATTCATACACAGTACAACCCAGATATTTATTCTGAATATGCAGTTGAAATGCAGCTACCCTTTTGCATTTCCTCACTTACATTCATGTTCAGCACGTGTGTAAAAATTCATTTAGAAACAATATATTTTTATTCTTTCTAAAAAACCTGTGACACATTATGGGTGCCAATTCAAGTAAGGACTCTTCTAGGGCTAAACCACTTCCCATTAAAGTTTCCCTAATGATGACCTATGTAAGACATACTGGTGGCTGTCTACAACTGTGCATTGGTGAGAAAGACAACCAAACATTAGTTTTAAGAACTTAATAAATAAGATTAAGTAAAGCATTTCAGAGAAACTTACCAAAAACTTGAAGGTTGTAATGTTTGTTGTCCACTCCAGCCCTGTTAGATGCTATGCAAGTGTACACACCAGCATCAGATATCTGTACTCGGGCAAGTCTAAAGAGAAAATAATTTTAAGCAAGCTATACATGGAATGCATTATTTCCATTATGGCATAGTTTGGATCAAATTTTATTATTTCTTCCAAAAATAGTACTAGAATCATGCTGATCTAACAAAAGAGAGCAGAAAACTCAGCGAGTTAAAATTGATGAAAACCAACCTCAGAATTTGTCCAGATGACAGCAACCTGATTTGGGAGGAGACAGACAGAGGAAGGCCATTCTTTAGCCAGTTTATCTGTGGTGGTGGAGTTCCAGTAGCAGTACATTCAATATTTAGGGAGGTGTCCAAAAGGGCAGTGAGGTCCTCTGCTTCATCTTTATTATTGACTATTGTTGGAGGAACTACATTTTGTAAATGTTGAAAAGGAAGATATTAAAACTGGCTTTTAAAATCATTCCACATGTGTTACCTTGCAGGAAATCCTGCACCTAATGCCCCACAGGCAACTCAATAAGATGATCACCTTTTTTTTTTTAAAGAGTAAATCTTCTACCAATAATATTGAGCACTAATAAATGATGCATTTACATATTTAAAATCAATTGCAGTTTAGAATAGTGCAACACAGTGGAAATATCTCTTTGATTTGTCAGGCTGTGGCAAATAAGTGGGAGGTCACGGGGAGAGAATGACAATTCAGGAAGGAGTGAGTGGTCAAGGCTTAGAAGGGCTGGGCTGAACTGCTTAAGGGCCAGATGGGACTTGCTATCTTGCTGCCACTCAAACTCAGCTCCTTAAATAAATCTTAAATAAAGTGCTTTTTGGGCTTTTTAGTTTTACAGATTGTTTTTGATGTCTTGGTCTTAGGGGCAAGAGGGGACTCACTATATAAAGAAGACCCAGCCACATGCAGCTCCAAGCTCTGGCTGACTTTATGATCCCATCATGCACCGTGACAGTTGGATAGATAAGACCATTTAAGTTGGCTCTTGCTTGAACCTCAACCAATACAAAGTGATCAAAAAAGTTTCCACTGTTGTCCCAAAAAGATGCGATGTGGTTACTCACTGTTATTTATGCTATCAAAAGTCATCTCTTGTTACTCTGCTCATGCTTATATTCATCTCTGTATAATGGGACAGACACCGCTGTGGAAAGCTGCTGATGCAGAACTCACTTTTTCATAATAGACATTGTACTTCATGAACACATTTTTTACAAATTAAAAATATCCACTCTCTACATGGCTGAAAAAGAGTTATGCTTACTATCTACTGTTTGGCAAATAGTGCAAGAGAAGAAGTTAATCCAAAACTCTATCACTCTTCTTCAGGGAAGAGGGGACCTCTAACTATTAGTTCCCTATCATACTACACTGTTTGTAGCTGATGTACTTTGATTGGAATTAGTGAAGACAAACTAATACAACAAAAAAGCAGTATCACAGTAAATGAGCCCCCAGTGTATCTTCCTCTGCAAGAAAAAAAACGATCACCGCAAGCAGAATTCCTCTCTTGTGAAATAAACCAAAGAAATTAATTTCTGTTTATCCCAAAACATATTTAACAGTGATTTCAATTGTTTTGTCATTGAAAGAACATCCTGTGTAATATACTGTGATATCTACAATACATGAAATTGAAAACACATGCATGTAGTATTACACTGAAGACAGGCATTCATTTCTTGGCCTTCTCTTGAGAGTGCTTACAAAGATAGGATCATAGACCAGATTTCAGTTTCACATCTGTGAAAACTCACCATATACATTCAAGTTGAAAATGCGGTCTTCCTCTCCCGCAGTATTAGTAGCCACACAAGTGTATTTTCCTGTATCAGAACTGAGAGCGCTGAAAATATTTAATGTGCTGCCATCTGGAGTTACTCTACAAGGAAGGTCATAAAACACAGTGAGTTTGTTTACTTATTCCTACGACCTGGCAAATAAACAGTCAGTTTTGTACATTTAAATCAACTACCTCTATCCTCTTGGGGATTCAGTGAGAGAATCATTATTTTTTGCGAAATATTGTTGTTAGAGACAGAATAGGAAGTTATTCCTAGAGATGTCCTGTTTAACTTTGTATTGGGATTCAACTCCAACCAGGTTTTTGAAGAACCCATAACGAAAAGCATCAAGAGTGTAATGTTTCCATGTCTCAGATCTTTCTCTTCCAAAGGAACTCGACGGAACTAATTGACCTTAATAAACTTTATGAACCTGATGAACTTAAATGGAACTTATCAACTGAGAAAGAAATAGATATCATATACTTATCTCTGTACACAAAAAAATAATATAAAAATAAAAAATATCAATGTAGTGACAAAGTATACTAGATTTATAAAAGCTAAAGAGGGAGATGATGTTCTTAGCCTGGCTAAGCTAAGACTCAGGTATTCTTTACACTCCCTCCTTAGGCTCTTCTTTTATGCTTGCTAAGGTTTATGCTGAGGTTTAAAATCATACAAGAAGAGAATGCAGCATCTGCTTATTTTTGCTTGCCTTATTCTTTGCAAATTGTCACTGGCAACTGTTTTTCCATCTTTAAGCCATTGCACAACAGGCGTGGGCACTCCGCTGGCATTGCAGACGAGCTGGATGGTTTCTCCCAGGAGGGTGCTGACCTCACTAGGCATTTCAGAGCCAACAATATTAGGAGGAACTGGAAATGCATGATGGAGAGAAGAGAAGAAACATAATCTAAACTTAAAGAGTTACAGTGCAGTAGCTCATGAGTACTAGCATTTTTTGCAATACCTCCATTCATATCTAGTTTTGGAAGTATACAATTCTGCTGTTACTAGAGTGGGTTCTCAAAGATAAATTCAAAGCCACTTTAATCATTCCTTAAAACAGCTAATTTGCAAACCAATAAAAACCCACGTATCTTTGCCATTATATAGAATAATTACAGTTATCTGATCAAACCACACAAACATGTACAATAATATCACGATAAAATGCCATTTCATTAAACATGACAGTGCTCTGTAACAATTATGTGTCTGTGTTTAACTCCTGAGCAAGTGCTTGCTGCACAGTCACACGCTCTATTGCAGGTAGACCATCATGTTCCTGTTAACAGACACACACTGACTCCATCCTTTTTAGCCTGTTCTCCTAAAGAATATGGATGATTGTTATGCTGTCCATCGAATCAAGACTGTCAGTCCCACTCCATCTGGGGAGTGGCTCCTCAGTTTCATTCTTGGTTGACTTCATGGCAGCCCTTGCGCAATCCCTGGCACCAATGCCAGGCATCTCTGTGATGTGAACACCCCCAGAGCTCTTATGTACTCAGCTGGAAACAAACTTCAAAGTTGCGCTGCTTCTGGTCTTCAAAAGAGAGTTGCTGCTGCCCCCAGAGGGGGAGCATTCCCTGGCTTCCCTCTTCCCTGGCTTTCCTTTCCCTCTGCTGCACCGCAGGCTTTTCCCTCCTCTGATGTGCAGCTGCCCTTTCAGCCTCCAAGCCTTTAACCTCACCTCTGTTCCCTCTTTCCCAGTCGCTTCCACCATGGCAGGGGGCTTTGGCAGAGAGGCAGGGTGCCTTGGCAAGGTCTCCTCCCCCAGAAGCCCTGCAGAAGGACACCCCGCTATGGCTGCTGGCCTCTGCTGGGGCCAGGAGGACGTGGCCTTTGGGGAAACCAGGCTGGCAGCTGTGTTTGCAATACAGAGCAAACATCTCAGTTGAAAGGGCCCAGAGGAAGCTGTTTCCTCAGCAAAGCCAATTCTCTCTTTCTTTATTACAAATCTCCTAACAGCTAGGCCCCCCACGCTCCCGGAATTCCAGTTCTGTGAAGCTAAGTAAAGAGGAGAAGGCCACAGCTTTCTTTAAAAACATAGAATACATAAAAGCAACCTATTTCTAACTTTACATCCAGAGAGTAAAGCCTGAAAATATGAACCACAGGCAAAGCTGGATGCAAAACGGTGCCTGGGTGTGTATTGCAGCCAGCACTGTGTATGTCCTTGTCCTAGGGACCTTCCCCAGCACCTCCTCTTGAGAAAGCCAGTCCGAGATGTAAGATGAAGATGCTGTGGATAAATAGAAGCACAAACACAAGGGAAAAAAACCTCAAAAAAAAAATTAGACCTCCTTATTTCAGCACAGAAGGATAGGGTTGGGATCCTGTCCCTCTAATCCTGCCTGTTGTCTGCAAATTCTCCGCTCTGTGACAGGCAGCGTCAGTGATCCCTGCAGTGGAAGCCTGTCTGAAAGTGAGCTCTGATGGTCTCAGATGGGCTTCCTCTGGAAGCCTCTCTGGGTGAACCTTTTCAAAGTGCGGGAGGGAAGCACCATCTGCCTGCTGGATGTGAGGAAGAGTGAATGAGATTTAATTAAGGTGATTTTTTTTCCCTCCTGTCAGGTCGTTTTAAAATTCGTTTCACTTCTCCTACCCCTTCAAACAACCTGGTGAGCCAGCGAGAACAATGCACCCTGAAATAGCGATGCTGCCTCTCGGATGGCAGTGACCCACATTTGTGGGTGCTCAGCCCGTGAGCGAACGCCCGGGACTGCCGCTGCCCTGCCACACCGCACACAGCAGGGATGATCAAGGGGCGCATGGACTCCCGCAACAATAGAGGACACGTGGCGAGACACAGGGACACCTGCAGATATGTTAACACTTTTTCGTTCCACATATGGATCACCTCTGATGTTCACTCAGCCCATCCTCACTTCACATTTTTTAAGAGGCAAAGTAGGTTTTTTTCCACTGCAAATAAAGCCCTTTGCCTTCTCACACTCCTCACTGAGATAAGAGGCTAGAGGCAGCTAGGGAGAAGTTCTGAGCGAGAAGTACTTTGAAATATATGGGCGAGTAAAAACATTATTCATTTGTAACACAAGTTAGAAACAATACAGTCTGGCTATAAATGGAACAGGTAAGAGAGATTTCTCTATCTCCTGAGGAAGCACTCTGTATAGTCTGTCTTACCCAAAGGCATCCCTCTGCGGGGGAACAAAGGCTCAGCCCCTCGACTGCTTCCACAAGTCAAAGGCTGTCCGTGATGGGGTCTTCCCTGACTTGTTCATGATGGTGCCTTCCTTGGGCGATTTTTGGACTATTTTTTACTTTCAAGGTGGAGCTTGAATCACTCAGAAAAATAAAATAAATTGGAATTTTTGTGTGTGTACTAACACCAACCATTTCAAACACAACAGCCACATGGGATTAGAATCATCAGAAGGGGAGCAAAAGATCATCAAAAGGGAGGCAAGCTTCCAGATCTGAAAAACCCAGTTAATGGGAGAATCTTGCTCAGGGACAGCATCGCTCCTGCTAACCCAGAGTGACGCCAGGGATTACTTCTATCATTGCTCCTCTCAGAGCATGACATCCCTGGGATGCCTTTCCATTGCCTTTGGACATTTTCCCTTTTCATCACTGTGGGCTCAGTTCTCTACTTATTTATATCAGCTCTCAAGGCTGCATAACCCCAACTTGCTCCAAGGATTCCCAGCAGCACAGGCAGGCAGAGATACGAAGCCCTTCACCATTTCTTCTGATGCTGGCTCCAAGGCACCTTTTTCACACACTTGGTCCTTGCCAGACAGTGTCTCCAAACAACAACAAATTTCCCCAGCCAGCAGCTAAAGCTGTAACGCAACTGTGCCGTTCCCATAAAAATAGTAAACTTATTTCAATTTTAAGTTCAGACCAGCCATGGGCAAAAGTCAATCTCTAGGAAAAGCAAACATTTTTAAGAGTCTTTTTTTATTATTTTTTTTTAAACTAGAAGCATAGAGAATGTATCTGCTTTCTGTAGGGGATGTCATCCTTTCAAATGAATCTCTTTTGAAACAAAACGACTATTGATAGACTAAGTACACCGATGTCTTCTTCACCTGTCATCCCCCAGCCTACAGCCTTTTTCCCCGGAGCATTCCAGCTCCCTGCATGGAGGAGGCCCCTTCCTTGGACACGTATTTCACAGCCTGAACCCAGCCAGACTCTGGTTCTTGGGTTTTCAGTCCAATTGCTCCAGTTTTAGGGCAGAGCAGGGACAGACATGATATCGAAGCACCAGCCACAATCAGAACACCTCTATTCTCCGTGTTTTCTGTTTCGCTGTTCAGCCATTATCCTTTTAATGCACCCAAATACACAAGTCTTCATTAAAACATCAGAAAGAGTAAATATTTCCACCTGAATTTGAAAGAGGCAGTTCAGCAGACAGACACAAACTAATGCTGGAAGAGAAAAATTCACAGTTTTAAGAGATTAGGTCACGTGCATTCAGCTTTGCTCAGTTGTGTTAATTCTTACGCTGCTCAGAAAACTTAGAGAAAAAAAGCTAGTAAAGCAGACAAAGCCTGCCTGAAGGTGTGCGTGGACAGGCACAGACTGACCATGGTGTCAGATGGTTGCTCGTTCAGGTTTCCTGTAGCTCTAGCTGTTTGCTGACAAACAGCCAGCCACCGAGTAGCCCAGCGTGGGACATGCAGAAGTACCTGTACTTCATTCCTGTCTCGGCTCGGACGGTCTCTTGCAGTGACAGCCCATGCAGGTGCAGGAACTTCTCCAACTGCTTCAGCTCGGCCGCTGGGCTGAGCTTCCCCGGCCAGCCCGCAGCGGGGGGGCTGGCTCTGGGAACCACACTTTGCTTTTTACTTTTCAAGAGCACTTCGCTCGGCTTCTGCAGGCTTGGCTTGTGGGGTGGGATATCTGCACAGGCAGGCTTGTACAGATGCATGGTCCACAAGTGGAGCTGCCGACACCCTCAACGCCCAGCAGATACTGGAGTGTAGGGTCCTCAAGAGCTTCCACCCTACAATCTGCTCAGAGGAGAGCCCAGTGCCATCCCG
>JAOXNG010000004.1:6798098-6808597 GCA_028566535.1 Scolopax minor
CATGCTCAGTATATAAGCTGAGGGATCAAAGGGTCAATTCCTTCCATGGCCAACGTCCGTGGAGGAGCCTGTCTGTTTGTCTGGCTTTGACCCCCATCTGAGCATTCCTGACTCCAGATCCAGAATCTGGCTCCTGTCCATCACCGAGTCCAGCCTGGGAGCTTGAGACGGTTATGTATATACTGTATATTTTTTCCTTTCCTTTTTTTCCTTTCCTTATTATTATTATTCCATTATTTATTTATATTTTCATTAAAGTAGATTATTTTTTCCTAAACTCATAAGTGGTTTTTTTCCCACTTCCTCTCCTCTCTTTTCCTTCCAGGGGGTGGGGTAGGGAGGAGCCATTTGTCATTCTGGTTTGTCAATTCGGTCAAAACCACGACACAGTGTCAGCAACAGGAGAGTTCACAAAGAAAAACACGATACTAGCTCTTGACTAAAGAACTTACCATCTCACATCACCACAAGTTTTATCCACTGACAATAACAAGCAGCTAAAAGCTGAGTTTGCTGGTCCTGTTCACCTTCTTCCTCTACATTCAAAGGGAGGAATAAGCTAAGCACAAATCACAAAACCTATAATACACTTACTTGCCATCTTTGAACCAGTGAATGTCAGGAAAAGGGAAGCCTTTTGCTCTACATTCCAGACTGATTTCCTGGTTGAGGATGACTGCAATTTCACCAGAGGTATCAGCACCTATTATACTTGGTGGAACTTTAAAAAGACAAACATTAAGGAAAAACTGGTATTTAATCAGGAAGGTATGCTATGGAACTGGAAGCAATGCAATTCCCTTGAATCATGCTATTCCTTGAAACAACTTTATTGTTGTCTATTGTATCTTATCTATTTACAAGATAATTTCTACTATGACAAGCACTTCTACACTTCTGCTGGTGAGCTCTGAAGAGACAACTTCTATGTTAGACTGCTGTACACCCAAAATGCAAAATGACCAAAGTCCAGACACGAAAAGCAACATTTTCTCTGTGTTACTGCAAGAATGGCAAATTCTCAGTCTTCAAAGCCACCGTGAAGCAGCCAGTGAGAGGAAGAATTCATTTATAATAAATTGAAATATAAGGACTTTTTTAGTATCAACTCTTTTTCAAGTCACCATCTTAAAAAAAAAAAAAAGAACACAAAAAAAAAACCCAAACAAGAAAAAAAACACAACAAAACACAGAACTCACCTAGTATATCTAGGTTAAACAGCTTCTCAGAACTTCCTGCTACATTTATAGCTTTGCATGAATATTGTCCAGCATCATCTGTAGCAGCTTTAAGAAGCTTCAGTATCTTCCCATTGTGCAAAACCTGGATTGTACTGCTTTCCACAACCTTAAAAGAACCCGAGACATTAGCCTTATGTGATCCAAGTTACATCAGCCAAATATCACAGCTGGATTTTTATAAGAAAACGGTACTTTTAGTCTAAGGATAAGCTGTTTCCTCTTTTGGTTACAGCACTAATCTCTTCAACATCTGCAATCTGTTTAATATGACTTGTAGCTCAATATATATTAGAGTGTGGGAAAACCAAAGAGCTTCTTCATCTATCAGTAATGGTCAGTTACAAAGGTGCATGAAGGGGTCTCTCCCCACCTTAAACTACCACTTATCAGCTATAAGTAGAAGCCTAGGACTCAACAATAATCCTGAGGAAATCAAATCACCTCAGAGAGTTCTTATTTCTCCACCCACAGAATGAACAAAGTACCATTATTTGACTCCGCTGCAAGGATTCTGGAAGACTGCTAAGGCTAATTCCTAGGGGAATCTTGAAAATAAAAGGTTAGACTTATTGAACAGCTGAATTAATGATTAGCCATGGTTAGCTGGCTTTCTGTGTGGGTGCTCTTAGTGCAGTTTAAATATATGTAAAGGCATGTACATGTATTTACTTTAAATGAGTTCTCACATCAACCACTCAAAAGTCAATGCAAAGCTAATGATGGCTATGTTATTTCAATTAGGTTAATCATACATACCTGGATATCTTCTTTATACCAGGAGATGATTGGGAAGGGGTTACCAGATACTTCACAAAAGAGACTTACAGAGTGATGAACAACTACAGATGTATTTGTCACCTTTTCTTGATCTTTAATTTCAGGAGGAACTGCAAGAAAGCTCAAAGTCATATATTAAGTCTTCTATTCCAGTGATTTTGCCCTTCCTCCTTCCCCCCAAGTCAAGGACCACTGTTATCTAAAATTTCTCAGACTCTTTTCATTGTCTCCCCAATGTTACCATTTGTCTTTTGGCTATGGACATATCTCCCTGTGACCCTTCTTCTCTTTCACAAAAAAAAGTCATCTCTTGCCCAATACCAGGCTCCTAGGGAAATTCAGCCAAACACAACCACCATTAACATTTTAAGAGAATAATATTTAAATTTAATCTTAGTTTTATAATCTTCATTTCAATCTGAATCTTAAAATCTCATGTTATTTGTTAAGCATACAAAGGAAGTAGATTCCAGAGAGTCATCATTCCTCTCCACTGGTCCAGTTATCCCCAAGAACATCTGCCTATCATATGTCCCACTATGAATGCAAAGAAAATTGCCTTATATGGTAGATTAGAAAGTTCAAATGCCACTGAGCTGGCACAATATGGAATTCCTGCTTTTCTCAGAATAAAAAGAAGGATATAACCCTGCTTATGCATCAGAATTAACTATCATGAGAAATAAACATAGTTGGAATAAAAATACTCTGTAAGAAGCAAAATATCAAAACATGTCTCAAGGCTACCTGTACAATTTCTATTTTCCAATTAGGATTTTGGAAGAAGGATATCAGGGATCAAGAATTCTATTCTGTGTTCACTACGATAAATAACTTCTCTCATATTTAGATTTGAAATGCAGATCTATTACCCAATCTTTAAATTCTACAGTTCAGAAGTCTTCATCTATGCAAGAAGTTACTTGCATAGAATTTTTTTCAAGTATAACTAAAGCCCTCTACCAATGAAACACATCTAGCTCTTTGAGCAAAACAAAGATGGTTTGTGCATAAAGTCACAGAGAACAACAGAAAAGATACAGAAATTATCAGAATAATAGAAATGCAAGTACTCAGAGTAGATTTTATCATTTACTGCACATGGGCAGATTTGGGACATGCAATTTCCAACAATAAAAGAGAAGATGTTCTTCAAAAACAGTTTCCCAATAGTTGTATTTATTATTTACCATGAACTTTCAGGTTATATTTTCTTTCTGTGCTTCCAGCTTCATTGGTTGCCACACAGATATACTCTCCATTATCAGAAGGTGTAACAGAAGCTATGATCAGCAGCGTCCCATCCTCCAGAATTGAAATCCCTGGTTCGTTGCCCATCACCTCTCTTCCATTACGTAGCCATTTGATGACAGGCTTTGGAATACCTAACAGGAAAGAACTGAAACTTCAAGCAACTCTTAGCTCAAAATAAGAAAGATTCAAACAATTCCCATTGCTTGCTGGAAGTCTTACTGGAAAGGACAATGCATAGGGAGGCTGTAAGAAAAAGCCCCAACTGTTACAGTATGATTTCAATAGTAAAAAACTTAGTCTTAAACAATATAATATCCTTGTTGGTTAATAATGACTTTTCACAGAACTTCTGCACATGGTAGTTATTTAGATCACTCTTAGCTTGGTTTTTTTCCATATAAAGTACATATGGAAAATACTGTGCATATTCTACATTTTTACCATGCCAAAGAGTACACAGAAACACTGTAACTTTCAATAATCAACAGAAAAATATATTTTTGTCATTAAAAGTGGTAACAATGATGCACACCTTTTGCTGGACATGGGAATGCAATGCGTTGATTTGCCACTCTTTCTTGAAAGGGATTATTGTATGGAGGGTCCAGATCCTCAATAGTAGGAGACTCTGAAAGAAAATAAAACCCCAAAAAAATTCTTGACCTTAGCTCCCAAGTGTGAAAATACAGTTTGGCAATACATAAGGCTTCTAAGTCTCTCTCATTCACAAAAGGTCAGATTCCAATAACTCTCTTTACACTGATGAAGTGAGCTATACAAGCAGTCTTGATTTCCACAGGAATATTTTAAGAAGCAAGCAGTACAAAGAGGCTTTCAAATTTTACTGAAATTGGTTCACTCTAAAGCCCCCTACATTTGTTTTGAAGACAGAGACAGTGTTTCTGCAAAATCTGAAAAGTATAGTTTAAAATGTTTTTTTTTTTTTTCATGACACATACTAATACTACTTCCATTACTTGTTCTTGCATCTCATTTTAAACTTGTACATGGACTGAGACTATACAAAGAATATTACTTATAATTAAGTCAAGTTACTGGCAGTTCTTTGCATTTTGTAACAAGCAGTTCTCAGGTCTCCAAAGGGATCAGAATGGTGCCTTTAGACTATTACAAAAAATAAATAATTCTTACTTAGTTTAAGTCAGTCATGCTATATTGATGTACATCAGCCCATCAAGTAAGGAGTTACACTACATATTTAAATTGGCACATTGACCACTGTTTCCCCGTCACCTCTTCAATAGCATGCTGATTGAGTGAAGAGCTCAATTTCAGATCATGCAAAATTCCAATTACATTGAAAGCTGTCATTGTAAGTTCAGAGAGAGTCTCTGAAAATGTGAGACCCTGGAACACACAGAGATAATATTTGGAAAGAGGTTTCCTATACTGGAACATGATTTTAATTACCTACTACAAAAGCAAATCATAAGTAGCTTGAAGAGTTTTATTATTTAAAAAAAAAAAAAGTAATATATTTTAAGTTTCCTTTTCTTATTTTTGAAAATTCTCCAAAGACTATTTGCCTATTCTAATTTTCCTTAATTAACATCAGAACGTAACATCTACAAGAGATTTAGATTTTGCATTACATAACAGTCAGCAGCAAAGAGCACTGTTCTCCAAAACATAAACCAGAAAGCACTGGCATGAAATGATACAAGGCAAGATTACAGCCCTAACATAAATACCTTGAACTTGTACTGTTATCTCTGATGCATCGCTGCCTGCTACATTACTAGCAACACACTTGTAGATTCCGGCATCAGGAGGTTGGACGTTGCTGATGGTTAGAGCTCCATCCAGGCTGTGGATAAACTGCCCACCATCTATCAGCACAGCACTTCTGCCTTGGAACCAAGTGATTGTTGGGGGAGGGATCCCCTGGGCACTGCAGGGTATGTCAACTCTGTGGCCAGCTTGGACTTTTAAAACTCGAGGCCCACGCTGTATCTTTGGAGGTACTAAGGAAAACAAGTTTAGTCCACAGCAATGTGAAGATATACAAGATTATTCTTGAAGGAAATTCTTTTCAGTTTTTGTCATTTTAGAATGTCCTTCTTTATTCACTGAAACAAAATCCCTCAGGTGACTAAGGCAGCAGACCTGCATGTTTTCTTCATAGGATGGGATGTACATACCCTATTGCTTATCCTATTTGAAGAAGCTACATTTCAAATTCTACTGCATGACTTCCATGAGACTTCCATGACTATTCTACTTCCAATAGTGTAATATTGTCATATTGGGCATATTTGAGTAGCTATGGGTACTGGCCATTCATAACACAAAACAATTTAAATCCTTTTATGGGAAAATTAATTACATTTTCCTTTTGACATTTTAATTTCCTTCCCCTAATTCCTGACCTTTGTATGCTTCCAAACACAAATTCAGACAAGGAGATAAAATATGACTAGAAGAGATTTTGCCAGTCCCAAAGAATAACACAAATCCAACATAACTCTTTTGCCACATTGTTTTTCTTTCTAAGGATCGTTGACAGTTAATAAAACTTACAAAGAATGTCTGAAACAGCAATAAGTGCCATTTTTCCAGGCTCTGCATTAATATACAATTAGAGATAAACAAAGACATGCACTGATATCAGAAGTCTCTATACACAGAATCAAACAGTAGTCTGCTCTATCCATGGCAACTGAATTAGCAGTCTGAAGGTTTCAGAGCTGCTGTGGGCAAGAGTCCCAGTTGGGTACACTGGTGGCATATGATCCACTTCAAAGATGCGTAGTGGCCGTGGGCATTGACAGCAACACTTCCAAACTCTACACAAACCCACCTATTTCTATTGGCCAGTCTCATCTGGGCCGTGCCAGGCCATGGCTCCTGCAGCCCCTCTCCTGTGCACTTTAGCACTGGCAGGAGGTACACGTGCCACAGGCCTGTGTTTCTGTCTGACCCAGGTGAGGAGGAACAAATGAGAGAGTGTGGAGCCAACAAAACATTACATTGTGTGAGTGGCTAAGAGACTGGGCTGGGACCTCAGTGTGGGGAAGTAGGAGAGAGACATGGGACTGACTTATTGATCTCTAAGTAAGAAGAAGAGGGAAGGGGATAAGGGTCCTAGCTTGAACAAGAGCTACTAGATGCCTTCACTGAGGGGAAGAGAGGTGGGCACAAGCACAGGGTGCTGGTATGAATAGAGAAAGTACAGTAAAATGGGTTATGGTATTAGATTGTGAAGGTGGGTACAGCAGAATGTATATGCATACAGCTGTGCACAAAGACAGGAGCAGCTGCCTCTATCCACAGGTGACAAAGTTGCACACTGGTATGTGAGCAAATTTCTACATTCACTACCAAGAGAGTTTGGATATGTAATTCCCATCAAGTTGGTGGGAACTTGACACCTGTAAGCCTCAGCCAACTCTGCTGTTCTCAGCCAGTTTGCAAACTTACTGCTGGGAAACCATTGCACAGAGAGCATCCAAGTGCATTAGAACACAAGTTTTCAGTTCTTAACACTCTTCTGGCTGACTTGAAATGAGTTAGATATAGTTGAAATGAGTCATATAATGCTATAATTCTTCCATGAGTCTAAGGAAGGGTGTGCGTGCCCATATATATATGTACACCTATTTATGCATGTAATGTTTCCTTTCCACATAATCAATGACAACTTGCACATGAAGATAACATGATCTGAAAGAATACAGGTCAACTGCATTTAATGTACATAAGGAAAAAAAATTTAAAAAGCTCTTCATAATGCTGAATTCCATGTGGAAACTTGCTGATGATTGTCCCTTAAGTAAAAACTTACCATGTACACTTAGCTTCACTGACTGAGTCGCGTTCCCAGCAATATTTGTGGCTACACACGTATACGTTCCACTGTCTGAAGTTTGTGTCTCACTAATCTTCATTGACCCTGAGGGTAGGAAAGCATGTCTGGAAAAATAAGAAGTAGATACACTATATAAACTTGCACTGAAAAGTGAATGACCTCTACTTACACATTGATAATGATTGCTATGAGTTAAAATAACACCATTCTACAGGGCACAGTGAGCTGTGCCCTTACTGAGCCACTGCATTCAGAACACAGAACACTGCATTCAGAACAAATGTCTAAAATATAGGATCCAAACGAAAAAATTTGGTTCTATCTACTTACAGAACGTATTAAAATCTGTCTTGTTTCTAGAAACAGAAACGAAAAAAAAAATCAGGTAGATAAATGGAGCTCTTCAATCTCCCATCAATAATTTTTGCTCAGACCAGGTCAGCACAGTCAGAAAGTTAAACAACTTTTGATACTATTTCCTCCTGGCAAAAAAAAAACTCTTATGAGGATAAAGATGGCAAAAGGGTTTCTGAAGAGTATTCTAATTCAAAACCACCAGTTCTAATGTTTATAGAAATTGTTGCTATTCATCACTAAAGAGTTAACTACATAGTATTGATTTTTACTACAGCTCTGGTCATAGGCTTGTAAAATTGTAAAATACAGTCTTAGCCAGCTAAGCCAAACTCTTCTTATATAGAAATCAAAAGCAATAGATATAGGGAAAAATGAGGAGGGAATGAAAAATGACAGCTAAGAACTGACAAGAAAATTCAAGTGTAGCACTCGTGGTTATATACAGAACTTAGGCAAAGTTGGTGGGGAATTAGTGTTTTCATGTCTTCCTTTCTCTAACACACTCTAATTAGGACTTTGGATTGCAATTTGGATTGCAATTTTTGGATTGCAATGGCCTGGAGAGATGAATGGGAAGAAACTGAAGTGTATTTCCTCTGGGCGATGCAAATCTGTCTGATATAATTCCTCCTTTGCTGCCTGTATCTTTCCAAACTTTTTTCTTTTTTTTTTAAGTAATGCCAAAAGATATTATGGCTGGAGTAATTTATATCCATTATTTTGCCCACTAACTAGGTTTACTTTTTTTCTGATTTCACTCTTTTGTTTACTGGTCACATTTCTAACATCATCTTTTGGGTGGTCTCAAACAATTTTGTTTGGACTAACTCTTTAACTTTTGCTGACATCTGTAAACAATTTAATGGAATGGGCTGAGCTGGACTTCTGCTACTCTGGACAACTTGGATCTCTCCACAACAGCCATGATCAAGTAGCCTAATTTATCAATATATCCTGAGGTAAAACGAGGACAAGGGATCAAGAATGTGGATTAGTTAGTGCGTGCAACATGCTCACAAGACACAGCAGAAAATTCCACACAGATAACTAACAACAAAGCAACCCTCCGTGCATAAGCCTCCTTCACCAAACATGCTGGCCCAGCTGTTTTGGTGGTTAATTGCCGAGGCTGCTGCAGAGTCACTCTAAGGTGCAGGTTTGGCCACCTTCAGGTCCATACAATTCTTAAATTCAGCTCAGACATTGCCTGATTCTTTCCACTTGGATCAGTGACACTAGACAAGGGGCACAGCAATCACTGCAGTGAGTTTGGCCAGTTACCGTTGTCTGGTTTATGAATACAGCTGTAGCCTTTAACCCCTCTGAGGTATCTTGAAGACTAGAATGCACAAACTTGCCCTATGACTGTATCTGGCACTTCAACTGGGAACACACAGAGAATAATCACCTACTTGTTTCCGCTTATTTTGTACCGTACTAAAGCAGTGAGGAAGAATTTCCACCACTGTGGAATACAAGAATACAAGAGAGTCCCCAGCTCTTCAGTCTCTAAGGTTGTCAACCCAACATTTTTTATAAGCATTTAGCTATGTTTTCACATGTTCAGTAATATCTGGAGAGATTTTGTATCCAAAACACTGTGAGCAATCAGCCCTTTTAAGCATTCCCAAACATCTATCATCACGTGTATTCTACAGGCAGCCCAGAGTTCACATGAATAACCAACAATGCTCCCATGAGCATAAATGTAAGTGCTTAAGAAAAGAAAAACAGTTTTAAAGAATTAGAATCAGGCAGAGATTATGTGGGTCTCTGGGCACCACCACAGTATGAATATAACAGGATCTCTTTCATCCTGCCCTCCTGAGGTTGCACATAAACACACACTGGAATGGAAGCTGCAGAAGGATGTCTTCATTTCCTTCAGAAAGAGACATACGCTTGGTTTGGGACAGAGAGTTTCAAGAGCTAGTAAAACAGGATCCTCATGCAAGACAACTTAATACCTCTGACGGATCCCAAGGCAATTCGAAATCTTATAACTTTTAAAAATCTTGAAAGCTTAGACGTAATTTTACTTTTATTTTCATCAAACAATGTTACCTTGGAGAGAACGGAGATATGAGCTGCATTTCTTTGGCCCAGGTAATTATGGGGGGTGGCAAGCTCTTTACTTCACATGGAAGTGTGACATCTTCCCCCGCAGTTACTGAGATCTCTATGGATCTATCATATGCATTTCCTTGCTGGTCTCCAGGCCTAGATACTCTAGGTTTCACTATAACATGGAACACGTTAAGAGGTTGCAATGAATATATACATATCTGTACAAACATAACACCATACAATTTTATTCCAGATGAAACATCTTTTTTTTTTTATCAGTTATATAATGTTACAATCCTATTTTTAGTGACATGCTTGTGATAGACATAAATCACTGTAATGGTGACATACAGTGCCTGTAGCTCAGACCCTGGCTGATGCCTATGTGCAATACCACAAATACCAGCAAGTCTGCACTATCTACCCAAAAAGCTGGATAACAAGAGACATGCAGTTCCTCCATATGCTGAGCTCTGTATTGCATAGATAGCTTTCGACTGATACCTGAGCTATATTACACTATACCTATAAGCCATAAAAGCCTTTCAAAGCAAGCTTACAACTAATTGGTGTTTTTTTTATATATATTTTATATTTATTTTTATAATACTGGGAGAAGCTAGGAAGTTTTGGGACCCATAGGATTAATGGATCTTCATTCTTCTATCAGCCAGGACTGCTTATTCCTATACAGGTACTTCTTATTCACTTCCATAAAGATGAAATTGTGATCAGCTCAAGATCCTAGACTATGAATTCAAGTTAACAGGTATCAGGAAGTTTTAAGAGAATCATAACAGCTAAAGGATAGGCATTTCAGTATCAGCCAGTTCTAAACTTGCCTATTACGTGGGTCTAGTGACCTAGGACAAAGTCAAAAGCACTAACTAGAGATTAGTTTAAATACCATTTGGACTGTAACCTAGGTTCAAACCCACCTGAGTGGGTTTTACTATCTAAAGTAGAATGCAAC
>JAOXNG010000004.1:6808697-6834479 GCA_028566535.1 Scolopax minor
GGTTTTCAAGCCAGGAAGCGCCGACAGCCTTCAGGGAGCTTTCTCAGCACCAGGCTTGGGGGGGGAACACGGGGGTCTTGGCCAACACTGTGGTTTCTCCGGGGCTGGGTGGGAGCTGCGTTGTAGCTTTGTAAGTTTTTTGGGACAAAAGGATTTCAAAAGCAACTATGGAAAAGGTTTGGGGTGGTTTTTTTTTTTTTTTTTTTTTTAGGAGGTGATCAAAGGTTGTTTGGGTTCGCTTGCACCTTCCACTCACAACGCAATGATAATTTTGTCACAGTGAAAGGTTAAAAAAGTAGATGCTGTAGCAGCACTAAAAGTCTTTTCTGATCTCAGACCTCCCTTTTCTATCTTTCCTTAACTTTTACTGATATCACTGAGTCACTGCAAGACCAGAAAAGTAAGAGATGATTCAGCCTCAGATCTGGCTCAACCTCTCTTTCACACCATGCCCTTCTGCTACTACAACACAGATGGAATAATAAAAAAAAAAATTAAGCTGACCTCTTCCAATATAAACACTCCTTCTGTTTGGCTAGCTTCCCTGCAAAACAATTACTTCTCCAATTTCACTGAATCCTGCATCACCATCATGGTTCTCTTTTAACTGTATTTGACTTTTATCTGTTCATCTCCTTTGAAGAAATCATTAAAATCCTGTGCAAAAAAACAATGAACACTGGCAAGCATAACAATCTTTCCCTTCCTTTCAATTTAACATAACCATAATGTCACCCTCCTTTTCTACCAAAGATAAAGGACGTGTTAATTTTTTTTTTTTTTCCTTTCTCCAATACATCCATTTTCCCCATGGCAATACTTGATCACTTTATCTTTCTGGTGCCCACTATCTTTCCTTCCTGACTACTTCTACTCCATCTCATCTTCTCTTTTGACTCTGTTCCAAGACAAGTCAAGCCTTCATCTTTTCCACATTAGAAATAGTGACCTAACTTACTACCATCACCTTGATGTCTAAGCTCACAGATGTTTTACTGCTGGGAAGTCTCATCCACATGCAGTATGGAAACTGTAAATCTAATTCTTTCTCTTCCACATGGACCCAGTCTGGTATCAGCACACACTGACCCGTAGATCAGACTCAGTACTTTGCAGTTACTCTCTTCAATTTATCAGCCATCTTCAGTGCAGCCAAATGCGTTCCTTTTAATTTAATCTTTCCGTCCTTTACCTCCCAGGTTTGTTTTCAGTCACGCTTCTTCCTTCTTCAACACCCATTTATATTCACTTGAAAATCTTACATCTTTCCACAGGCTTATACAGAACTCGTAATTTCATTCACAACATAAATTTATCCATCAGCTTTACCAATTTCATGACACCATCTCCATCCATCCTACTCTCTCTCCGCTTACAGGTATTATTGCCACAAATTCCTATCTCACATCTCCCCTTCCTAGCCCTTCACCTTGTCTCCTTACATCATTCATTACAGACAACCGTTCCACTCTCATCTCACACTGCAAACGATAACATCCTAACACAACATCTTATTTCACTTAATCTGGATATTAGAATGTCCAAAAAGCCTGTGTTTAAATCCTGCAAATATCTACTCATGGCATCATTAACATATGGCCTGCACTATTTACATAAGCAATGCTCACACCCAGGAGGAAGATAAGCCAGTGTGTGCATACATAGAAGTTTCTGGAATAGCTAAAAAAAAAAAAAAAAGCTCAAAAAATATTTATTTAAAGCAAAAAATACCCAAAAGTCACAGAAGCTGTCTCTTAATAATAACAGAACGTGCTGTACCAGCATTTCCCCACACCAGCTCAGAATTGGTCCCAGAAGGTGAAAACAGTGGAAAAAATTCTGAACAAATAGAACAAAAGAAATTCCTAAAAAGTTGATAAGTTACTAGCAGTGAAGGAACCTCTAAATTGCAATATCTTGTAAGTGAAATTCCAGCCACATCAAATCAATGAGCCATTTTGTCAATAGCTTCCACAGGCCCCGAGTTTTCCATCTTTTGATTTCACATCTTATCGAGCACTTTGATCTGTACCTGACAGTCTGCCCCGTCCCAGATAAACACTCTTACTTTCCTAGGAAGAAGCTGCTGATTTTTGCTGCATCATAATTGCTTTCACAGTTTTGTTTACATACTTTACCTGGAGGCCTTCAACCACAGACGGTCTTTCTCCCAGTTTATATACTAGTGAGAACTGGGAGAGGGAAGGAAAAGGAGGAGGACTATGTGTCAGATTGCTTTTCACCAAACTGACTTAAACACTGGGATGTCTTACAGACCATTCCCAGTTTTTCCCCAAGTAATTGTTACATTTTTCCCTTACACTATCTTAAAAATACACCTCCTTAAACTGTTACCATTCCCCTCTCTGGGATTTATCTCAAATTTCACCTTCATTTTTCTCATTTTACTTACGCTCAGGACTTGTGTTTTCTAGGGTATTTGTTTTAAAACATAACATATTTATGAATTCACTTTTTCAGGATGTGTCTTCAAACACATTATAGAGCTGGGCAAGTATTATTATCCTCATCCTAGAAGAAAAGTAACTGCAACACACAACCACCAACACAAGATCAAGCAAATACAACAGCTGATGAACAAAGCTGTTCCTGAATTCTCAGGCTTTTAATTGAGTAATTACTTAGATGCAGAAATCCTCACTAACTTACTGTGCAAGTAACTTAATGAGTTTTCACATAGACTACAGCAAACTCAAGTTGTAAAAATCACAATCCAACTTTTACACTCTAACACCGCCGACATCAAGAACACACCTGACATTTTGAACTAATTTTGCAGTATGAAAGCAAAGTACAGTGTAACAAAAACTTCCTAAAGTGTTTCTGAGTGTTCCTTTATTTTTAATCTTCTGGGTAGAGTTGACCATTTTCAGATTGTTTCTCACAAAAATGGAGCATGCTACAAACAACAGAAGCTTCAAAGCTTTGCTATAGTTTGTGAAAGGGGAGAAAAGGTGTTGGCAGCAGTCTCAATGCATCTATTTCCCAAAACTTGTTTTTCTGACAAAAGAATGTGTGGACAGGATATTAATTTGTATCTCTCAGGGGCTGAAGTCATAACGATAGCTCCATACTGGGTGCAAGAAACACATAATACAGCTGTTGCTGCAGCTTTTCTGCCCATGCCTGTCCTGCTGCAGGTTTTGCTTTTATAGCCAACTTTGACAGTTCCTCCTGAAAGAACTTCTCTTTTCAGCACCATAAGGTCTTGTTCCCTTTTAAAGGGAGGATATTGCCTGAATGGTTTTAAAGATACCCTAGAGAAGGACTTCACTTTGAAAAGACTGCATGGATGCATCCATGTTCGCTTGTGTGATTTTGTATTGTCTTGAGCAGATTCTCTCTTATCATGGTGTGGTCTAAGAGTTGGAATAGGAAGAAAATAACTAACAAAATCCAAGCATAAGAAACACATTAAGCTCTAAAAGCTTTTAGAGATTATATATATATAATTATCAGCTGAAGATCGTAAAGTGCAAGCTAGAACAGCTTTTCTGTGTTGGTGTTGGCAATCACATACTGACCTTTTGCATCAACCTCTATCTTAATTTCAACATGAATGTAATTTGTACCTCTTTGAAAGGGCTCACCACAGCATTTCCTGCTGATGACGGGCAGAGGGACGTTACTGCTGTGAGCACTGTTATCTAGGTGACACAGCACGGGTCCAAGAGATGGGATGAGTGGCCCAACATCTTGCTTGATGAATAAAATAAAAAAAGCAGCACATCCAAAGCAAAAAGAGTCTCTTAAAACACTGTATTTTCTCCTATTCCTCATTTCCCTAGCAGGACAATAGAACTGATGTCAGCACAAATAAGTTTTCCAGAACAAGCCTCCAGTTACATGTCCACAACACTCCACACAAACACACAGTATTTTTCAGGTCAGAAAATGGCACAAAGACATCTCTGAAATTCAAAATTCCAAGCTGTCCTCCAGGCCTAGAAGTGAAAAGGACTACCAGTCCCAGGAGCACCCAGGAAGACATGTAGCTATTTAGGAAACACTCAAGGGACTTCCCTTAAATAACAGAAGCAACGTGTATAATGTTTACCTCACATTTGCTTTCACAGAGGTAGTTTAGAATAGTTTAGCTTCAGATTCAATTTGTCATATGCTATGATGTTAACCTTTGGTATCACACGATCAAACTGTAACCAGTTCAAATTCTACTGTTGTTGCTCAAAACGGATATTTTTCTAGGAACTGCACACCACCACCAAGGGAATTGATTCTGGTAGGCCAAGATAAGATAGTGATACCCACATAAAAGCAAAGCAGAAAGTAAAGGTAAAATCTACTTTATGGCCCTGAGCTACAGGACTTAAGAAGCCTTCACACACTCAGCTGTTGAAAACTTTTTACACAAGTAGAAACTGGAGGGATACACAGAGATGTGACTGCTATGACAGTTAGTTGGTGTCCTTCCCATGTGAATCAGATTTAGTTGAACTTAAACCTCACGGAAGTCAAAGCAAAAACAACTGAAATCAGCACAGGTAGCAACACTGAATTTATGAAGTTGCTTATGTGAGCAATTCTGCACCCCAAGTGAGAACAATTCCTGGCACTACCCATGCAAATTTTTCACTCTAAGAACTCCTCATAGCTCAGTTTTCCTACATGCTACACAGAAATTTTTAATGCAAAAAGCAGGAGCAGATGGTGTACCTAAACCTAACCTCTCCACTGCAAGAAGGAAAAGAACGAAGCTTGCCCTCAGTGTTGTCCTCACCTCCTCCATGCTGCACCAATGAAAGAGAGAATATCTGGCTGGGCTTGGTGTTGCCTGTCTTCTTCACATCACATTCACTGTCAAGAGGAAACCATTCTAAAGCAAACACTTCTCTTTCCAGCAGGATTAATGTTAAGAGAGCTTAACTTTAGGTTGTCTATTAAGATTCAGAAAATACGTTCTCCTGAGTCTCTTTCTAACTTCTCATTTCAAGAACACTTCAGAGCAAACATCTCCAGGACTGTAACTCTTCCAGCTTTTTAAGAAGAAAAAAATAACCTGGAGGGTTCATTTATATTTTCCTACTGACTTGTGACATGCTTTTGGCCAAGTTGCCCTGTGTATCTAATCAAAAGGGGAAACAAAGCAAAGAAATATAAGGCACATCAACAGAGAGGATTGATATAGATCAACCTGGTCTAGTGGAAGGTGTCTCTGCCCCTGGCAGGGGGGCTGGAACTCCATGATCTTTAAGGTCCCTTCCAACCCAAACCATTCTATGATTCCATGAATGTAGTTCCATGCACACTCACTAGAACACCTAGAAGTAAAATCAGGCCAGAAGAGGCAAATGGACAGATCACTAAGAGAAAAACATCTCTTTCAAGTCATGTCAAAAAAACCCCAAACAACAAACCAAAACAGAAAAAATAACAGCAAAGGCAAGAGCTACGTTTTCTACTAAGGGTGCTTTTATTTTCACACAGTGATTTTAGAAAAGCTCCTTTTCTGCCTGCAAAAATCTCCACTGCATCACAGCCAGGAAGCCAAAACTGCTTGCTATTATTCTGCCCAAAAGGAAGGAACTGCTCGTCTGCATGGCTTCAGAATTTCTCCAGTCCCGGACTGTGGGCGAACCTGACATCAGTCTCGGTGTGAGCCATAAAAATCCCCTTCAACAACTAACTCTCTCCTGTGTGGGAAGCCTACAGTATTATTTTAAGCAAGGACCCAAGATTATCCTAGCACTTTCTTGCCATATTTATCATAGAGCCAGGGTTGGGCCTGAACCCAAAGCAAATGCAAACGTGTCCATCTTAAATACTTCCATTTAATCTCCACATGAAGAATGGAACATTCTAAAGGTATGTATACATTCGGCTCCCTAAACCTCTTCTGGCATCACCACCCTTTGTCTGCTGTCTCAGCATAGATGTTCATGTTACAATGAAGTTTTTTCTTCACGGTAGAAATAAATTTGATATTTGTGCAATATTCTGACAATGGAGGGCCCTTGGGGAAAAAAAAAAATCTTTGTTCCCTATTATAAGCAAGACATCTCCAATCCCCTATTCATATCTCTGACGTCTATTTTATTAGACTATTCTGGTTTTCTAGGAGTATTTTGATGAGGGATCCTGGAAGAGACTTTTATTTTGCTTTTAAGACATGACCAGAATGTGTTTCAAGCTACATTAATAGCAATAATAATAATAATACAACCACCACACTCTCTCATAGCATCTTTCCTTGCAAATGAAGTTGAAGCCATGCTTTATTTTTAAACAACATCAATCTTTTGAATAACTAAGCGTCACTGCACTTGAAAACACCCAACTGAGGCAGCTAAACATGAATACATCACATACACAACATACTTAAGTAGGTAACAGTTGTTCTTTTGAAACATAACTTCCAAATCATAGCCTCTTATTGTAAAGTCAAACCCACATTCCATTCTTAGACACATCCCTACCACTTCAATTAAAATCACTGCCAATAAATCAGAGTGCCTGATAACTCATGTTGGTTTAGTGAATTGAATCGACACATCACAGTTCAATGAGTTCACTTTAAAAACAGACACTCATCAAGTGCTCAGAATTTTCTGAGTCCTTAGGTCTAAAGATGTTATAATTTAGAAAAACCTCAAAGTAAACTTGACTTAGATCCACCTACCTCTCTTATACAGTCTGTCCTACACTTTTATTTCTATCAAATGAGATATGAATACAGAAACCATCATATACCTTTTAAATGGAGTTCCCCCAACTAGTTTCATAAATAAATACTCAGATAAGTTCCCATCTTAATAATACACTTAACTGATACTCAACTTGGAGCACATGTTTTGTACACTATTCTCCATTTCTCTACTGAAAACACTTAAGCACATGCTTAAAACAGAAACATCTACTATAAAATCCTTTATTTAAACTTGGGATTATATACTTGGATTACTTGAAATAAACTCCAAAAGGCTGAAAGAGACCGGAACAGACCTTCACATGAGCTGAGTAACTTGACAGGAAGATTAAGGTATGCATCTGGTAAAACAATATTTCAAGAAGCTTTGGAGACGTTGTTTCCTTTTTTTTTTTCCCCCAAGTAAGCAAAATCTTCATGTTTTTGCCTGTACTGCCTTAACAAAAATAGGCCAGATTTCTCAGGACAGCTCTACCTTGCATAAGCCTGAGCACACACGTCTATCTGCCTTCTGCCTGAGTCTGGTGATTAAGTGTTAAGAGTGTGCTATAAAAGACCAGGACATCATGTCTTTCAGACGTGTCTTTGAATTATTTCAAACTATAATCAAAATCTCAGTTGCTAGAAAAGTGGTTTAACCTGGATAGTACACCAGGGTGGCTATGCCACCTAGTGATATTTGTAATGTACTGTTCTCAGCCCAGAGTGGGAGGAGGGAAAAGGAAGCTGAGAGAAAGGCTGAATAGATAGGCCTCAGCAAAAGTCAGTGCTCAAAGTGTTCCTTGACTCTCTACGGAGCTGTTTATAGAATTCTCTAAACAGCAAGCAGCAAAGAAGTTAAAAGAGCAGGTGGCAGCCCCTCTCCTCCCATAACAGCTAAAGGATAGGCATTTCAGTATCAGCCAGTTCTAAATTTGCCTACTACGTGGGTCTAGTGACCTAGGACAAAGTCAAAAGCACTAACTAGAGATCAGTTTAAATACCATTTGGACTGTAACCTAGGTTCAAACCCACCTGAGTGGGTTTTACTATCTAAAGTAGAATGCAACAGAGACAACACCACTACATTTGATTTCAGGTCACACATACATACCATAGACAGTCAGCTGGACTTTCCGTGTAGCATAACCAGCAGCATTTGTTGCAGTGCACATGTATTCCCCAGTTTCTTCACCACCTGGTGAAACTACCTGCAGACTTCCATCAGACCCTGCGGAAAATTTCATATTGCTGGAAAGAATTTCATCTTTCTGTGGAAAGAAGGAAAAATAAAAAAAAGTCCACTTCTAAAATAAAACAGATTACAATAATCTAATTCAAGAAAAGCTGAAACTTACAGAGATAGAATAAAATTGAATGAAAACATACAAACTATGGAAGGAATATAAAAATGTTAGCTCCTGCAGCATCTTCCCATCTTACCCTGTTGCTGTGATCCATTCATATGAAAACTGATGTATTTTTAATAGAACCCTGTGACACTGTGGTTTTTTCACCGTGAAATACGCTCCATGCTCTTTAATGTAGTTCCATGGATCAAACCAGTTGCAGGCAGTCTGGCTAAACTGAGTCATATTTTAGTTTACATTATATCACACTACTACTCCCATTGTTTATGCCTGAGATGGACAAAATATTTTGAATTAACTAAAAGCCTGGCCCCAAAATTCCATCCATACAAATTCATTAGTTTCAACTAAGTTTTTGCACGCCTTGAGTGTCTAAAAAGTAAAAACAGGAGAAGCACAGAGATTCTTACGCAGAAAACTTGCTACTTTTTACAGACCCCACCTTAAAAAAAAAAAAAGTCAAGATTTCAACTAAGTTCATCTTGACATTGATTTCTGATGACAAAACATCTTGTCAGGGACACGGCTGAAAAGCAACAGATGGTTAACCCCAGCATGCCGTTATTAGACACACTTTCTTCAAAAGGAATGGAAAAAAAAAAAAGTAATCTTAAAGTAAGGCTCCAAACCAAAAATGAACTTCTGATCTGTGGCAGGTTGCCTAATCTCAAAGTATCAGTTCATAACAGGAATACAAACAATTTCTGAATTGCTAAAAATGTAATGATACAGCAATAACCAAAGCCTTTCCAAAGAGCAGAACACTGATCTATAGCTGTACCAGGTCCAGAAAGCACTGCTGTAAGAAATAAAAGCAGATACAAATAAGTAGAGATTTCCAGGTCCCTCACAACTAAGGGTTTTGTTCACATTTAATGCATTTAGTTTTTACGACAGCAAAAAATGATGTGTTTGATTGGTCTTTCATCATGAAAGGCTCCAAGACAAGAAATTACCTTGGACCAGACAATAGATGGCTTAGGTACTCCACTTGCTTTGCATGGTAATGTTACCGGGATTCCTTCAATGGTGCTAAATATCTGCTGTCCATGCTGAATAACAGGCAGAACTAAAAATAAATACAAATATTAAACACACGCAAAAGACAGATTTCCAACCATGGCACCACTCTTACAATAAAATCCTTATATTCAATATAAGGCAGCAGGGTTTGGGAATTTTCAGCCTCTTCTCTCAACCCTAACATCGCCGACGACCAGAACATTCTCCTCCACTCTCCAGTCTTTCATGAAAGAATAAATACGTGTTCACAACGAAGCATGTCAGCCATGAGCTGATCATTGCATTAGGCAGTCATAGTTTTAAACTGATTATAGGTATTTCACATAGTTGATTGCCATTATTTCAGAAAGCCTTTGTATATCCTCTGACAACATTTCAGGCCAGGCTTCCAGAAGTGATACTGTATGTGATTCAGCCTAGACAGACAGCACCATTCATGATAACTGATTTGGTATTTTTGGGGCTGAATCAATTTCCCTCAATGGACAATATTTTGAACAGAGCAGATAACAAAGTAAAGAACTGATCACAATCCACACTTATTTAATATTTGTTATAAACGGTACAAATTGTGCTATCTGCAGTCATAGTTTCTGCAGAGACTGACTGTTAGATGAAACTGAATAAAAATACCAGATCACTTCATAAAATCAGTATCAAGAGATTATAAGAACTCCAATTCCCCTAGTTAACTGATCTGGTTTTGAAGTAACAAAAGAAAAAAGACAATAGATTTAAGGCCATAATAAAAAAACCAGATCCTTCTGAAAACATACAAATATATTCTTTTCTGTTCTCAAGCTCTGAAATATTCCAAAAACTAGTGTTGACATGAAAGACCTTATCAGACACTATTAAAAAATAATAGCTATTCTTAATGTGTAAAGATGTTCCACCATCTTCAGTGAACCTAAAAATAAATCTCCCATGATTAATTTAACATGTGGGTAAACTTCAGGCTGTAAGCCACGAAGTGGTTGTGACCCCACTCAGAGTTAATACAAGTATCTCCAGCTGAAATACAGATGGGTTACCACAATGCTAACACTTTGTCTTGCTGTCAGTTTTGGGTGTGTTTTAATTAAAAAAAAAAAAAAAATTAAAAACCAAACAAACACATTTTGCCAAACCCATGATTCATTTTAATTCTAACACTCCCATGTGTTGTGTTTCCTTATGTCACTTACGAAACCCCCAGACAGCACTTTTCATGGCTTTCCAGTAAACTTCCACTTGCAACTGTTTTGTTCATAAAGCTAGAGATGAAGACTACATAGCCCAACCTTTGCAGATGTTTAAAAATAAGGATCTTTTTACCATGGCAAAATGGGGTTATTTTTATTTCATTTTAAAAAACAGTTGCAATGGCTCAGTTCTTTCCTGTGCAGTGGATCCAATTTCCCACCATATTACTTTACAAAGTAACATCGTTACAAAAGAGGAAATTTGAGAAATTAGTAAAATTGTAACAAAAAAAGATCTATTGAGAGCTCCTGCTGGTAAGAAAGCCACTCTCATCTGGCATTCAGCACAAAAGCAACAAGACAATGATCCTTACCATACACATTAACAGTAGTAGTTTTGTTGCTTGTCCCAGCAACATTACTTGCCATGCAGGTATAATCACCACCGTCCTGCAGCCGAACTCTTTCAAGGTGCAGGCTTCCATCACTGCGAACAGTAATGTAGGGATTGGGAACCAGCTGCCAAAAGAGCAATGTAGCATTTTACTGAAGAAAGTACTTGTTGATAATATTTATTTTTGGATGCAGCATGGCTTTACTCGACTGTTTCACATTCTTCAAAATTGTCTGTTCCTGGAGAATTTTACTAGAGTTTATCCTATCTTCCATCTTTCAAAAACAAGAAAATTTTAAATACAAATTTTGGTAGCACCACGTATTTTCTGCTAGGGAGAGATTAAGATCTGCAACACCAACTCTGCTCTGCCACAGCAAATATAGAATTGCCAATCAGCATATAGCAACAACAAAAAAAAAAAATTCAATGAGCTCAGCAACACAGACTTGCCTTACAGAAAGGCTGTCAGAATGCAAAATTGTTCCAGTCATGCTGTGCTCAGAAAAAGCTACATTCTTCTCTAAATATAACTTATTCCAACTTTCCTTGGAGTGTAGCTTTTGCTAGAAGCTTACAATTACAGGAAACTAGCACTGCTACATGGAGGAATTAGCAACTCAACAAGGAGGATCCTGCCAGTATTTCTCACAGAAGTTACAATCTGTGCTACTTGCACTTACACAGTCAACAGAGAAATCCAGTAATTCAAAAACTGAGCTGAAAACTCTAGCAAGCCAAGGGACAAGTAATGCCTGGATTCTACTTGGTGACAATAAGTAAAAGAAATTGCTACAATTTTTTAATTATAGCTGTGGAGAAAGGGCTTTAGGGAAAAATTAACGAGGTAAAAAACAGAGCTTCATAGGGATGTTAAAGTCAGTAATTTCACTACTTCTAAGGAAAGAAAACTTCACTCAGATCTAGGCACGGTGTCTACACCACTTTTCTGCAGGAGTTATAAACTGGCAATGGGTCTTCAAGGGGGAAAGAAAAGATGTTCTTTCACACTCTGAGCAGCGTGTATGTTACAGGGATGTGTTACAGGGAGAATATGTTACAGGGATGCTGACATTTATCTCATCCTGCCAGTAAAAGTAACAGTCATGATGTTATAAAATCCCAAATCCACAGACATTTTCTGGTATCATTATTTTTAAAAAATAGGGAAAAAGAAATGCCTTTCAGTTACCAGGGTTAAAAGTATAGAACTTTTGTCATTCTGTTAGGTGTATTCTACTACCATTCCTATATTCAGAGCCCAAGGATGAAATTCAAGAGCCAACAAGAAAACAAGAATGCATGAAACTGCTTTGGAAGTAAGTAAAATTGAAGATAAAAGGACAATTCACAAATGCTTTGGTTCCAGATTCTTTCCTAGACCTTCATATCCCACACTACCAGCCCCTATTCCCTCGTCTGTGCTTCAGAAGTAGAGATTTCCTACAATGGGCATGACCAGTAAGGCATAACCATCACGATGCCACACTTCCACCTTTATACTTTGAGCAGTAATAAACTATCATTTCATGGGCAAATATCTGTGTTCTGATTGACAGTGCCTACAGAAACTCAGAAGCAGCTCCCATTGAGTGGTAGTTGTCTGCTGCAATTCACCTCAAGGATGTTGGATCCTCGTTTCCAGTGAGCCAGTCCAATCTCACACAGCATCTTTATTTGTAAACATAAAATCTCTCAATGTATTTGTACAGAAACTTTTGTAAATTAAACGGCTATTAAATGGCTAGAAAACAACAGCTGTATATTTTGTCTACAATAAATCTTAACAGGAAACAAAACAGTCTTACCACCATGCTGTTTTTAATCCACCTCCGGTCTGGCATGGGGTTTCCAGCAAGCAGCACACATGGCAAAGTGAGCTGCTGCCCCTCAATTACATTAGCTGTTGCTGGACTTATTCCTATCAGAGGTGTAACTTGAACAAAAGAAAGAAGAAGAAGAAATTATTAGGAATTTTCATATGTTCATGTAAAATATTAAATCTGAATTTTCATTATTAGTCTGTTCGTGCAATTCAAATATAGAGCAAGAAACACTTCCCACAATGAAAATCATATGATTTAAATAAAAAGAGGAAAAAAAGGGGTAAGAAAAAAAACATAGTTGTCAACAAACAGCATCAAAGTTCCAACACTCTTAATTTTAGGACAAAAAAATACCAGGTGGAGTTCTGGTATCTATAATGTCAACAATGCAGGCAGGAAAAAATTAAAAAAAAAAAAATGAGGGTGAGGGCTAGCATAGGAGAGACTGGCAGATGAACTCCACTCTTATCTTTGCGAATATATACGTTCCATAGCATTATTTTCCCTTTTATTGCCAATTGTCCAACTGAGATAATAAAGAACTCCTTAACAGCACAGCTATTGTCAAAGCTAGACATTCACTGTCTTCTTGGATCACTAAGATTCCTTCCCAGTTAAATTAACACACCGACCTATGCAAGTTCATTGCTGCCTCTTTTTTTTTTTTAGATTAATTAAATGGCAGAAGCCATTAGTATTCATCATTATGGTGATTTTTCATTCCTTAATAAATTTACTTAGGAATGAGAAACAGAAGACAGGATAAATAATGTTTTTAAGGTCCATGCTAAAAGTGTAGGTGCAAGATTCAAATTAATGTAGCCTGTGACAAGATAATGTCCTAACATGCTAAATTCACTGAAATAAATTACAATATTCCTTGCAAATGTCTCCTGATTTAGTTTGTGTGGGTGACTACATATGTATAAATATAGCTATGGATAAAAGCATATAGATACATCACCATGTATGTACACATCCCACAGACATCCTCTTTGTTGTACAAACACCACTATCACCTCCTCCAGTATATTCCAGGTATGGAAATGCTGCCAGCCTTTCCTTTCACTGGCATCACTGGCATTAACCAGTCTTACCCAGTCCAGTAACTGTGATTGTGGCTGGTCGCGACTGAATCCTTCCAAACTGGTTCTCAGCTTCACAGATGTAAGTTCCTTCATCACTGACCCACAAATCTAGAGGAGACAAAAAAAAGATCAGACTGCAGCATATAAAACTATATTGGAAATTTTGCAATACATGGATATCATCTTTCAGTTTCAAATATTTGGTTTTGGACAGATCATTCCTTTCCTCTTGTCAACAAGTACAGACCCAATGACTATATAAGCAACTGAGTTAAAAAAAGCATTATATACATATATATAACACTTTCCATCACTTTATATATTGCATCTACTTTAATACAGTATATACTGTGCACAGATAACATATGGCAGTTTGCTACATATCCACACGTACATATGCTAATGTAGTGCATTTACTGTGGAATACTGATTATTACATAGAGCAATGTATGTCTGTATGTGAACAGACACCCACATAGTAGTACATAATACACAAGTTACTGTATGTAAAGTAGAGAGGAATTACTTCACCAACTTGATTATGTCTAGAAAGGAATAAAAGAGGTAATTAAGAAAACAGTCTAACTTAGCATTAGGATGACTGAAATGCTCCAAGTAACTGAAATCACAAAGCCACTTCCGAATTTCTAATTATTACCCAAGTTAGGACTTGCCTGAAACAATGTGTTCTGAAACACATCTCAAAAAAACCCCAAATAATCCATGGCTCCTGAGTATCAACAGAGTCAATAACCCACATTTACTTAAATAAAGGCATAATAATTTCTATGAAGAAAAGTGAAGCCAATGATGAAACATTTGTATTCACATACTCATGGGAAAATGAACTGCAAGTCAACAGTAATGGAGTCAGTATTAGAAAGTACAATTTCTGATAAAAATCCAGTCTTTTTACGAACTTAACAATTTTATAAAGCAGCATAGCAACTTAAATGTATTGCACATGTCATATTTCCTTCTAGCATTTCTTCATTAAAAAGTTTAGTCTACCTACTATTAATAGACAGAGCTCCTGTTCTGAGTTGACTGATGGTACTAACTGCAAATGGCCTGGAGAAAAGGGAAGCACCATTTAGCCACCTCCATTTAACCTTTGGTTCTGGGTACCCCTGAACATAACATGGCAGAGTGATGTTGGAGCCAATATCCGCAGATTCATCGCTGGGCTCCTGGGTGAAAACTGGGGGAGCTGGGAATAAATGAATAAATAAATAAATAAATGTACACAGGAAATGAATTGGGGTTGCAACACAACATTAACATTCTGTTTGCACTATTGACAGCCTGGATTTACATCCCGTTATGCACAATTATTCTTCTAACAACAGATTCCCAATTCTAGCAACATTTTACAAAAGCAGCCTTACATGCTCTGTACTTACAATGGGAAGCTCAGAAATGGGCTAAACATCTCAAAAAACTGAAGACTGAAGACACAGCCACACCCATCAGAAGGACATGCATGGTCAAGTGTTAGGATTGTTAGTCTCCTGCAGACAGACAGCGTTGGTCATTCCTTCAGAAAGCACACGTGCCTGAGAGGAACATGCATTTAACAAGATGTGATGTGTCAGGCCACAAGCAGGTAGAAAGAATTAGGAAAAGAAGAGAGCAAGGGCAAAGTTACAACAACCTTAAATAGTAACTTAAGTTAGTATAATGTATTATCTACGTGAGAACTCTGTTAGGGTGAGGTTTGAACAGTTTCCTCCTCCTCTGCCTGTGTCTTTCTCCTCATGATTTTTCTGCTTTCCAAAAGAAGTAAGAGTGAAAGAAAGTTGGAATCCAAATAGGACAAGGAAAGCAGCTTAGTGAACACCACTAAAAAGGTGTTCCCAGCACACACACTGACTTAGATGTATTTGTGAGCAAGGCTCATATAACCAAGGCATCATTGACCACATACAGAAACACTGAAGTGAGAATCATAGATTCATAAATGGTTTGGGTTGGAAGGAACCTTAAAGATCACTGAGTTGCAACCCCCCTGCCATGGGCAGGGACATCTCCCACCAGACCAAGTTGTTCACAGCCCCATCCAGCCCGGTCTTAAACACCTCCAAGGATGGGGCCCTGGAACTGGAGTACTTACTGTCTAGACTGCAAGCTACTTACAGCCAACATCTAGAGTTATCTTTCCAGAAGCTCTCCCTGCTTCATTGGTAGCCACGCACGTATAGTCACCAGCATCCAGGTCTTGTGTTTCCTGAATCTTCAAAAGACCCCGATGAGTATCAATAATGAGAAATGCTGATGCCCTCAACTCTAAGTCACCTAAGTCCAGACCAAAAAAAGTAATTGAAATGTAACAGAATATTTATGAAAATTATTCCAACAAAGCAGTGTCCAAGGTTGAGATTAGTTCATAAAATGGCTTCCTTTAGCAGACGAGTACTCTGACTTCCACTTGCCTGAGTGGAAAAATTCATTACTGCATTAGACACCAGCTTTTACTATTTGTTTCTTTCACAAGGGGAACACAAACACAAGTAGCTTTGGACAGAGAACAGCACTAGGACAGTGTGCCTGGCTATATTTCTCCTTCCCAAATTAGAGGCTACGTGTGTTGATCGTGTGTCTAACAGCTCTGTAGCATGTTGAGAACTCTCCAAAACTTAGAAAATAGCTCTGCTACCTCTCAAGCTCAGCAGAAGCCACAATACTGATGTGTAACATTCAGAATTGGTCCACATAATACTCTTTGGGATTAGTATCAAGGCCCCTTGATTTCTGCTTTAAAATACAAGCCATTCATCAACTGCAGAGAGTTCAGAAGAAGCTTCTTTTGAGGGAAGGTATTCAGAAACAGACCACAAAGTTTTGTGCTTCCCTCCAGCTACTGGCAGAGATGAAATATTGGACTGGATAAACTATCTGTTGGCAACATCTTGGTTGGTTTATACCAGCACATACAGGAGTCAGCTGCTTTTTCTGAGAATAAATGATCAGTCTTGAGACATGTGATTCTCTGACTCACATTTAACTCCATAATAACTCCTGCAGTTCTGACACTGCTTCACTATTACAGAAAATGTAGTAGACACCTCTGAGATTCAGAAGTGACATATAAAAATTCCCTACATGTTGCAAAGGACATTGAGGAAATATCCAATGAGAAAAACAGAATAAAGTTTTGTGATTTTTATAGCATATACCTAAACATTTTCTGACAGAAGAATGAACCTTATTTAAACAGGCAAGAGCCCCAGCTTTTTTATTATTATTATTTAATTATACTACAATATTTTAATTAAGTTTATTTAAACAGAAGTAAGAATTTACACTCTAAAGGTAAAGTGTCATGTCTTCCAGACTTAAAAAATCTCACAGGCCATTAACAAGTTGAATACAACAAAGTTTTTGAGAAAATGAAGTCACTTAAAGATCATTGTTCTAAATATTCCTGCTAAAGCAAATAAACCAGACACAATGTATTAAGCACACCTTTAAACCATTTAACTTGGGGATGTGGGATTCCAGTTGTTTTACACTCCATAATAGTTGTGTCTCCAAGAGCAACCAGAATTTCACTTTGAACTATGGTCAATGTTGGTCTCTCTAAAAAGAAAGAATACAGAAAAAAATCAGTTCCTCATCCAAAGAATACACCATTTTAAAGACATAAGACATGAAAGACTCTAATGTTCTCTTGTTATATGGAAGAACATTTGCATTAAAAGTCAAACAGGCTTAAAAAAGGTTGGAGATAAACACTGGGAAACACAAAAAAGTAAAGTCTGGTCCAGAGCACCTGGATCATACATAGAAAACACTGGTAATTGAAGGACAGAATCAGAAAAGATCCATCATGTAGAAAATAAAAAGATTAAAAGTCATTCTCCCTCGCCAGTGAGATGCTGGACATCAAGATTTTTCATACTCTACTGTTAGAATACCAACCCAGTGTTTAGAGGACCCAACTTGGATTAGGACTCTAGAGTGCTAAGCATGCTACGGGAATTTACAGAAACACAATTCCTTTTCCAAAGGCCTACTCAGGTTTGCAAGCCTACTCCACTTTAATACCTAATTTTAGGGTTTTTTTTTCCTTAAAAACAGTGCAAGAAGAACCATTAAACCCAAATATGGCCTAACAATACTACTCAGATTTCAACAGAAAACAAAAGGGACATATGTGGGTTGGTTCAACATCTTCTCTGAGTTTTTTTGGAATTTTTACTAGTGTATTGTTCTGCATGGTTTTACTAATTTTAACAGTTCCTCCTTGATGATGTATTAATTTGTTTTTTTTAATTTTCACTATATTGTTTCTTTTACTTACCGATGTATATAAGGGTGGATGTCTTTTTTTCTGTCCCAGCTGAGTTACTTGCCAAGCAACCATAAATTCCTGCATCTTTTGGAATTGCCTTTCTTATGATTAAGGTGCCTTCTGGGGTCAATCTATACCTGGAAACACACAGCGGACCAACCAAAATGATTAATTAAAGAAGAGAGAATAACTGTTACATCCACACTAAGCAGAAACAGCAGCAGCATGAGCAGATAGCTTATAAACAGTTATTGGGGTTTTTTCTCATTATAAACAACAATTAGTATTATTATAGTTATCAGAGAATTTCAATGTATTTTCAGAAAATCACTTATACTAATCTTGTATAAAGCCTTCTGAAGAAGAGAAATGAAGTATTTCTATTTTAGAGATGAGAAAACTGAAAGAGCTATAAAGGCAAAGGTTGAGGTACTATTTCCAAAACTCACAGGCTCCTGTGGAAGAAATAGAGTATTTTTGCATTCTTTAAAACTGCTTTCTCACATAGGAAAAAAAAAGCTGTAACCCTACCTGCTCGAACCAATAATAAACATATCGTTGTGTGTCCATACTACTGTTGGCTTTGGATAACCTGTTGCAGAACACCTGATAGACACTTCAGAGTCTTCTGTAAAAGTCTGATTCTTAGGTGAAATGACAACTCTAGGCGGTTCTATTAAAAGAAATCAAAACCAGCAATTAAAAATATCCATTTTGAAAACACTGATGATAATAATCACCTTATTCCCATTTTTAAATAGCTCTAGAGTGACAAAACAATCCTAATAAAGGTCAGAGCCCACTTGTTTCCTTGTTTCCTCTAGCACAGTCTACCAATTCCTCAGCAGAAAACATACATAACTTTATAAAAGTCATCAAGTCAAGATTCAGGGTACAGAAATCAAACTAATTCACGTCTACACCATTTGCTTTGTTCCAAGATGCAGAATTTGGATCTCCCAAAATTGGGTGCCAATTCTGACAAAAAGCTGCCAGAACCAAATCATGTTCACCAACACGATCTGCCAAGGTGACAAAACTAGGCTGAAATAGTCATAAAACATGTAAGATCATCATCCTTAATACAAATTATGAGCACATGAGTGGTTTCACATGAGTGGATTCAACTTGAACATAATAATTAACTTAGAATTTTTAATGCTTGCTTAAAGCCCAGCAAAACAGCAGAGGCAATTTAGACAAATATAAGACAAATCTGTTCAGGTTCCTGACAAATAAAGCCAATGACCACAAACCTTCAGGCAGGCCAATGGCAAGAACTTAACCTGAGTAAAAATAAATTATATAAAAATAGAAGTCACAGTGTATGTGCACACAGAGAGAAAAAACAGCAAAATCATTTTGGAGATAAATGAATTTGCAGTGTTATCAATGCCAGTAGACGTTATGGATTTCAGCTGCATTTTCACCAGGAAAGTGATTGGTGAACTTCATAGAATTCATTCACTTATATCCTTAGACAGACTTCCTTGGTACAAAAGACCATCAAAGCAATTCACTGCAGCAACTGTCATTTTCTTCTGTTGTATGGACAAGATTGCCTTACTTCTTAACAGCAAGAAAAAGATCCACACCACTTAATGGATGTTACTTGTAGTACTGACTCCTGCTACTTCATCTTAGTTCTGGCTACTCTCTGATGGGTAGCATTGATCTTAGAAGCTTTGCCTTATGCTAATCACACACTGTATTAACATGTATTTCTCTGCAGCTGATCTGTTTACTAGCAAGCATAGAATAAAAAGCCTAACTCTCCTTCTCAGGAGAGTAAACAAGGCTAAACACAGAGGTACCTTGAATCTGGGGCTGCTCTGCATAGCTCTTTTTTATTAGCTTCAGTGGGAATTACACCATCCTATAGACTCAGGTGACATTTGACATGTTTTCATGGCTGCCAAGGAAAAATGTGTCTAAGAGCCAGTACACACAGTCTCTTTATGTGTGGCAAAACCCACCAAGAACAAGGTGAAGGTGTGATGCTATGCGACTTCCAGGTGAAGAGTATAAATCTTTGTAGTTCAGTCTGTCATAATGCAACCAGAAACAATTCAGAGTGCTACTACAAAAGGCCTTCTGGAAGAATTAATGCCATGTCCTTTTTATTATCACTGTGGAGAGGAAGATTTTTTTTTTAAGTTCTGTGTTGTAATACCATTCTCTTAAATGGCTGCTAACTACAAAACAGAGTGTTTCTGGCCTGGAAGAAGAATCTCCCTGCAGAAGATTGTCCTGCTCCTAGGACAGAAGCCAGGCAGGTTCTGTCCCCTTGCAGGGCAGAAATAAGGTGGGTTTTAGTCAGCAGCTTTTTAAGCAAATATCTTTTATTATAACAGAACTTAGAAAACAAAAATGAGATAATGAGAAATTAAATAGTTTTAAAATGCTCAAATATTAAATTAGGAGCACAGATAAGAACAGCAGGAGATCTCAATTTTTACATGAAAGGGTTTATCAAGAGTAGCATAGGTTTGGGAAATACAGGTTGGCAAGTCTATTGATGTTATCAATTGAGTCACACTCTGCTGATTTCAACAAGCTGTCTGTGCCTCTGCAGGTCCAACTTCACTTAATTATATGGGCTAATTACAACACATTACAACTACAAGGAGGGGAAATGCATAACAGTATGTAGCTGTCCAATGGATATCAGACATTGTATAGTCTGCCACAAGCAGTTACTATAGAATGATTTGTCTTGTGGTACATCTTGCTAAATAGGACAGCGAGGTTCCTAAGGAGCAGAAGTAGTTTTGAAATATAATTAGTAGTATCATTATTATCCAAGTCATGGACACAACTTTAACTTAACTTTTTTGGTACACTTTAATTTAAAATGTTTGCACTATATTTGGTGTCTGAAGTTCATGAATAATTCCCATCTGTAAGTTATCTGCATGCCCCTATTAAGCACATAAAATCCCTCTTTCAAAGAGAAATGAAGGTGCTGTTTTGAGGAAGGCTCTTTGATGCAGCAGGGCACCTGGTGCTCTGGGGAGCAGGATTTGATGACTCTGTTTTCAGTCATTAATTAGACCTGAGCTTGTAAAGGATTCTAAGATCTGTAAGCAAAAGTCTATGCAAACCAGCTGTACTGCCAAAGACAAGGAACAAATTAAATAATAAAGAGCAACTAATTTGCACACAGTTGCAAAACTATTAACACAGATGCATGTAATGCCTGATCATTTCCGTTCTTAGATTTATGTCCATTAACCTTCCCCAGGTTCATTGGTTTTTCACTTGTAGAGCAGATTTAAGGAAAAGCTGCAGTGTCCTGAAAAGTCTCTCCTGTGTTTAGTAATGGCTCTGAAATCTCTAAGCTCCCAGAAAAAAGGCATCAGAGGAAGGCAGAGCCATAGTTCCAGAAGCACTAGGATCAAATCCAGATACAGGGGGGCAGGGAGAGGCAAGAAATGGATGCAAGTTACAGAGTTGTCCTCCAGTGATTCATGATGTGCACAGCTTTCTCAGCTATTTTTATTTTGTTTAAAATCCTGCCAAGAGACACTGGGAGATATTCTGCATACTCTGGTCTTCAGGAAGGTCTCCTCTCATGTTGGTATTAGGAAACTGTCTCAATAGGCAATTACACATCATGCTTTGGCAACACACCATCACTCATGCAGTTATTTTCACACAATGATATTATCATGCGAGTAGAAGAAGGGGGAAGAAATATTTGTTTTAACATATAATCAAGGAAATTAATTGGGAAAAAAAAGGCAATATACACAGCTGTAATTCTAACTGGTAGCTTCAGTATCAGGGAGACCACACGTGCCACTAATAAACCAGCAAGCAAATGTTTGCTTGCTCAAAAGCCAGCAACCACACAGGCACTCAGAATGGGCTTTCTGGTATGTCACATCAATTAGATTTCTTTTGCTTTCTTCTTTGTATCATAGGGGCAAAGATTTGTCTTCAGGCAAGAGAAGCACAAACTCTTTACAGCACCGATCCCATCCAAGGCTGTAAAATAAAACCTTTTGAACAACATAGATCATGTGTGATGCTTCTGAAGAGAAAGAAGGTTGGCATGAAGACTTCAGGGTCTGAAGCATTCCCACTTATGACCAATCCCTAGCCCTAATATTCATTAACAGCATTTGAAGCAGTTAAACTTAGCAAGAAAAGGGGACAGCAAATATGAAAAAAAAATTCATACAACATAAAAAACCCTCTTATCACCCTTTATTAGTAAAAAACAGACTTACTGCCAATGTCTTATCACTGTTTTTTTTTTTCCTTTTATAACGGAAAGTTTTCCCCAAAAATGAGCCCACAGATGATACGTGGCTGAACCATCACTTGTAAAGTATCAATATTTTTGTGCAGCACTCTCAAGATTATTTCTTGGCCTTTACACTAAGAGCATTTTTTGAAAATTGAATGATTCAAACTATTCACGTAACAAGAAATACCTTAAGAAGGCTAAATAAGAACAACTATTGAAATGTATCTAGATCAAAAAAACGTCACACAAGAATGTAACCACCACAGCAGCACACAGGTTTGCTGCAAATTTTTACAAGGCTTTTGATTTTTGCAAATTTTCACTTCCTTAAGACCTTACAGGAAACATCCAGACCCTCCTACGTACACACAGATACTGGGCAAAGAATAGATGGAACCCCATCACTGTGTCCAGGCTGTTACATCCCATTCTTGTCAGCATCAATTAAAAGGGTCTGAATTGACCTCCTTGGGCTTCTAACTACCAAGACACTGTAAGAACAGATGCTTATCCCAAAGTCCTGCTTTTTGTATCACAGAAACTTTTTTGCTGCTGTGAAAAATAAATTCTCTCCAGGCAAAAGTCCTGTGATTTCTGTGAATTCTTGTGTTACTGTGAGTTTTATGGATATGCCTTAGTTTTCACACATGGAAACACATAAATAGAAGTGAATAGCTTTGATCTCAAAATATCTAAAAACTTACATTATGTTAGTGTCAGGAGTGCATGCTGGGAAAGCACGGGGGGGAGAGGAATATCCAACTTTATTAGTATGATAGCTATTAACATATGTCAGCAAGTGCAATAGAAGATTGGGGTTATGAAGAATTTCTCCCAGAGCGTGGATTTCCACTTTGATGTCAGATCAAGCACAGAATTCACATTATAACCTATGTTATGAAATAATAACACAAAAACACATAACTTGTCGCTACATTCATAAAAGGAATCCTCTCTGATCATCTGATTTCTATTAAGTGTAAATCATGGTTTAGCAATATGCTTTGGAATTAATATTCAATTCAATTTTATACTTTTGTTCACAAGCCAAATGAACGAAGCGTAGAAGAAATATTGCACATAAACTGACAAACTGACAGAAGCTCCTGTTTGAAGAGCAAGCTGAGAACAGATTTCTTACAGCATAAATAAAGATCAAAACATTCAATAGGGATAAACAAAAAGTAGCCTTCAGCATTAATCAGCCAGTCACATTCCTCTGTACTTTTGGCATCAACCAAGTGAACCTCATTAAAAAGGAGTCTTGTGTTTGGATATTACTGTATCTTGCTTCATTCACTTGCCTCACTTAACTGCCAAGTTCTCCCTGCTCTCCTTGCCAATTGTCCACGCAGAAGCACAGGGTGTGCTGGCCAGGATCAACCCTGGCCCTCAGCAAAGGTGATGCCACACAACGAACCACGTTTCCATAACCACTAATGCATTAGCTCAGGGAAACAATACACAGCAGCATTCATAGCTGCTTTTATGAGACTCTCCACAAGGTTTTCAAACAAAAATTTAACTTCTGTAGGGTGGAGGGGGTGCATTATTTGGATCTTCATGTTCAGCCAGGGAGTATGCAGAAGCTTCGAGTTCACCAATGCCAGCAGCATTCTGCTGCTACAAGACAGAAGTTGATCTGCTTTGATCCACCCACCCCGGCACTAAGTGTTCTGTGAAGGGCAACAGGGGAAGGAACACCCATTTTCTCTCTGTAGCCAAAAGAACTTCCTCCCAGAAGACATGGAGGTGTGCACTACAGTTAGAGTCCTCTCACCAAAGATGTTTCTCATGACCTCCCTGCACTTCCTTTTAACTTGGCATTCACTGACCCTATACAGACTCCATCAGAAAAAAAATTAAGCATGTGATAAGTATTCACCTGCTGCAAACAAAAGGCCATAAAGAAAGCATCTGACACTATACATTCGTCATGCCTGGCCTTTGCAATGACCTCCCTACAGGGGCAAGAGCTGCAGAAGGAAAGGAAATGGGTTCCCTCCTCCTCATATCCCTATCCTGGGTTTGTGCTCAGCCTGAAAAGCTGATAGACTCAGGAAAAAGCGCTTGGTGAGCACCTTATATAAATGAAAATTAAAAAGTCAGGCTTCCTGCTCCAGCAGAGCAACACTGACATGCTGCAGATAATGAAAAGTCACCTTGGAAAAACAGTACTTTACAGAAAGTAAAATAGGGGACTTCAACCTCTGAATCTTAATAAGCTCTTCTCAGGGGATGTGTCCCCATCGTCACATGATAGAGAGACAATTGACGTTATTGAAATGTAATTTGAACTTCTTTATGCTCCCATGCATTACCAAGGACTGTACACAGCCCTCCTGGAAGGGTTGTCAATCCAACACCTTTCCTATAGGTACAAGTACAATACTTAGTAGTTTAATAAATGATTGCCTTGTGCTTTTTATTAACTCTTGCAGTAACAGAGATCAAATATCCTGCAGGAAGCTATTTCCAAGAGATCCACACTGCATATTGCCTTGAACCAGAGGTCTGGGAAGGTCAGAAGACATCTAGAAGTACTGACTTCTAAACATGCTACAGTTCCACTCCTCCAAAACTCCTCTTAGAAAGAACTTAGTTTGAAAGGCTTAAATTTTCTGTGAGAAAGCAGCAAGAAAGTGATGAGCAAGAGCACAAAATTGAATGACAGAAATTAAGATGCATGACACTAATTTCCTGGTTTATTTAATATTGTATTGTTTTTATCTTTCATCAAGCTAGGACTTAAATTCTTTGGAGTAAGAACTCCTCCTGTGATGCATAATCTGAATCCTATAAAAAGAAATTACAAAAGCTTAATCATCACTTAGTTGCATTTGGGACAGATTATCTAAAAGACGCAGAAAATATAAAGGTATTTCTAGTTTGTTTGCCCTGCTTTTGTACTGATCTGTAGAGGATCTCAACCAGGGAACATTACTAAAAGAAACCTCCTCAACAATAAATTCAGGCTAACTCATGAAATAAGAATGACTGGTCTAATAATGCAAGCAATTTTTTCCCCATCAGTTCCCTTTCACTGAATGCAGAAAAGAACCTCTTATGAAGGATGACCGTGTGGAGAAGACAATGAACTTCAGGATGTTCACTAATATTCTTGGGTGCCTGAGGATTCCAGAAGCTGCTCAGGCAATTTCTGACCCTTCTGCTAACCTGCATTTCTTGTGCAAGAAGCTAATCTTTGAAAACCAGCTTAATGACTATCATTGAGCCTGCTGTGAATGATAATTAACACCTAGGATTTGTACTGATTCAGCTCTTTCTTTCAAAGAATACTGACTTTTACATCAAAGAACGCTGCTGAGAGTTCAGCTGTTCACCCACTTTACATGTGTGATAACAGATTTGAGGTAGTAACTTTAAAAATAGGCAGCCTGGAAAAAATATCAACTCAGATTCGCATATAGTTCCAAAATAACAGCCTAGAAAGAACAACAAAAGACACTGATCTGTTTTCTCTGAACTCAGTACAATATAACAATTTTCTCCTTGCCTGTTATTACAGTGTATACCCATGTATTTAAGTGAATGCATTATGATGTTTATTTCTGTATTATCTCTTTTCAGAGAAAAGAGCAGAGGAAATAGAGAGAACAGGGCACTGGGTTATGCCAAGGGTAAGTCATTTACCTTTTGTCCATGTAGGTAGTCTCTTTCCTG
>JAOXNG010000004.1:6970446-6983042 GCA_028566535.1 Scolopax minor
GCAGTGACAAACCAGTATTGACAGCTGGGGATGAATGTAACCTACATCTGGCAAGGGACACATTGGAAAAATAAGGGAAGCGAGGCAACAAAAAGCCAATGTTTTATTGACCTCGTTACATAAACAGACCAGATAGTAACATTAGTAAAGAGCTCTAAATGCATTTTTTCCTTTGTTTGTTTTCCAAAATGTCCAGTGGAGCAGAGGTACCAAGAATATTAAATCTTAGCTACATGTGCAGCTCAGCACAGAGCCAGCCTTAACACACTTAGAACACAGAACAAGCCTAGAGAATAAATGAGCAACAGTCTGGACATAGTGCTGACCAACTTCTGGGGAAAAAATAATACATACATACTGAAAAATTAGTCTGAGGAGAAGAGCTTTCATCAGTTTCCACAATATTTTCAAATGCAAACAAACTGTTATTACCATGTGTTCTGTTATTACACATGGCAAAGCTACAGTCCTTCACCAATTTTGGTGTCAATAAAAATGGTGTTTTTATAAGAGTCAGTTCTGTCTCAAGAGAAGACCAGCAAAAAAAATATTTAAAGAAGTACTAATATTACAAATGGGTATTTGGATAAGTCTAACATTCCTAATTAAAAATGGCACAACAGGACAGGCAAACACAGCTTAAGATGCTAGACTCCTCATTATTTGAGAAACAAGTTTGATAACTGGTGCAGACAAATTATCAATTAATTTTGTCTACTAAGGGAATGCTCAGTTATCAAAAATCATGCCAAGCACATGAAGACATTCATATGGCCAGGTATTAGTGAACAACTAAAAGCAAAAGTGGTGATGATATTTACTGTTCTAAATAGTGACTGTAATGTATATTAAAAAAAAAAATAAAATCTTTACATGTAGGCCAGCAAGTGGAGTTTGGAAGAGTCACTGCCACTACCTTACAGAGTAAGGGGATGAACCCTTAGCTGTAGCAGGTGAGGTGTATGAAAACAGGCACTGAAAGAGTTACACGTGGTCGTGCTGGGCATTATGCCCTGCTGGTAAGGAAATTAGCAGGAACACATCAGTTGCCATAGGATTTATTTGATCAGCCACGCAGGCAAACTAGTTACACCTAATGTAAACATGGAAGAGATGCTCACCAGGCAGCTGCAGCAGGGAGCCAGGATGGGCACAAAGGCTGGGTTTTGCTTTTGTAGAGAGCAAAAAAGGTTTTAATCTAAGCATAAATTTGAACTGCAACAGACTTGCTGAACCTGATCCCTAACCTTCCGCAGTTTTTTGTGGTCCAGGGTATATGCTGTCTTCTTTTGTAGAGATGCAAAAGATACCAGCAAGAGAAGTGACACTCTATGTCTGGAGATACTTGAGCTTCGTCCAGAAGTTCTTTGGGGAAGCTGAATATGGCCTCTTTTAATGACTTTTTTTCATGAATTTCCCTTCATATTTCCCAGTAGTTTTGGCCTCCTCGTGGGAGATGCAGTTCTACTGACGTCCACTCTGACTCACCCATCCTTGAGTCTTACAGCACTGGCCAGGTTTCACCTCAAGCACAGTGCTTAAGGTACTACACATCAACTGTACTATGGACTTTTGTCATGAAGAAGCAGTATGGGATGAAGCATTTCTAATGCTTATATTAAAAAGACCTCTTTTTCCAACCTTGCAAGAAATTCTATCACTGCTTTGAAGCAGGGTTTTAAATCAAACGTTCAGAGATAGATTTTAGCCACACGACTATGGAAAATAAACATGGTATTTAACCATTTAACCACACTGCAATCATCAAAGAAAGAAAGAAGCTGTCAAAATATTTTCTTTGCTGCAAGGCTGTTAATTAAAAAAAAAAAACCAACACAGTATCTATCTTAATGCTGTCTTCATACTGAAATTCATCTTTTTATTCCAGCTCTTTTTCTTCAAATGGGAAGAGCTATTTATCTCTTCTGTTGTTGTGAGGTGTGTTAAACATGCCAACTTCCCTTTCTTTGTAGCTGTGGCAGCTGTAGCCGCTGGCAGAAGTTTGCCTCAAACAAAAGTAGCAAATTCTGTTTCCTTAATCACCTTACTGAGATACTTTAAGCATAAAGCTTCTATTTCTCAGCAGTATTAGGATTTTCAAGAAATTACAGTTATAGTTATTTGGAAATCAAATGTATTACAGTACATAGAAAGCAATCCTAAAGCCCAATCCTGATATCGTACTAATAAGATATACCAGGGTAAAAGATCTTTAATGCTATTGTCTGCTGGAGAACTGTAAATGACTCACACAAAGCACAAAATCAGAATCAGGAATTTAAATCAGTGTCATGACCAGCTATCAGAAAGCCACTATATGTACCAGGTAGGCAATGTTTCAGCTCTTCAAAGTGCCTGACATAAACATGAGATAACAAATGCAATGATCCTATAAGCAGTAAGGAGCATTACTCATCATATATTACAAATGTGGGAAAAAAACGCAGCAGCACAAAGTTTATCCACACTGAAGCATCACAGACAAGCCATGATTCAGTCTCATCCTCTGCATGTTATCTTAACTGTGCCCTCAGCTGACAATTTCATACAAGTTTAGGCCAGCAGTAGGATGAAAACTCACCAAAATTCTTTTCTATTCTCAGGACACAAAACCGTATAATTATTGCCACTGAATTTCTGATGCTGATTCTTGTACAGAAAGAAAGGTAAAACCTCAAAAAGCAAAAATGATAAAGGAGAAGGGAATCCAGTATTTTATACTTGTGATCATTTAATACTGGAAGACACAGGTCTTCCAAATAAAGACACTGAAACAAACTGAAAAAAACCCAGAATGGTGAAATTATAAAGCCTTCATGCTCAGAGTGCTAGCAAGCTCACGGAACAACTTTGCAACAGATGAAAATCAGCTCATTTTCTTATCCATAATGACAGAAGCAAGCTCTTTGCATGCAAGCTTAAGCAGCCAACACAAGGCGAAGCATGAGATTCTCTGCTTGCTCTAACCCCTTTTATTATCTTTCAGCAAGCAGCTGAAGGCCACCAGTATTCAAATCCTAGGATCCTGCCTGGCCAGCAGCATGGCTTCTCTTCCTGTGTTGCTGCACATTTCAGGACTGAGATGAATTCCTCCCAGCTGCCACCCTTGCTGAAATCCCCAAGATTTCACCACTAGCTGACAGATTAGCTTAATCATATGGTACCTTCTCACTGGCCCAGTACGTTCCTCCAGTCATAATATCTCCTCCATACATTCAAACAACCCCTTCTTAGGGACTTTCTCCAAAATTTTTGAAGGCTTCCCTAGTTGTAGCACAGATGAGTACCTACTGCTGCTTTGATGTCTTACAAAGCAACCAACAGCCCTTGTTTGTATTTGCTCTAAATCATGAGCCCAGCATTATAACCTTCCACCAAGCCACAGCATTCTCCTTTTTTAATAATTCATCCTAACATTTCCTCAGCTGCATCAATATTTTTGCCTGACAAACTTCAGAGTTTTTTGTATTTTCCTTAATTCTGTTTCTGGAATGAAAAAAAGGCTACTGAAGAATGCTCCTCAAATCCTATACCCTGTGGCAATCCTATGCTAGCATCCAGTATATAACTCAGGCAGGTACACTGGCCAACAGACAACACCAAAAAAAAAGCTGCTTTTTTTTTCCTTTCATTTTCTGTATATTATTCCTTTAATTTTCTTCTATTCTGTAGTCCCAAAGAATTTTATGGGGTGCCTATGTCTACAAATGTTGGAAGTGATTAGAACGTGACTCTACAACTCCAAAAAGTTGTTACTTTTCTGGTCTTGAGCAGAGATGTAAAAATGAACATGCAAAAAAAAAAAAATCAAAGCATTAAGGTCCTAAAAATAAGTATAAAAAAAAAATCACGTTCCTCATAAGTACTGTTTTTTGTAATTAGGCTGTATGTTGTCATTGTCCATCCACTTATGCTTTTGGGAAAGTCTCCTTGGCTACACCACCTGAACAAATTTCAGAAAGATCTCATCTGAACAACTAATATAAGACCCAAGTCATGGAAGAACTTCGTGGAACTTACCTAGATTCTTGCAATATCCTTTTTTTAGTGTGCCTTTCAGAGAAGGCTGTGTTAAGATTTATGCATATATTTTTACATTCATTGCAGCAGGACATCAAATTTACATGTGCATAACTCTTTGCATTATTACAGCCTAACAAAAAGTGATACTTACTGCCATACATGTTCTGGTGTATCTGCTACAGAATTAGTTGGATTCATTAAAGAGTCCATTCAAAAGCACATCACTTTCCATTAAACTCCTTAACTGCCTTGATTAGCACAGAAGTTGCAATTGTTTCATCCATATTAAATTCTTGAGAACTTGTTCATGAGGATATTCTAATAGAGACTGACAAACTGTGACAATTTCAAGGATATTCTAGCATTAATTACATCCTTAAGAACACTGTGCTTCAGGCAGTGAAATTAATTTGAACTGGCTTGCCCTAAATTTTTTTCCAGCTTCTCAAGAGAGTTTGCTACTATTGTGTTTAACAATACCAAGCTGGTAAAGAACAAAGTACAAGATTTGTGGAACAAGCCATAAATTGCATATATTTAAAAGTTCATTGAAATAAAAGAATTACAATGCAAAGAATAAAGTGCAAAAAAAACATGTGAAAAATAGTGATGTTCTTATCAGATAGTAAGTCCAGATATACAATTATTTTTTTCTCTATAAAATATCTTGTAAAACTATTTTTTACTACTTTTGCCAGCTACAGGTAGGGCTGGGAATATTCTAAGAAGGTACACTTTCATATTCAAAACTGGATCAACTTCACCAAGCATTTGATATTGAAAATCTGCAGAAGCATGTCCCTTTCTCATTAAGAAGAACATACCAAAGCTCTTTTTCAGTGACAGTACCAACAGAAGCAGCCCTAGAGCCATCATTTCCACTGAGTTCCTTCAAGCACATATGGGCACCCAGCTCTTCAAGCTGCAAGAAACTCCTCACAATTCGCTCATCCTTTGCCTTTCACATAAACAAGACACGATGGATCAATGGCAGCAAGGGAATCCTCTTCTCTAAGCAGCAACAACTGAGGGACTGCACACATTCCTGCCAACTACAAGGATCAACAGGGTCTTATTTGGTGTCATTTCTTGGGAGGGGTAGGTATTCTTGACTCTCAGGTGCTGCTGATGTTGTAACTACATTCCGCACTCTCCAGCTGTTACCTAGTCTCACAGCAGGATTAACAGATGTTTGTTTCAAGAAGTCTGTGGTGGAGACATGGCAGTTTCCTAGAAAATCTGCTGCAAACTCAGTTTTTCTTTATGTTATGTATTATATATTTCACAGACATGGAAAACAAGAGTAGCCCCTTTGTCTTTACAGCAACTTTTTAGTCCTTGAAAAACTTATGCTCTTCTTTGGTCTCCTTTTCCTTAAGCAACACAATCCTCATGTTTTCAGATTCCCTCATTCACCTCACTTTACATATCCCTGATCCCATCACTCACCTCTGGACTGTTTGCATTGGTCTACCCCATTCTGGAAATGCATAGTTCAGACACAGAAAACTGAACATCCCTTTTGACTTATGGCCTTGCCAAAGGCAAAATCTTCTTGCCTGAGACCAATAAGCAAATTTTTGCTATGGGAAAAAGACACCCAGACTTTAGGAGTTAGACTACAGGAAAAGGAAGTTATGATCAACCCTGTAGCAAGAGAATGATAAAAAAAGAAACGCTAATATTGATTTTCGGTGTCAGATTTCTGTGATTAACCATAAATGTATGAGATTGAATAATAACTTGAATACCTTCAATAACTGAAGGTATCTCATTAATTATCCATTACAAAGCATATGTAATTGCAGATAGCATAGCTCTGTTTCACATATTCTGTGTTATACAACTATGATTGTGGTGACCCCAAACTGCCACAACAAGATATTTAACACTCATTTCAGGCCAAATTTAAAAAATATATTAAGATGCCTAAAGATGCAGATTGAAATCACTCAATTATTTAAGCTAATTAAATTCAGCATTCACATACAAGTATGATCTTGTCAATAGCTGTAATGAAAAACACTATTCATTAGGTTTGGAATTATTAAATCAACATTTTAAAAAGCTACAGGAAAACAGGCACAGCAAGAACGAGAGTTTAGATGAAGACTTTTATAGAGTCATCAGCTTGGTGGTTGGCAGCTATCAACAAGGATAGCTAAGTCTCAGGAGTTATTACAAAAGCAATGCAGCATGAAACAGAAAATAACATTATGCCATTACACAAAGCTGTGGTTCTTTCACACCAAGTACTCCGTGAAGCTTTGGTGAAATATAAACCATTAAAAGAGGAAAAGGTTCATAAGAGAGCAATGAGGATGATCAAATGCAGGAAACAACTTCCATATAAGGTATGATTAGGCAGAAACTATACAGCACAGGAAAGATTTGACTTAAAGGGGATATTTTAGGTGTTTATGTACTCTTAAATAGTCTGGTGGAGGTGAATAAGAATCAACTACTCTTCTCATGCACTGGTTCTCATGCTGGAAGAGAAAGTGAAGCTAGCAGAAGTCAGGTTCAGAACAAACTGAGGTTGTTGGTTCTTTCCAAAGCACTTGTTCAGCTTTCTGTCAAACTAATGTGAATTTTGAGCACCTAGAGCATCCTTTGGTGAAGAGCCGTACAGGTAGTACAGGTCTACCATTGCCTGTGTAACAAACTGTCTCCTTCTGTGTTTTGGTTGTGGAGTTCTACTCAACCAAACCTCACATGGTTGTTGTTTTGTACTTCTGTTGACCTTTCCATTTGCTGCCTTTTCCATTTTTAATAAACAAAAAGCTCACAAGATGACAACGCAACTGGAAAAATATTTAGTGAAGAGTTGCAGTTGGAATTACAAAATTGACAAATTGCCTGAAAAATCAACAAATTACCTTGCTTCAAAATAGCTGGGCACTGGGAGAGCACATGGGATTAGGCAGAGAAAGAAAAAAAGAGGGAAAGGTAGGATATATACTTACCCTATTTTTACTTTTTTCTTGGCATTCATCCACTTCTTGCCAATATTGGATCAAAGCAATGGGCCACAGAATACCTTGATCTGAATCTGCATGTCCATTCCTATGATAGCTAAAAGAAGAGAGAAATAATAATAAAAAACAAGTACTTTTACCCAAAAAACTACATAGCATTTACTGTTCTGTCTTGAACCAATATGCTTGGAGGACTGTGTTCAGTGGTAGCTAGTAATTAATAATTAGTAATTGGTAATCAATTATTGATAGCACTGGGAATCTTGCTGTACAGTTTTGATGTTTTGTGAAGATGCATTCTCATGACTCAATTTTCCAGGATAATTTTTTCCTTCAGGACTCCAGTAAGTTTGTTATGGTGACTCACTCCTGTTATTTATTCTTCATACTAAGGACACAGCTGTTTTGTGAGAACTATTGTCCAGACTGATGGATTATCATGAAGATCAAAACAAAAGGGGATGGATATTTTCAACCTTTCACACAGTTCTAACATTATTAAACAAACTGCCCATAAAGTGATCTAAAAGACACAAACCGAGTAACTCCAGATTTTGGGGTATGTCCAATATTCTGACACACAGATGTTGTTAAGAGTCATCTCGGCCCATATCTTTGGTAAGGCAAAGGCCAGAAATGTGTGATTTTGTGTTGTAAAAAAGCTGATAAACACAGACAGATGCTTCCTGCTTGATATTGTCAGGGTTTGAAAGAGCCCTCAGTATCAGCAGTAAGACTTGCCACTGGCAAACAAACTCTTTGCTGATATTTTGATTCCTTTGATCCTCTTATTTAAAATCTGGATCCAAAAATTCCCAATTTATCTTTATTTTAGGCTCTACTGAGAGAAAACAATCTTTTAAAATCCATGAGACTTCTGAGCAGTGATGAAACATCGTATTCTGAAAACAATTTTTCAAACTCAACAGCATTCAGAGGACAAGGCTGGGCTCAAGAAAAGAACTACTGTCCATGCCAGTATTTTAAAAGAAGAGTTGTTTCCCCATTGTAGCAATATAGGTTCAAAGTGTGTTGACCTTTTTTGCTTCTGACCCTGTACAGAACTGGTTTGTTTCAAGTACCAGGTAAGCCTTACAGATTTTAGGACTCTCCTGTTCAGAATTACTCCGCCATTTTCACGCCAAGAATTTCACATTCAAAAGAGGAGCGTGAACCAATGCCTCAGTGTTTTTCTGTCAGGAATTCAAATGCTTTTGCTCAGTTCTTATATTTGAAAAGCCATTTGCTACATTAGATTACATTCCAATCCGAAAATTCCTTCACATGGCAATATTTGGAGAGCAGCAGGATGAAAACTTTCCATAGACAAAAAAGCCCTCTGTAATCAGGAAGTTGGTAAAACCGTGCCGGGGAACAACAACATAAGCTGTATAAACACTTTTACATTTTACATTTCAAGGCTGTGATAAACAAACAAGATAATTTCTAGATTTAAAAAGCAAACAACTAACAGATCAAAGTAAATGAGAAATACATTTACTGAATACCCTCTGGAACCTTCCTTCCTGTGAGACTGCACACAGAGTCACCACCAATCATTCACTGTGAACCTTTTGCCATTATATACAAGTCAATAGTAGCAGAAAGCACCTCATAAAACAGAGGCTGTAATTTAAATTTTTACAAGGTTTCCTTAGATTCCTTTATCTACAAGGAGACTAAAGCAAATGAACCACGCTTAAACCCACCAGAATCAAGACCTTATTTCTAGTATCAGCGAGTGACATGGCAGAGAAGACACTCCACTGCAAATCCAGTTTACGTTGTCTGATCTTCTCCAGAGACAAATGCTCTTAATTCCTGGAGAGGTAACCTCAAAGCAGTTTACGAGGCCGATCACCTTGTCTTTGTAGGCCAGCCCATATCCTTACTAGCCCCAAGAGTTGTGATACTAACCTTACCTGTAAATTTGGGTCAATTTTATTTGTCTTTGTGACTACACACATTTCATTTATTTAAATTCATGGAAAAGCAAAGTGTTGCTGGGAATAGTTGAGGAAAAGAGAGATTTACCTATAAAGGTCATTCAGTAATGCAGCAATAGAATAATGCAGTCTGGTGACAGAACAGACATTAACAAGAAAAGAGATTGTATGGTATAATATTTTATCACAGAATGCATGATTTTTTACATAGTTTTTCTATGCAAGTGTTGTACATTATTGCGGTAATCTTAAAAGCTTAAAATCTGATTTTTTTTCTGAGCTGCAAACTCAATATTTTGCTACGGCACTTATTTAAACTACTGTAACTAAAACTGTCACTTGTCGTGGCCAGACACTTAGGAGAAATAGCAGTTCCCTAAAGTCTGTAGAAAGGTTTATTTTTCCTTGGATTGCTCAGACAGTATTTCCTTTTAGCCTTGTCATACTGCTCTTTTCACCAGATGGTTTGCTGGTTCCTATTCTAGCTAAGAAGGATTTAACCAGCTTGAATTAATCCTTATAGTTGTCATCAAATAAGTGTTAATGCTCTAACACTGAACTAATCCTTTGGGATTTCTTTCCTCTCTGCCCCTGCCGTGCCTTTTGGAAGGGGAGGGAGGAGAACACTTGTCCTGTTGGGCTGACAGAGAACAACACAACACCGTGCTCCATTTCAGTAACAAGGTTATGGGTCCCCACCAGGCACTGCCTAGATAATCTGATCAGGCACACTGTGTGGTAGATAAGAACGACTAGGAAAGCATTTTTCTTATCATAGGAAAACTCAACAATTTAAGTGACTACATGTGAAGCAGAAGACAATACATATGTAAAATCTTCGTTTGTCACATTTCTCTTACTGAAGGTACTTATTTTTCACATTGTCCTAGTCTTCCTGTTTTCCTCTTTTAATATATTTCTTTTTCAACTTTCAAAACTAGAATCTTTTAAAATCACTTTAGCTCTGTATTCTTTCCTTCTAGAGTCTGTATTTCCTATTTTACTCCTGAGATAATGAATCCCATGCACCTATATGCCCTCTGTGTGCATTAAGAACAACTCTTGGAATTTGGGTCATTAGCATATTACTAATCTCTGGAAACTAATTAGAAAGCGCATGCCCAATTTGCACTGACCTTTTCACCATGTGACTGACTTAGAATCCAACTAAGCAACTGACAGGCCCTTACTTTTGTGCTTCCTGCTGTCCCTTGGGTAAGGCAGGATTACTAGGTGCTTGCAGTAAATACAGGTGGGCATTTGATATTCTGTAAGAGATGGTAGTATTTATTTGTCACTTGCTTGTCACTTAGAGAAGCTAATATTCTGGAAAAAACAAAACAAAACAAAACCCACATTAGAGCAGAAAAAGCTCTAAAAAAGGTAAACCTTGCCTCCACAAAACACTTTAACTCCTTCTGCAGAACATAGCATTTCTGCTACCGATCGCAATCTGGGAAGCACAATCAGGATGATTATTCGGGGGCAATGTCCCTGCTGTCCTTGCAGGAAAGCTACGTGTAACAGAGAAATGCTCTGGATTATGTTTATATTGGAAACTGTTTTCTGGAGGAGTATTTAAACCACATGGCATCATATTTGTTTAATCATGACAAACTCTTTTCAGCAAAAATGGTCAGTCTGCCACCCACAGATTGAAAAAAAAAAAGTTGTATTTGAAATTTTTTGCAAATATTCTCAGTTTATAATCTTCCCTTGGTAAATTGTCTCAACAGCAACCAGACAACCCCAGACCTGCTAGCTTTAGTAAATTACACAAGAAGTAATTCAGCAGAATTTAGACTATGATCTCACATCCAGTGAATTTAATGACCATTCACAAGTATGAAATTAATATTTTTAGATGTTTGCAGGATTAAGTTTTTAAATAAACATTTCCAGGTACTGAATGAGCAATTTCAAAAGAAAATATAAGCCTTCTCTGGTTATGGCTGGGATCCTGAAAGAGTTGTTAATCACATTTCCAATTTATCTTTTCTGTCAGTTACTGTTACTTTTTCCATTTTATGGAGTATAACCAAAATGTTTTTACAATAGAGAAGTTTATATTTATTCTACTTTCCTGCAATGCTTTCAAAAAGAAACAAAGGAACTTTTGCTCAGGTTTTCTAACACTAGGCTTCAAGCAGCAACAGGTCATGCAGAACTTCTGCCCAGAAATGAAACAGGTGAAAACATGTCAGTATAATGGAAACTTTAGCAAGATTGCAGCTGGTATGACCAGCTTCTAGTATCATGGTTTACGTTATATTTATATTTCTGTATGTATATGATTTTCAAAGTCCTCTCCCATCCCTCCACATGTTTATACACATCATGTTTCCCTCTTTGTTGAATGTCCTACTTAAACTAGACCACTTTTCTTTCCCACTGCAACACCTGGGCTCTGGCCTCTCATTACTCAGCAGGAGACACATAAACACAACTTTTCAATCCAGTTCTGTGAATTCTGGCTCCTGAATTTGTGTAGCAGTTAATTTCAAGCTTAACCTTGAACAGGGATATTAGAGGATAATTACAAATGGGGGAAAAGTCTAGTGTGTTAGGACAACTTTTATGATCCATTTTCACATTAAGCAGAAGTTTGATGTGTAGTTTTATCTCAGACTGACTTTTTTTCCTCTTGATGTTCTATTCCAAATAATGCATTGATATATAAAGGTCCTCATTGAACTGGGGTTCGGCTGAGCCCAATTTTGGTGGCCTTTGAACGAGGCTAGAACTGTTAAGTCTGAACATTTTTAGGTCTAAAATCCCTTTTTTCCAGCCTCACATAATAGAAAGTTTCCTTAAAGTCAAGAATTGGCTTTCCTGTCCCAGTTTTTGCATTTTGCCAGGGCCTTTTGCTAGTGAACAGAAGCCCAGGCAGGATTTGCAAAGGTCCCAGCTGAGCAAAGCATGACTTATTTCAACGCCTCAGTAGGTGCAGTTTAAGTGAGGTGATTATTCATAGCATTACATGTACTTCCACATGGTCTGCATGAGACATACAAACAGGAGTCACAAAGTTCACCGTTCCTCTCATGTTAGTGATACCTTTTTCCTAAAAGTCAAAAGTATAAATTGAAACATTGAAAGGGTAAAAAAAAAAAATTAGGATTTTGCTCTGCCCTCCAATTTTCATCCTCACTCCCTGCTGTAATGGAAACATGAATAAGCCAGTGCAGCACTATCTGTTCTCACACACCTGCAGCAAGAAACATGTTTTGACTTGAGCTACAGTCAATTACCAATTTACCCAAAATTTAACAATAGGCTATTCTTGTGAGAGGGGCTGCCAGAAACTCTAGCTCTGGCATGCTCCACTGCCCCCATGAAGCGATTAAACCCACCTCCAGCCCCATGCCCACTGTGTTTTTGCATTTCAGCTACACTGAAGACTTGCCCCAAATTTGCCTTGTCTTGGCCACTTGGGCAGGTGGCTGTCCCTCTGTTACCTACCTTCTTCCCTCAGGCACCTGTTGTCTGCCATGGCCGATGAGCTGTCAGACCTTGGCCCTTGAGCAGCCAAAATGGCTCCGGCCAGGCCAGCCCCTGAGGTGGGGACAGCCTGGGGCACCACAGGGGCCTGTAGGGAGACAGCCCTGGGCAAAGAGGAGGGATGGCACCGTGATGCAGCCAGTGCTGG
>JAOXNG010000004.1:6988174-6998190 GCA_028566535.1 Scolopax minor
ACATTCCTGTGCAACCTGCTCTAGGTGGACCTGCTTTGGCAGGGGGGTTGGACTAGATGATCTCCAGAGGTCCCTTCTAACCTTGTATCATTCTGTGATTCCTTCCCCCCAGTGCAGACTTACCTCCTCTGGAGGCTGGTCTCAGCAAATATTTTTCTATTAAACATCTTTCTGTGTTGGTACTGCTCCGCTTCATTATTCTTGAAAAAAATCTCTAGAGAAAGTTCAGAAGATAGGGACTTATCGTGTCTTTCCAAATAAAAATGGCTCTCCTGAACTTTACTGTCACTAACAGTAACAAGGTCTTCCTGCCCAGTTAGTGTTGTAAGAAATAAGAAAAATATTGTACTTACAAGCTTGTGAACTTATAAACTTATAATCACAAAGAGACAAAGCTAATCATAGACTATCTTAATTCAAATACTCCACAGAGCTTGCCTAAAAAAGATGTGCCCCGCCGCTGGTCAGTGCAGAGATCTATGCGGGAAGCAGACATTGAGGTGAAGTACTTTTATTTCCCTGCTCTTCATCTTTAGGTGAAGCCATTTGACTTCCTTTGTAGGAGGCCACATTATACTCTTGCGTATAATATAGGGAAGACTCAAGTGCACTCTGAGTTTGCCATATACAGAGGCTGTTTTGTAACGTAAGCTCATCAAAGCCTTTTGCATTCAAGGAATTAAAATAAAAGGTTGCAGCAGTAAGGCAGAAATCTTTTTTTCTGATCGAAAGACCCAGAAAGTTTATATTGCTTGATCAGCATGAGACAGCTCAACTCAACTAAAACTTTTGTAACCCAAGCTATGTTTATGGTTTTTTTATGTCCTGGTATCTGGAGCCTTCAGCCTATTGCAGGGTTTTTCAACACATAACACCATGAACAGCCAGATACCTGTATTCTCTGATCGTGAGAACTGAATGATGTGTGCCACGTAACATCCTGCTTGCTTCAAAAATCTAAGAGCTCTTCATCTCTGTGTTAGTTATCTTTTCATCATTGTCATTATGAAAATGGATATGTAGTTGAAAATCGGTCATGTGAAAAAAAATAATGATGTTCCAAGACATAATCACAATCCTTAAATGCCTACATTTCACTGGGTTCAGTGGAGTTATAACAATTTAAGTAATTCTTTTGATGGTAGTCAACGATCAGAAATTATTTCTGCATATTCAGTAATGCTTCACCACCCATTCTTTACACACTACAATAGTTTGTTTTTCAATTTATACTTAAAATTTGGTCTCAGGAGGTTAGTGTATTTTCACATACTCATCTAAGCTCTTAGTTTCATAAATGTAGTGTCATGAATAATTGTCATCACTCAAGAGGGATGTAAAGCCTACCAACTTCTTTCTTAAAAAATTGAATAAACCTTATCTCACACTAGGGACTTCTTGGTTTTAAGTGTCTCCAATTAATTACTGTTGCCTAGCAGATTCATAAGCTATCCAGTATGTCCTAGGGAGACATAAAGGCAGAATTCTTTCAGACACGCAGATACAGAAAATAACACTTGCTAACCTGCTTCCCACTGATTGTGTTAACAGGTAGTGTTTCTTATGTCTTGAACAATTCCAGTCTAGAAAATATTTACAACTTATTTCTATCCTTCCTTTTTCCCCCTCTCTTTCAGGGCGTCATATGACATCTGAATGTCCTTGATACAATTTGGAGCCAGGCTGCTTTCACATGAAAGTATTTTAATGGATTTTAAGTAAGAAGCTGTTACTCCATTTACTATATATGGTTTATGTTAGCTTCACCTTTCAAACTGCCTGAACACATGAAGTCTCCTGCAAATTTACAATGTATATACTATGAGGTGATACCTAATTCAGTTTATGCTATGAAAGTCTGATCCAGTTCCCACAGAAATAAATTAAAAGCATTGTGTTGACTTAATGAAAATTAGATTTGACCCTAAAAGGGTAAGACTCCACTTATAGGAACAGAAAGGAGAATATGGTATTTCTTTCAGTGTTTAAAACGAGAATGAAAATTCAGGAATCTCTTATAAGAGAGAAGGAGAGCAATAAATAAGTCAACCAGTGAAGTCAACAGAGATAAATTGATATAAATTCTTTCAAATGCACTGTATCATTCTGACAAATGATGCAAAACCATAGTAGCTGTTACAGGCTCAGGTTAAAACCAAGATGCAAAAATGTTTTGCACGATAGAGGCTCTACTGAATTTATGAATATAAGAACATATATTCAGCTCAGCATTTTCATCAATTTCATTTTATATTTGCATTTATGATCTCATCTAGGTTTCCTACTCTTGCTTTCTTAGCAGTCATAAACCTTCTACACTCCTTGCTTAGGGATTTTGTGAGCTATTCTGAATTCTGCTTAAAGAATGCATGTTTCAATCCCTATCCCTATGGAACACTGCATCCACACTGTAAGATGGCTTTTTGCTTAACTCATATGCTACAGCTTTTGTGTTTTGTAAGTAGTACTTCATGTAGGAATAGAGAGTTCCCTGAAAAATAACTTGGCCCCTTCAGTGGAGGTCCAGAGATCTGCCTGTGCTCTGCATACAGTATGTTGGAGAACAGTCTCCCTGAAGTTTCTGGCATGCTCTTCTTGATCCCTTAGATCTTCCAGAGGCAAGTGCAGCAGCTGAAACAATTGAATTGTTCTGTGCCATTAAGACACTGCGTGACTGGGCATTTTGGGCAACATGGAATTAGTTATGAAACCCTTCCTGATACCTTACACATAGCGTGGATCAGACTGAAGCTATTACCCCTCATTGAGTGTGAAATGAGGTGGCACCCATTTGTTTCCTCCTTACCTTACCTTACTTCTGCATCTCTAATAGGATAACTACTGTGTATCTAGATCCATCTTGTAACAAAGCTGGTCCTTAGAATGAGAATAATCATCACCAATAAAATGCAGAAGTAGAATCTGTTAAAGCTTCTAATACTTTTACAAAAGACAGAGCAGTATACTTATCCAGAATATGGATTTTTGGAAAATTGTGCTTAAATATTGCAACATTTAACTAGTAGCTACCACTAGAGAAAATAAAGTTGCTAAGCCTGTGGTCAGCTTATACATTTTTTCTAGTTAATTGATCTGGTTTTGCAAGTGAAAAAGTTTATCAGACATTAAGTGCAGCTATTCTCTGGTGGGACAGTTCCCATAACCGGGAACTAAAGAGACACAAATAAATCACATGCTCATTTCAACTTTGGGGTTCTTCATTAAAATGGGTACACATTAAGTATGGAATATAAACAATAATTCTAGAAGAAAGCCAAAATGAGACACTATTACTAAGACAGTAAATAACTGCTGATATGGATTTGATTAATACATTAGCAATAACAAAAGAGTACAAATAAAGTTAAGATTCTGAGCACTAAGTAACCCTTAATTACATTTTACTTCTCTAATGCAAATACGTATGTTTACCAAGGGGAAGCTATCCCTTATGTTGAACAGTAAACTTACGTGTTTATTTATGTAATTCTCAGTATCAGTGGTCTATTTTAAAAAGCAAAGTTAAGGTAATGTAAAGTTTTGTATTTAGGGTCTGTTCTACAGCCCCCTGGAGTCAGATGCAGTCTCCCACTGAATCCCCAGGGCTAAACTGAGCCTTATTAATGCGAGATGTTTCATACCGGCGAGTGCCATTGCTCTCGGGCCTGTCTGCCATCCACTGAGGTAGGTGAGAAAGTGACTACCAAAATTGTTATTCAAGCTCTCTACCAGGTTTTACAGCTCTGTATTGCCTGGAGGTTGTGGAGAGCAGCAATGACCAGGAAAGATTTGCTGCTGCCCAGCCCTCATCAGCCCAATCTCAGCAAAACCTGAAGCAAAGGCAAATTGCTCTGAATTTTTCCACTTGCATTAGGCTGGTGATGAATTTTATGCCCATGGATGTTGTGTGTGGTGGAGCCAGGCACCCCACTGGTGCTTCCCAGCTGCACTGTGTCTTTTCCCCCTTCAAGGGGAGAAGAGTGGCCAGCCTGATACTGCTGACTGTGCAGCTTCAAGCATCTGCCTTCTCTCTTTAGCAATGGCATGCTGCCAGGTGACTGAAGACCCAAACCCCAAATGAACTGTTAATGGATAGAGAGGGACAAGGTAAGAGTTAATATGAAACATTTGAAACCAAATTCTTTATATATTTTGCTCAGTAAAAATCACTTGTGAAGGGAAAGAGATAATAGCTGTTTATAAAAGTCGTGGTATGTGTTACTACTGTGAAATACAAGCAAGTCCTGAAAAAAACCCAAAATTATCTAAATCATGAGAGAGGCGTCTGAACCTACAGCACGGACATTTAAAAGTGTAAATATTGGGATGAAGCAAACAAGTGAATAATGCCTTTCCACAAAACGTTGCTCATAATAATTGACATTTTCAGTCCTTATTTTAACACCTTATTGTATGTTAAATAGTATTGCCACATTAAAATATGAATTTCAAATTTGAAATGTTACAGAAATAACTCCTTGCTACTTTGAGGAAAGATGTCAATGCCAAACAAAATTAACTCACCAGCAAAAAGCAGCTTGTCTTCAGTTATGGATGGACTGCAAAGAAATAAGGAGACATTTGTAAAGAGGTAAACAGAGCTGGAGTAGGGCGTTATAGTTAATATTACACAGTATATTTTGTCTGTGTTGTATTATGCCCGTTAACTGCTGTGCCTTCGGGCTTGGTCAGTGGGGCAGATTTATTAATAAGTACTTTTAATATTTAGTCTGCTACAACCAAAGCCAGTTTTGCACTTCAAAGGGAATGATTGTATTTATTCCCTCATTATACAATGTATTTTTCAGCTGGAGACAGGTTTCATATTTTGAAGTGTTAATATTTAAAACTATCTTATGTTGAGGATATTATCTGAAGTGTTAATATTTAAAACTATCTTATGTTGAGGATATTATCTACTGATTAAAAGAAGACTCCAGCTGAACTGGTCAAGTTACTTCACATCTCTCCAGGATATCAGCACTCATAAGATGGGATTGATAATACCTGCCTCCTTCATGCAAAGATGAGCCAAGGTTTATTAGCTCTTTATAATGTTTAAATGGAGGATAGTGATCCTGGGATGTGAGGAAGATTTTGTTCTTCCTCCCAGACATCATAAGATTCGGGTTTCATAGTCTGAAGCTGGTGTGGTTGAGCTTTAGTCTATCAACCCACTGATTCAGTCAGACATTAAGGTAAAATAAGCAGCACGCAGCTGAACATTTAAACTTTGAAACTCTACTGTAAAGGGTAAGTTAATGCCAGACCAATTAGCTCCCATGAAGTTTAGTTTTTGCACTGAAAAATGCAGCTCTCTTGAGGCAGACCAGCTTTTTCTGAATTCTGCTGTTATGCATCTCTTTTCTCAGTCTGTCACCATCCGAAAGGTGAAGGTTCTGCTATAGTGTGATGTTTTTAGGGCTTAACATAAATTTTTATATTCATTTTCAGGAAGTATTTGTGCAAGATTTTACAAGCATGTTGTTTTCAATGAAGGAGGTGTGTTTGTTTATTCTCAGATTGCTTTTGGGTTTACAGACCTTTCCCAGCTTAACAGTTATATCTGAATTACATTCCTGATTCCAAGTTGAAGCAGAAAAAGCTAATTGCTAAGAGACTTCACATACACAGAGCTATTAATTGCAATTAGAGTATAATATACAAGAAGGCTGACAGACATTACAGTCTGTTATCTGGCCTCAATCAACTCACATGGAGCAGGGTTGTAAACTTTATTTCCCATCACATGCTTTCTCTGTATGTTCCTTAGTAGTCAGCCTTGAAAGGCACCAGTTATAATCTACGTTACCTATTACATTTTCATAAATATTCAACTTTGGTGGTGATTTGCTGAGTGCCTTGTACTTGATGTTCTCTGTCACCCTGGTGTAATTTCCCTTGATAAACATCTATGAAAATGCAACCAAAGGCAATGGACACAATTTCCCTTTTTCATTCTGAGTGTGGTTGCTCTCAGTTTTACTCTGTTTGCACGTGCCAAGGATCAGCTGTCTTAAGGCAGCATTTGCCTGAGAGAGAAGGCTCCTGTTAACCACAGTATCTTTGCACTGTGACAATCTCCTCCAGTCATCTAGAGGTCTTTTGCCAGGCATTTTCATATTCAAGGATAGCATTGTGGTGGAATACCTTATAAAATCCACTTTGTGGTGGAAAACCTTATAAAAACCTTATAAAAATAATCACTGTTAGCAAACATGAAGACCTCCTTCCCTACACAACTCTGTAACTTCCCCTTGAAAAGGCTCTTCCCAGAAAAATAGGTATTTCTAATTCTGTTTTAACCAGAAGTAGCTAGGAGTAATTTTTTGAAAGGTACTTTTTAGAGGTTTATTTAATCTCTAAGAGATGTGGTATCCGGAGTGTCAGAACGAAGTTTGGCAGTGTTTCATGTCTCCTCAACAGAATTCATAGCACTGATCTGTCTCTAATCACAGCCCACCTAATACTGAGTGACAATACCAGCTTCACTTGCTTAAAAATATCAGCACCAACTGCTGCATTCCTTAAAGTTTTTACAACATTTGATATTGAGACTTCAAAGTAGGAAGATAACCAGAAAATGTAAATGTATTTTTGTAAGGCTTAACTTTGTTTATGATGGCATTATGTACACAGAATGCTTTCTGCAGAAACGCCTCCAACTTACATATTATTTCCTTGCTTGAAGCCCTCCAGAGATTAGTGAGTATGTCAACATCAGTTTATACAAAAGCAGCCTCCAGGGCCAAAACGTGATGCTTGTAAGGTTGGAATTCTACAGTGAAAACATCTTAAATATATGACTGTGTCACTTTATTCTTAGTGTAAATTAAAAAGCATCATCACCATATTAAAAATGTCAAGTGTTTTCCCTTCCATTTTATAGGGATCTTGTCACCATGCTCCTAAAGATTCCATGGTTTTAGCAATTTTCAAAAGCTTCTCTGCAAAAATTTCCAATGTTGTTCTCTTCCATTTGCCAGGCAGTATTCCTGTTTCTCTTTTTTTTTTTGCTGTAGCCACAGGAGCCAACCTGGTTGCCTTTAGTTTGCATGAGCACGACGGTGCAGAGGTAGTCAGACAAACAAACTTACCAGGGAACGGACAGAGTCAAAGAGCATCAAGAAAATTTGAGCCTTCTGTTCTCTCTGATCTCATCCTTCAGCTCACTGATTGTTACAAGGCCAGCTCCTCTGGGTTCCTCCTGCTACAGGAACCAAGATGTTTGGGCACCTTGAAATATCCTGTCACTGTTTGTAGGTTACCTATGATTAAATCATAAGGCAAATTGGTGCCTTTTTTACAAAAAAAAAAAAAATAATATCACAATTTCCCCTTTTTGTGTGTGTATTACTGGAATTGTATAGCAAATTAATCCATTTCCTGTTGACTGGATTTTCAAAGTAAGGCATCCAAAGCTATTTTTCTTTAACATTAAATTCTTAATAGCAAGTGTTGGGAATTATTTTCCTTGAAGGAAAATAAAGGAAAAGCTTCAGGTGCAATATACTAGCCTAATTCAAAACCTCCTGAAGTTAGTGGAGTGACTCCCATAGATTTCAAGAGGGTTTTGCTCAACCTCAGAGGACCAGATTTTTCCAAAGATAGATATTGAGATGCTTAATGAGATTTTTAAAAGTACCTTAATAGATTAAGCATCTAGTTGCACTGAGATTTAGGCACCTAATTTTCCTTTCATTAAATTTTTCTTTTGGAAATGCAATGTCTGGGTGCCAGCTGTGTTTCTAGGGCTAAAAAGTTCTCTGAAAAGTGGACTCTTAGCAACGTGCCAGAAAGCATGTGCCATGTCAGTGAGCAAACTTAGAACCACCAGCTCTGCCATTTCTGTAGAGGCTGTGGCTCTCTTCTTGAAGGTCACCAGGTCAGCTTTGGGCATTAATGACATTTCAGCGCATGAGTACATCTGGTTGACATGAATAAAAATAACTGTAAATAAAGATATCGAAAGTAACTCCTTGTAATCTCCATTCCAAATTAAGTTTTATGGAAGAAATGACACATATTTATCATTATTACTCATGGAGGAAAAAAAGGAGAATCTTAAATTTTACTTTTGGCTATAAGTCTGAATTAATTTATTTTTATCTTCTCTAGAGGTCTTTTTTTTTGTTTTCCATAGTGGCTGAAAACTTATTGTGCATCATATTTACTTCCTATTTATTTAATTTTTAAATCCTTCCTGAGCTCTGTGTTCTATACTCCTTCTTATTTTTCACAGAAAGAAGAGCAGGCAGAGTTAGGGTAAACGATATCACTTTATTTAACTTGGCCTCTGCATGGACCTACATATTTGTTTATGATTTGCAAGGTTTCTGCTTTCATCTAGGCAGAAAATGGTTGCTAAGCAGCAGATCACTTTTTAAAAGGAAACCAGGACCTGATCCTGCACTGACTTGTGCATGTGGTTATTCACAGGGTTATGCCAAGGAATGGGAAGAAGCTAACATATGCATACCTCCCACCTATGGACTAGTATTTGCCACTTTATAATCCACACAGGTGTGTACGTGTGTGTGTATATATGTTCATACAGAGATAAAATGAAATTATGTTTGTGTTCTTGCATGTATTTCTGGGTGCACTGTTACAAATTGAATTAAAACCTACTATCTGTCCTCAAAATGAACTAATAACTACCTAAACTGTGATGCTGGGGTGAAGCTGAAATCCACTGATTTTTGCCTTAGAAAAATCCATCATAAAAACCTTGCATCACATTGGGGGTTTTTGAGTTTCTTACCAGACTTCAAACATAAAAGTTAAAAGCTTTGAAAAAAACTGAGAGGTTCATAATATATACAAGAACTATCAAGCAAAGTTTCAGCCTTTCTTGGGTTGTCATGCCTCTGACATTATTTTTACTAAAAATTACTTATTTGTTGAAATTTATGCAAATGTGCGAGATGCATGAAACTGTAAAAACATTTGGAGATTTCACTCGTTAATTCTTCCCTGAATTTTTACATTTGATCTTGAACACAGCAGTCAGGAGGATACATGCTGTCTTCTCAGCTCATTAGAGGTCTGATGAGTCCCTTAGAGGAGATGCATGCAAATATATAGATTTCATACATTTATCATATTAATATAAAATGATACATGGTTATCATATAATTTTAGATGTGACTAGTGATATGACTTCAGCAAAACCAATCTAAGCTGCTGGAAAGCCAATGTTCCCACATAGTACCTAGGACTGGTGTGTTTTCAATCTTCGAGTACTTTATACATTTTACCTAAATCTCAGTATTGCTCTTGAGAGAGAAGTTGAGGATTTGGTTGCCGGTACAGCACCTGATAAGCCAGTCAAAGCACTGCAGTGGCTTTTTTAAGCCTGAAAAGAGGGAATTAGATTGAGGAGAGGTGTCATAAATTCCTCAATTCATGATCTTTGTGATAAATAGGCCTGATTGTAACCCATAGAAGTAATGCATAAAATTCCCCGGATGTGACACAAATTGCCAGGTGATTTGGGAGGAATCACACAGTTTACCCACATCTTGTTTCCTTTGTGCAGTGGTGTAGAATACAGTTGTCTGGCTCAGCTCTGTAGGCTTTGTGGTAACAAAGAGGGAGACACACACGTGCCAGACTGCTCCATCTTGGGATCATGGCAGGGCTACACACAGACACACACTTAGATAACTCTGTTTTCAGATTTTTGGGCTCACTCTTCCCTCCACCACCATCTGCATTAATTTTATGGGTTACAGTCAGGCCTATTTACCACAAAGCTCATGAATGTCTGACAAGGAACAAGGTAGATTATAAAACAACCTTCTGCCACGCCGTATTTCCCTGTTATTTTTATAAAAACAGGAGACTAAGAGAATAGTTGAGAGGACTGCAGCTTCTTTGTACCACTGGAGAAGTTTTGGGCACAAAGCACAAAGGCTGTGGCCACAGTCTTGTCCAAATGAGTCCGTGTATGTGATCCCAGGGACCCAAAGAGAGAGATGACATTACTTCAGAAGAGCCCAAATAGTTCCTTC
>JAOXNG010000004.1:7205625-7216792 GCA_028566535.1 Scolopax minor
CTCTCTCAGTTGGTCCATGCATATTTGCATTCTTTTATTTACCCAGTGGTCCTTTCTGCCCTCGGAGACCACGACTGAAGTGTTTTTGTGTAATTATGGGTAAAAGTCATCAAAGGTAAATCTAAATCCGTAATCAGTTTGTCTAATCATGACCCTGCCTCTGGAATATGTGAGTTTTCGGGAGTCATAAAAAAGGTAAATGTTTACATGTTTCCTTATGTCCTAGTTCCTATATATAAGGTAAACTACCTAGACCTCCCATGCACGTACTTGCAAGAAGCTGATTTAATATGGTTTTGAGTCGAAGAATAAAAATTACAATATAGGTGGCAACATATTGCACTATGGGGAGTAGGATTTTTTTAGACAAGCATGTAAACAAGCCTGTCATGGTGTTGGTGTGTTGCTGGGGCAGTTGCATCTTCATCCTCATCCCATCTACTAGTCAGTTGCGCAGAATAAAGATGCACAAAGTCTGCTGGAGAAACACCACGGAGACTTTTGCAGTTATTAACCATTAGATATAAGTTGATATTTAACTCTTGAGTTTATGGTTACTTTTTTTTTATTAAATCTTGGGTTCTCGGGATACTTGGAGTACATAATGTTTTATATGTTTTCTTCATGTAACTACATAAGGAGTTTAACCTTCATTCAGTGAAGGTTTTAAAATTGTTGCATTCATAACTTGGACTCAGTGTATCATCTGATACCCCAGGCATATGCAAGTAATGTGCTTGACACAGTTTGTACCCAGGGACTCCAAGCTGGGTCATTTCTGAATAACAGCAGGGGATCTGCGTATTAATGTCAAGATCATGTCAGTTGCAGAAAATCTTTCAGAAAAGGCACTGAAATGTAAGTTTTAAGAAGCTTTCTGTATGCCACATCACTGAACAGCGTTGTATGCTTAGTTATGCTGGACCTGGCACTTGTGTGCCAGACCCTGGGGTTCCATATACTGCAACTAATCCCAGAACTGCAAATTGGATGGAGTGGGTGAAGTACCTGAAAAAAAGCATCATACTCTGCTCTTTTGATGACTTAATTCATTCAATGAGTTAAAATGACTTCTTAAATATCCGAGTGATTAAATTAAATCAGATATTTAGACTATAATTGTGGTGTTACTGTCTCTTTTATATTCAGTCTTAGCAGAGTTTGTAAACTATGTTGATGGTAGCCTAGAAATTAGCATGCTTTTTTGCCTTGCAGGGCTCCTTAGTGGGACAGCTAGAAACAATTGGAAGTAGTGTTGTCTTTTACTCTCTCTCTCTCTCAAAAAAAAAGTACTATTTTATCTACTAGCATTTCTCACCTTGACTACTTTTCAAACATGTAAAATAATTGTATCTACAAGGGTTTTCTTTGGTATTTGCTTGCTAAGATTTCTAATGCATCTTGTAACTTACGGTCCTTTTCTGAATCATTGATATGAATTTAAGCTGTGTCAGTTGGTTTTAGTATTGGTGGCTACAAGCAGATCATAATTCTATGTGCTGTTTTATTGCTGAGCAAGGAATTTATCCCATCTCTAGCTTTAATGTGTTGGTGACATCTACAGATATTTAAGAGGAAACACAGGAGGTTCAAAGAGATCCCCCAAATACTTAATTTCATGTTAGGTGAAGAAATTAGTAAATGAAAGTAGCCAAATTAGGAAAAATTACTGTGCTATATTTCGTTTACTTGAGTAGAGTACTTTAGTAGAGGATGTCTTACTGATATTTAGGTATTAATGTGTAATCCATCTTACTGATCTAACATAGTGTGATCAAGGCCATTGCAAGGCAGACCACTGATGCTTTTATTTTTTTCTTTTTTAGAAACCAAGTTCTAGAAATGTTTGATCATGCATATAGCAATTATATGGTAAGTAAAATAGCTCTTTGTTTAATTTTTTTCAGAATTGTTATTGCTGACCCGGGAGAGAAAGCAATCTACAGTACATGACATTCTAGAGAAACAGCAGGGAGGCAATGGCAAAACCAAAGCTAAAATAAAAGAACTTTTATACCCTTTAAAAGAAATGAACAGATATTACTTTCAGGAAGAGCAGAGTCAAAAGGGTTATGACTTTAAGAATGGTAGCTAGGAATTGCTAGCATTAACTGTCTGAGCTTTCCTCAAACCAGTTTGTCTCACACCATGCTATGAGCAGCTTTCATCTTTGGTAAACTATTTGATTTGAAATTCCAGACTCCTAAAAATACTATGAAAAGGAAGCTCAAGAAGAGCTGTCTGTGGTCATCAGATTCTGGAGAATGCAGCTTGATCTTTCTTATTTTATGGGTAAAAGTTGCGTAAAATATCTCTTCTGTGGTAGGGTACGTTAGATGCAGTTTGGTAGCTCTTTTACAAGGAAGCAGTGTTCGTAGAACAAAGTCAACCAAAAAGGGGATCTGGTGTGATATTTAGGCATTAGAGCCTCTTCTAAGTATGTGACTGTCATATGACAGTGAGCCACACTCACTATGGTTTCTTTTAATATGCCTTGTGATTTTCTGTGCAGGTGTCTTCATGTCTGGGTATGTGAGCCATTCTGCACTCTCATCAACCTTGAAATACGTTAGCTTAGTTTAGATATGTTCAAGAATAAAAAAATTACTTACAGTTGGACTGACTTTCCTGAAGTAATAATTACTTTCAAATATACTGTAAGTAATACACTTCTGAGAAGAACCTGTAAATGTTAATAAGATAAATATAGAAGATGCATTCTTCCTGGGGTCACGTTAACAATTGCTTTGTGTGTTCTTTGTGGCTGTTGCAGAAACCTCTGTCTTTTCAGTTGCACCAGTTCCTGCAGAACAAACTTGTCTCTTGACAGTATTTTGCCATGTCCCAGTTTCTGTATTATGATTTAATGCTTTAATATGTAATACAAGATTAAAAGCTTGTGAGTTACAAGTTTAGACAGTATATGAGAGTTATAGAGTTAATGGATAGAAAGCCAAGCAAAAGTCTTTTCAAAATGGGTGTAGTTTATCTTTTTAACGTTAGCTCTTGCTTTTGACACCTTAGCAGTTTAAAAACATCAGACTCTGATGAAAATTCACAACTAGTTACTTGGGATGTGAAAAACACTTGGCTTGGGTTTCCCATGCCATTCTGAAGTCAAAACTGTTACATATTTGGCATAATTGGATAAAAAGTTACATGCCAGTAGAAAGGATCTGTGCTTCTAGTGTTTGTTGCGATAAATTTGAAACTGGTAGGTGTCTTGCTACCTCTGAAGCAAAAATATTCTGGATGAAGGAGGACAATGACTTCAGCTATCCTGGAAACTTTGAAGCCAAAAGGATATTTACTTGCCACGTATGCTGGAACACCAAACAAACAGAGAAACATGACTTGTTTGCTTAAAGTTGAAGACAAGATTAGGGTATCAAACTTGACTCTGACAGCAACAGAATTAAGTATTTTTGCAGCTGCTTTTGAAACAGCCAGCTGAGAAGTTTTGATTTTCTGTTTCTATTAATATGTGGTTTAGACTTGCGTAGCTAGAAGACTGAAAACTCATATTTGCTTGGGGGGAAACTCCCATGTCTCTTTTTTTTTTTTTTCCAGTTGTTAACAGGAGCTTTGATTAAAAGGCTGCTGCTTTGTTTTTCAGTCTTTCAACAATATTTGTAATAATCAGGATATTTTTTATTCTTGACTGTCAGAAAGAACATGTGAAAATGTCAGTCACTTGAGGCCAGTAGGTATTTCTTGGTTTACAGTACTATTAGCAATGCGTCTTTTTTCATTATTCAAGTTCTGTGTTACCCTGAACTTACGGCCCTGACATTAAGCAATATAATCATCTGTTTGGTCAGACTCTGTAGAAATCCCAGAATATCTGTTGAGCTTCACTTGTATAATGTTTTCCAGAAATATGTTTATTGTAACATTTGTTCCGTGTTTTATACTTAATGGCTCTTGCTACCTTCCTTTTTAGGTTACTTGAAAGGGGAGAAGTTGGGAAATCACTAGTCCTTACTGCTCTAGGCAGCGAATAAGAACTTTTATTTTTTAGAATGCTTTTAGTTCCTTATGATTTTGTAAGACTGAAAGTCCATTTTCTGTAGAATTTTTTCACATTTTTTCTCCATGATTTAAGCCAGAGATCTTAGTTTTGACATTGCTTTTGCTGTGTACTTCTTTAGTCTGTTTCTCCGAGTACTTTGTGCAGATATTCAGAAGCATCTGAGCTGTATTAAAATGATCTAGATTCTGGCTTTTGTAGTTGAACTTGAGGAGAACAGAGTTATGCAAAGACCAAAATACTTGGGAGGATGGTAGACAGTGAAACAAATCATTGGCTTCAAAAGAAGTTGCTGTAAGAGCTGTTTATTTATAGAAGAATGTGCCTTCTTTTTCTTTCTGTTTCACATTTGAATATAGATTATTTTTTGTACCATATATTTGGAAAGACTTTGAATGTGTTTGCTTGCAGTTCAGTAATTGAACTTTTTCATCCTGCTACATGGTTCTCCACTAAAATTAGACTTGAAGAGCACAGTACAGCAGCCACTTTTCTGATGAAATAAAAGAGAAGTTCCATCCCAAATTACTTGTTCTGGGCTTCTTTTGGAGAGGCAATTTTGTGCATTTTTTGTTGAAATAAGAGACATTTAAAATTCATTTTTCTTTATGTCAGTGACCACTCTGAAAAACTTTCAGTAAACCTCTCCTGTTGCACAATGATGAATTTCAAATTTATGTCTCATCCCATTTTGGTGGTACTTTCAACCTAAAAAATTTGCATTGACTTAAGAAGGAATAGGAACAGGCATTTTACTCAGTGTGCTTGATTTAGGCAACGGTGCCACTCCTGTTATTTCTGCCTGACCAACAAGAAATAGAAGTACAGGACAGCTTGTTTTGCAGAGTGCTTTTTCTAGAAATATGGAAGGTAACCATTGCTTTTCCAAAAAAAATCTTTGAGAGAGATGTCTCTCTCTTAAAAAAAATAAAAATGTTATATTTGTAAAAAGCTCAGTCTTGTTAAGCTTTCTTTGTGAATGTTATCTTTTGTTATGCCTTGTGTAGTGATTTATTGTTTTATTATTTTACCTTCCAAGTGAAATCTCCCATATGTCACCGATTGTGACCCTATGTCATTTATGTTCATTTGGAAACGTTTCTAAAGTGACTTTGAAGTCTAATTCCCATTGATTTCTCCATGAAATACCAGCCACTTGATAATGCCTGCATTAGTTTTAGGCTTTAAACTTGTCTTTGTGATGATAACTTCTGCCTAAGAAACATTATAGGAAGCGTCATGTGCACCTTGTTTCAGAAAGCACGCAATTAACTATTCAAGTTAATTGGTGTGGTCTTTTTAGATGTGCTCTTTGTTGCTCCAGACTTCTCTGGGAGGCTAGAGAGAATGAGAAGGGGAAGGAGGTCCTGTTGCTCTGCTCACAGCTTAATCATTTCCAGCCACCCAGCTGGAAAGCAGCTTTGTGGAAAAGGAGCTGGGGGTCCTGGTGGCCATCTAGTTGACCACAAGCCAGCAATGTGCCCTTGCAGCAGAGGTGGCTAACAGTGTCCTGGGCTGCATTTGACAAAATGGTCCCAGAAGGTTGAGGGAAGTGATCCTTCACCTCTACTCAGCACTGGTGAGGCCACATCTGGAGTACTGTGTCCAGTTCTGGCCTCCCCAGTACAAGAGAGATACAGACCTACTGGAGAGAGTCGAACGAAGGGCCACAAAGGTAATGAAGACTGGAGCATCTTTGGGGAAAGGCTGACAGAGCTGGGGCTGTGTAGCCTGGAGAAGAGAAGCCTCAGGGAGATCTTACCAATGTGGATAAATAGCTGAAGGAAAGCTGCAAAGGAGGCAGAGCCAGGCTCTTCTCAGTGGTGCCCAGTGACAGGACCTGAGGCAACAGGCACAAACTGCAACATGGGAGATTTCCCCTGAACATCAGGAAACACTTTTTTACTGCGAAGGTGACTGGGTGCTGGCACAGGTTGCACAGAGAGTTGTGGAGTCTCCTTCCTTGGAGATATTAAAACATTGTATGGATGTTATCCTGGACAACCCTGTCGGGTCTGTGTGGCCCTGCTTGAGTGGAGGAGTTGGACAAGTTTGCCTCTAGAGATCCCTCACCTCAAAGATTCTGTAATTCTGTGATTGTCATACAGTTTTTCTGAAGTATGGGGTAATTGGGCTTCCTTTTAATGGGCTCTGAGGATTTTCTGAACTGGCTGTTACAGTTCCCTTGTTTTGTTTCCCTACAGGAACATGCGTATCCAGCTGATGAACTCATGCCTTTAACTTGTCGTGGACGAGTACGGGGTCAGGAACCAAGTCGAGGAGATGTGGATGATGCCTTGGGAAAGTTAGTATTTGAAATGGTTTCTGTCTCATGTAAACATCTAGGAATCAAAGTACAATTTGCAGCCCATAAAACATGTTCCTTTGGTTGACATATCCAGAAGCTTGCATTTGTTGAAAGAGATTCTATGGGTGCAGACAAATCTGAAATTTGTCTCATAAGTTCTCTTATGGGAGTGAGGGAGAAGCTACTGGGAAAAAAAGCTCTGATTATGAACTTCTTACAAGTCAGGCAAAAATACTTTTATTATATCCTTTCATGATATTAACTGATGTGAAATTGTATCTTAATTGGAAAAAAAGAGTTGACCAGTGAACGAGAGCCAAAGAGAAGTTTGGGTTTTTTTCATAGGAAAAAGTACGTTTCATAGGAAAGCCTTCCAAATGTGAGCTGTCATTTTTGGTATTAGTAAACTTGGCTACTAAATAAGGGTTATAAGGGTTAATTATCAGCTGCACAGACAGTATTACCCATTATGCTGGCCTTAAGTGATATTTCAAATGCTTTTTAAATTATTTTTTTTTTAGTAGAAAGCTCTCCGACAACATAATTAGTCAAATGATTATTATGCCTGTGGTAGCCTGAGGCCTTTGCCAAAGCATAAAACTTTGGATCAGACATGTAAATTCTTCGTATTTTTCCTTTTAAGGTAGCTTATAACACAAAATACATTTGGCCAGCAAAATGTAGATTTCAGGACTGTTTTTCTCCATCTTAAATTGAACAATCAGAGGTGAAATTGAATTACTCTAAACATGTTTATAATTGATTTTTTTTCACAAGGAATGTTGTCTGTATGTGTGCTGTTTGTGGTTAAAAAGCAAATAGCTGATTTTTTTTTTTTTAAATTGGTATCACTGCTTAGTGTCCCTAAACAGTATAGTGTTAATCAAAGCTGAAGTCTTTGTCTTAAATACTATTTCTAATTCACTTCATGATATTGAGTCTGTTATTTTTGTTATGCATAAAAATTCTTTAGTCTAGAGATTGCTATATAAACCTGCTGCCTTGGAGGAGTTGAGAGATATGACTGAGAGAAAGAAGTGTCAAGAAAATATATTTTTAATCCTATTCATGCCTTCTTTTTAATGACCTTTTTTAACATAGAAACATACTATCATTTGGGTAAAACTACCTTTCAGGCCCTTATATGCACTGAATAGTGTATTTATTATTTTTCAATATATATACTTTTTTCTGTTCCTAATAATCAGCTATATTTATTAGATTTTTTTATATAGCAAGATTTTCACCATCTTCCTCAAGAACACTGCTAGAAAGGCATGTCAATTAACATAATTATGAAACTTTTGTCTCACTGACAAATGGGAATACCAGTGGCCAGTAGAAAAAAAGATTTGTCATCTGACTGACTCGTATCTTCTCAGTGTCTTGTGGACTACAGTGGAGCACTCCTTTGGAGATTTGGAACACCTTAGCTCCCAAGGCTGGGAAGCAAAAAACCCAACAGATTAAGGAAGGAGAGAAATCAAGCCAGGACGGGAGAGAGAGATATAGCAAGAGGTTAGGAACTACCTCAAACACCCACAGAGCCTCTGGCCTCAGGCACCAGCTGCAACAGCTTTTGGGACATGTAAGGTAAAACCCCTGGCAGCTCTTTGTTTTGAGAGCTCTCTCTGCCTGTCAGGGAATATTCCACCACCTGCTAGAATTATAGCTTTGTTTTCTATGACAGACTGCTCTTGCCCAATAGCTCAGGTTAGTCACAGGGCTCCCAACTGGAAGAGAGTTATGGGACCTCATTTTATTTCACATGCTAGGTTCAATGAAGGTGATGGCATCCAAGGACTGTTTAAAAACAAACAAGAAAAAAAAAAACAACAAAAACCAAAAGCAAAAAAACCCAAAACACCACACCAAACCCACACAAACCCCAAATTATGCTTCTACCTAGTCTTTCTGGCAGCTTTGCAATAGGGAATACCTAGGTTTAAAACCCTGATCTAGAGCCTTGACCCCGTGCCATCAATCCTACCCAGTTCCTTTGATGTAGCAATGTCCATTTTGTGTTAGGGAAAATGCTCTTTAGAGCATAACACCTCTAATAGGTCAACTACGCTCCACCAAGTGACTACCTAAAGAGGAGTTAAGGGGAAGGGGCTTTGATAGCTCATCCACAGCTTTCCTAAGCAAAGAGATGCCAGAACAACTTTGCCTTGGAGCTGTCTTGCTTGCTGGAAACTTGACAAAAACCTTACTCGATGAAAGCAACTCATGAAGCTTAGTGGTCTGAGTTAAACCAATGTGACCTAGAAATGTAACCTCCCATTCCACACAAGTAAATGGGTGTTAAAAGATTTCTGGTTGAACAGAGCTATTCCAGGTGATGTCTTTGCAAAGCAGAGGATGCTTCCTATGACTTCTGTAATGATACTTTTTGCATGGAAAGCATTACATACCATTCCTTGCACTATTTCTATACCACAATCAAAATGAACCATCTATTTGGATGGGTTTTGCCTTTTTTGTTTGTTTGGTTTTTTTTTTTAATTTATTTTTTATTTTTTAGTTTCAGGATCACAAACTGAGTTTTCAGAAATGGAAAGCAAGAGGATGAATGCTTAAAAAATCAACAATGTTAAAGACTTACATTTAACAAAAGGTCTGGAAACATTAAGTATCTTAGCCCCACACCAGGATACTGTCTACAGAGTCAACAGTCTATCCAGCCTCGGCAGCTCTGGAGCATTCAATAGGAAAGTAAAAAGTACTTCTGCCATTAAACACATTTCATGGAACGTGATAGACAAGAAACGTGTGATGTTTCTACATGAGAGGACACTGCAACTACTTGAGAAAAGGGTGCACTTGACTAATGGCAACATGCTGGTTCTAGCCCTCCAAAATAATTTAAAAACCTTAAGTACAGTACTTCCCCACACATGCTGGTTTTTAACATCAGGTTACAGACATCTAAACACTCAGGTTGTCTGTGCTGACAGCTGCAGGAAAGTACTCATCTTCACTGCCTAGGGACTGGACTTCCCTTCCTTAACAGGTTGAGTGCTGCATTGGCAGCACTTTCAAATCAGTTATTTGCACCCAAATGATCAATCCATTAGCAAAACGAGCACAGATCTGTACAAAAGGAGCAAACAGATATGCTGTACCCTGCAATAAAGCAGACTACCCTGTTACACTCACATAAAGGCCACGCACCTTATTTATCTTGCCAAAACTGGGAAAGAGTGAAGCTCCTGCCAAAGCCCATGAGATATAGACCTGCAGAGACACAGACACCCCGGCAGCCTCTGTGCAGAAAGCTGTGAGCACAGGCACACCTGATCTGTGCAACCTCCTCCTTCAAGACAGGGGTCTGTTCTTGCCCCAGAGTTAGGAGTTTTTTAAATATTTGAACAAGAATAAAGTTTTACATGTCTATAGTGCCTTTCACTCGAAGATCTCAAAGGATTTGATACCTATTACTTATGTCCCAACCCCTCCCCGTGTGAGGTAGGTATTATCCCTATTATTTACAGATGGGGAAATTCAGGCACAGAGGTTACATTATTTGCCCAAAGTCACACAGTGAGTAAGTGACAAAATAAAACAGAATTCAGATGTCCCAATTCCTGTTTGCACAATCCAACTACTAATGACACAAGCCTCAGTTTCAAAAGAGCCTTATCAGTGTGCATAAGAAGAGTCTTGGGTTTCAAGGACCACTTCTAAAAAGCATAAGAAAGTAGGAAAAATAGGAAGAAAAAAGTGAGGGGACACGTAACTTACTGCCGAAAGCTAACACAGCTTCAAAGAAAGAGTTCCTGCTAATTCCCTTCCCAAAGCTGAAGTGGCTTGACTAAGAGCCTGGGATACAGGGAGTGGGAAAAGAAAACTGAAGGAATCAGTTTGAAACAAAAAAGCAAGCTGGAATAAAGAGCCATACCATAAAGCCCTTGTCTTTTTGAAAGCACGGGGTCATAGAAAAATAGGGCTGAGAGGGACCTCAAGAGATCACTGAAGTCCATCCAACCTGCCTTGAAGCCAGGATCAACTACACCTACTCATCATTCCCAACAGTCTAGTTGGTCTGTTCTCAAAGACCTCCATCAGTGAGATGCCATGCCCCTCCTCTGCAACGTTCCACCTTGCACCATCACATGAGCAAAAGAGGGCAAGCGAGTGTAAGGCAGATACTTCTGCTCCTTCAGTGGGGTACCAATGATTCCCAGGCCTATCTAATGAACTGAATACATGTCAGAGAAGGTAGTCTCCAGATATTTACTTGTTTCTGTCCTGAATTCCTTGGGAAAACATCAAACACTGGTGTCTGCTGTAGTGTAAGATTTGAGTTTTGAAAACACTGATTAATACCAGCATAGATACCAATATACTTACTGCAATGCCAAATCCTGCAAGGTCAGTAACAAAGACTTTGATATGATAATTTTAGCTCATTGCAGATTCAAATTGCAACAAGAGGGCAGGGAAGACTACAGAAAAACCCCACAGCAAAAGTCAGCAGCTCAGAGTTGCCAAGTTTCATCCAACTGCAGACAAAAATCAGGCAGTCAAACACCACCACATCTTCAGCAGAGGCAGCACCATATGATCTCTGTAGCATCCCTCCATCTCATCTGTCTTCAAAGTGCATTCTCAGTGCAAAAAGTAGGATTGAATTTAGAGGGGCTCGCTGTCCCCAGTGGATTTCATACTAAGACCAGAATTCTTGCTTGAGTTCATATGCTGCAGCTTTGTGTGTGTTAAGTTCACTTCTGCATAGCGGAATGGTGCTGTCCTGGCTCTGCCCCTCAGCATCTATGTCCAACAGTGTCCGCTCCTCTACAGGAAGACCCACCTGGAAAGGAAGCAGT
>JAOXNG010000004.1:7216892-7229245 GCA_028566535.1 Scolopax minor
TGTAACTTAACTTTTGTTATGTGGTTGTGTGTAGCCACCAGTTATCTCTTTCTCTTGTAGAACGACAGGCACGGGATGTCCTATGCCTTTACAAGTTAAAGAAAATTATAATACATGACCACTTAATTACATTTTAATTAAGTCACATATTGCCTACAGGGTATAGAACATTGGGCACTTCCTTAAATTCTTGATGCTTGTTCTTCAATAGGCAGTTGTAACTGTTTCTAAAGTTTTCAATTTTCATACTATCATATTGTGTAAATTTTAGTCTGTGTGTAGTTTGTGTTTCTTAACGTAAGAGCAATTTTGTCAGGTGAGGCTGAAGGTCCACTCAGGTTGGAATGCACTAGAACAGGCCTAGAAAAGAATATATGAACAAGACAAGCCTTATTATGATATTCCTGTTTCAAACAGTATGGATCTGACTCGGTGCTCTCTTTTTATGGAATAAGTATTTATTTATTTTACACCTGCCACTTTGCTAGTGCTGGATGGCACCAGGTGAAATTTACTGTGAGGAACAGTGAAGTGTAGATTCTCATTCACTTTCTTGCCATATGCTATTTGAAAATTTTCTTAAGCTTTTGCAGGCTGAAGAGCACTGTCGGTTCACTTATTCCTAGTACAGAAGCTACTGCATACCTTCAGCTCCACTTACTGCCCTTTATTGTGCCTTTTCCTGTTCCGTTGTGTCCCACATAGAAGGTTCATAATGAAAAAACAGCATTTTCTCTAGTCTTTCACCACTAATTTTAACACTGGATTAAATTGCAACAAATTGCAGCTTTTTCTCAAGTAGGTAAATATTTCCTGGTAGGAGAAACTTAGCTTGGAATGATTTTTGATCTTCCTAAATCTTTTTATTATTACACTTAAGTCAACATTTTTTTTTTTTAATAAAAAAAAAATAAAAAAAGGAAGAAAAAAAGATGTTGGAAGAGGTTGGAAAAAGACCTTGAACTATTGTACTGGGTTTTTTAGTAGATTTGTTCAGAGAATAGGAATAAAAATTTAATTTGCCTACAAGAAGTTTGAAAGCTTTGCAATAAAAATCACAGCTTGTTTTGATCAGCTTCTGGTCACTGACAAAGGGAAGAAACTTAGTAGGGTGTTTTGTTATGAAACATATTGTGTACAACTAATTTTTTTAGCAATTTGTGGTCTGTGAGAATTTAGTTTCTAATACTAAATGTGTAGATATTAAAATAATACTAATGTGTAGATATTAAAAGTATTTAATATCTACACATACAGGTCTATAGTAAATCTGCTTTAAATTTTGTTTCATAGGTTTTCACTGACCTTGATTGATACCTTAGACACTCTTGTGGTAAGTTAAATCTATTGATGAACTTTGATAAACTAAAGTCTCCTGATGTTCAGACTTATTTTTAGATTTTGATTTTGTTCAAAGTGGCTATTGCTTGTAAGAACTTCTAAGTGCTGCGGTGATGGTGTTTGTTGCAAAAAGAATACTGAAAAGTTCCTTCACGTTTCATTGATGATTTCTTATCTTGCTTTTCTTGGACTCTAACTTAGCAAAAAATATGTGAGTTTCCTTCCTGCTGTAGTCTGAAACAACACGCTGACTTAGGGGTGAACATCTCTTAATGCTTGCTCCATTAATTATATTTTTAAATTCTATGTACGTGTTTCATGGATGAATTTGTATGTCCCTAAATGTATTTTTTAAAAAAGCAGTGCTGGATATGTCTGCCAAGAAGTGTTGCCAAACTTATGTTCCATCTCTTATTAAATTACTCCAATCATTAATAAACTTTTTGCTAGCTTTCAATCCTTTTGACATATTTTGTCACCATAAAATAGAATTTGGAAATTAACAATTTTTGGCCATTCTCATCTCCAGGTAAACAAATTTAAAAAGTTTTGAAAATCCTTACAGCACTGATTTGGTGTGTTAAATCATACAATGCTCTTTCTCTGACAGCTGCTCTCTTTTTATGGTGTGCTGTGAGATGTCCCTTGGCTCTTTTGAATCAGGACCACAAATGTTGATAATTCAGAGTCTGGAACTCCTGGTTTCTATCAGACACTCAAATGGATTATTGTGGTTTATTATTTTCTTGTCTTAGAGCAGGATTAACACTTCTGGAATTTAAAGGCACTTATGTTAACAAATTGGATAAGTGGCAAGGATTCTTAAAAGATTAAACTGAAAGTAAGTCAGTGTGAAAGAAAATCTGTAGGAAATGCCTGAGCTGTTCTTCAGACATAAGGAGAAAACTGTTGGGAGGAGGAAGGATGATTCACTGAATTTAGGATGTGGCTTCTTAGTCCATGGATAGGATGCTCCTGTGAAATTGGAGGCATTACAGCAGACCAGTCTTTGCCCACTCTGCCAGCACAGCCTGCAGCTCTCTGAGTCCTGTTTCACTACAGTCATGACATGAGAGTAGGGGAAGGACCAAACAAATAAATCATTGAGTAATATTTTAGGTATATTCTCAGTGACTTTGTCTACAACTTTTATTCATTTTAATGTATCTCATGAGAAAAACAGTAATACTCATGCCTTTTTGCACTGTATCAGAGTATGTCCCTGTGGGACCAGAATATCAATTTAACCATGTTAAATGCTTTCTTTTTTAATTCATTGTGCTTGTTCTTCCACACCTGAGAGTAAGTGAATTAGGTATGTTGGAACCTAAACCCCTGGTTACATTTGTATTCCAGGTGTTAAATAAAACCAAAGAGTTTGAAGAGGCTGTAAAAAAAGTAATAAAGGATGTTAATTTAGATAACGACGTAGTTGTATCTGTCTTTGAAACCAACATAAGAGTCCTCGGGTGAGTAACTTTAATCTTTTCAAAGCTCTTAAAAATGTGGCTTTTAGCTAAATGTCCTTAAGGCATACCTTTCTGTGCTATTTCACCTCATTTGAACCAGTTGTGCCTTTGTCAGTTAGTGTAGCTCAACACCTGCCCTAAGAAAGGTTTTAGACTGTTAGGCTGGAATCAATGCGGTGGTACTGGATCGAGTTGTCTCCCATCTAACTACTGCAGGCCTAACTTTTTTGATTAAAAAATCTGTACTGAGGTAGCAGTGTTTTTTCTCAATGGAGACAGTCTTATGGATTACACTGTTCAATACTTGATTTAACAGAATATTTCAATACTTAAGGTAATAGATTACTTCAGGTTGTGAGGGACCTCTGGAGGTCTGTAGTGCAACTTGCTGCCCAAAGCAGCTTTGGAGCAGGTTAATTTTTAAGCTATTATATACATAACTATACTGATGAATCAGTGATTCAACTATAGTTTAGGACTCAATCCTGGGCAATAAGAATTGCTTCCAAAATGCTGACAGCTCACCTTGATTGTAATTGGAGTTGCATCTGCTCAGCATTTCTGAAAATTAGGGCCATGTGAACATAGCACAGTTCCTTACATAATCATCTAATTGTGGAAATTGCTGCATTGTTCTTGAGATTAATATACTCATTGAGATGTGAATAATTTTTCTTGTGTTCTTAGAGGTCTTCTAGGTGGGCATTCAGTGGCAATTATGCTGAAAGAAAAAGGTGAATATATGCAATGGTACAATGGTGAACTTCTGCAGATGGCAAAGGAACTAGGCTACAAGCTTTTACCAGCCTTTAACACCACTAGTGGTCTCCCTTATCCAAGAGTAAGTTCTGTGGTTTCTGTACTTCAGAATTACTTCTGTAAGCAGATTTTATTTTGTTTTGTTTTTATCTCTGTTCATAAAATCACTTGTATATTTATTAAGTGTACAGAGAATCAAAAGCTGATAAACTGCTCATTTGTAACACATACTACCTAGTATTTTAAAATACAGTTTTAGGCTCTCTGAATCCCTACGTTTCCAGCTTTGAAAATTCTAGTATTGCTGTGGGTAAATAGAAGCTGCAGAAATCTTGTCTATTCACTATTGCTCTCTGCTGCTATAGGCACCACCAAGTAGCTAAGGAGAGTAATTTTTGTTCTGGTACATATATCTCCCTAAGAGAGTGAAAGAGCAACATGCAAGCACTTGTGAATTTAGCACAAAACTGATTAATCTTCATGGTCTGCATCCACTTTTCTGAGAGGGGAAGGGTAGCTGTAATCTAAAAATATTCACTTAATGTAAAAGCATGTAAAAGCATCAAACTCAAAGCATGGTACATATTATTTGAATTACAGAAAACTACTTCACATGCATGTCATCCATTGAGTTTGTGAGATGTGGCTTTGATTGAAAACTTTTCCATAAATTAAAAATTTGGGCTTAGTACATCAGCATTATTCTAGTGAAAAAGTCTAATTCAAAATGTTTGGGGTTGGACAATTTTTGCTGAGGGAGCCCTCTCCAGAATGCAGAAAATTATGTTGTGTGTGGTACAAAAGAGGATTCATCTACAAGGTTCTCTCTGGAGCCAGGAGTAGTGAGGTATTTATGAAGCTTAATTTCCATGAGCACTTGTGATGTTCAGAGCTTCTGGTTTGCTGGTAAATATATTGCTAGAATTAGATTTTCAGGGTAGTATTCTTTTATTCAAATGCCCAGTGAACCAGGTAATGGATAATTGGGTCAGTCCTTGTTTTGCAGGGTTGAGTATTTTGGGTTTTTCTGGATAATTTTATGTGCATGTTTGAGTTGACAGCATGCAGCAAAGCAGAGCAAAACAAAAAGCTGTGTGTGTGATAGTTTTTTTTTTCTTGCCTTTGGAAATAGCATAAATTATATAGTTGCCCTACACACCTGTCACAAGAGTGTAAAGTCTTTTAGCTAGTAAAAATAAAGGTAATAATCTCTTATTTATTTCTCTAGGTTAACTTAAAATTTGGTGTAAGACATCCAGAAGCAAGAACAGGAACAGAAACTGATACCTGTACAGCTTGTGCAGGTACCTTGATCCTTGAGTTTGCAGCTTTAAGCCGATTCACAGGAACATCTATATTTGAGGTTTGCTTTCCATGATATTTTATTTTTTGGGATTAGGTATCCACTAGTGTTCTGCTACACTTCTGTAATTTTGCAAAAATAATTTTGAGTTTATCAAATGGGTACATATCTTAGCTGTTCTGCACAAAAAGTTTGCATGTGTTCAGATTTGTTCTGTTTGTGGGCTTTTTTTCTAAAAGTCTTAAATTGACTGTTCAAAAAACACAGGATGCAGTTTTGTTTGAAAGTAGTTACAGTAATACAGAAGTAAACAAGATAAATGTACTGAAGACTAGCTAGAAGATAATACTTGCATAGTTTTGGGGTACAGGGACTAGAACTACAAAAAAGAAAAGTTAGATACATGTTCCTTAAAATGCAGCTTTAAAAAAAAAAGCACAATGGAAAAAAAAAAAAAATCACACTCCTATAGTTTCATTGAAGTTGTGCAAGACCTAAGGATATATCGACAGCAGGAAGTTAGATGAAAATATTTACATTTTTCAAAGAATTCCAATCTGAAAAATCTTTCATCATGGACCTAGTATTTCATTTAGTTTCATGGAACCACGTGGAAGCAGAGCTGGGCCTGTGTTGAGTGTTTTGGTAAAACTTGGTCCCCTAAATTCCTGTACGTGTGTTTGGCAACTTAGAGCCATTTTTGTTGGGTAGTTTGTTACCTTCAAGTTACTTTTTCTGTATATAAAGTATGTATATCACTTGTATACTCATTAAAAAGAGGATGCTGCTCCACGTTGAGATGTCTAAAAAGATGAGGCCATTTTGATTCTAAGGCTGTTGTACATTTGAAATTTTTTTTTAATTAGGTTACACTATCCTTTCTGTAGGAGACTTGTGGAAGGATGTTTGACTTTTTTAGGACCATACAGTTTATTGGCAAACAGTAGTGTAGACAAGCACCATTCTTTCTAATCAGCAACTGAGTTACTATTTATATAAAATGTGGACTGAACATCCTACTATTTAAGTGTATGTAATGTTATACTGAGTTTTATAATTGTTAGATATGAAACATTACTTCATGGCATCTTAATTCTATAGACAAAAGACTAACATTCTTTAGTATCTGTGTTTTTCTACAATTTCCTTTAATGAGCATTTTTTTGTTGTTGCAGGAATATGCACGGAAAGCACTTGATTTTATTTGGGAAAAGAGGCAGCGCAGCAGCAATTTGGTGGGCGTTACTATTAATATCCACACTGGAGACTGGGTCCGCAAAGGTGTGTTGTATTCTGACTCAGAATCAGTGACCACAAGTGGTCTTGGGCAAGAAATAAAACCTTGACACCCCCCCCAACACATTTATGTAGACTATTTTAAAATGCTCATGGGATAGGCAAGAGGAGTTAGATAAATCTCAGGACTGGAAAAAACCTGCTTCAACAAAGCCTGGCTTTGCTCTGAAAGGATGTTTTGGTAGATAAACTAGTTTTATTCATTGCAAAGAAAGTGTTCTCTGATTCACTTGACTACTGAGAGAGGAATGCTTGGGATAAATTTTCAGAGATTCTACTATAAATACATAGGAGAAATATAAATAGTACTGTGTTTGTATGTGGCAGCCAGTAGAAATATTTTCCTGTAAGAAATGTGAAACAACTGGTTTCAATGTGTGTCTGTCCATATTACTGCAAAACCTTCAGCATAGACATACAGTGTTGTGTTTCTGTATCTGTGCCTTAATTACAGTGATAGGAGGCTTTTCCTTCTACTGAAACAGCCTTTAAAACCAAAGTGAAACAATTTGAAAATGTTGATATGGCTACTTAAAGTAAAACCACCTTTTCGTTTTCTACTGTTTCCAGACAGCGGAGTTGGAGCAGGAATAGATTCATATTATGAATATTTATTAAAAGCCTATGTCTTGCTGGGAGATGACAGTTTCCTGGAAAGATTTAACACAGTAAGTTAACACTTGACTCAGGTTTGTGATTTCTGTAAGACAAATCTAAGACTAATTGTATTGTCAGTCAGCTGTTAGCCTGAGAAGCCTGTGAAGAGATCTTTAGTTCAATTTCTGTGACTTCTGATGTGTCTAGTGCCAACTCTTTTTAATATGATTTTTTGCTAAGCTTGGGTGAACAAAACAACATAAGAGCCTTTTTTTACAAGCTATGGTACAATTTCTTTCTGTCCTGGAGCAACAAAAAAGGCCTGAAAATCAAAGTCTGGATCCTGCATTGCACTGCAAATCTTAAAGCCCAATATACATTTAAATATACTTACAAGGTGAAAAAAACACTTAGATTACTAAAGACATAAGATGACTAAACAGTGTCAGCATCATTATTCTTTCATAAGAGTGTTTTTTTGAAAATAGCAATATCCAGCAAAAGTATTTTATATCATAAAATAATTTTATATAGCATGATTTTATACCATAAGTAGTATTAAAATTGAAATAAATCAGCAGCTAAAAGCCTGTTGCTTATACTTTAAGTGTAATGATTATTTCATGTTCCTGACCTGCAGCCACCATTATATTTTTGCCTCAGTTGTGTCTGTTAACTGTTTCCTATTGATTTAGCTCATATGCTCATTATTGTACCAGTTGCTTTGGTGGCTTTTTTTAGAATCCCCTTTCCTCCTCTGAGACATAATTTGTTTTAGAATTCTCTTGTTTGGAGAAAGCAATTAGAGCTTTGTTTAGCATGTGCTTAAAGATTCAGCCATAACAAATGTGCCTTAACTGTAGTGCAGTACTGGTTCTTCCATTGAAATAAAATGCCATAGTTTGGTGATCTATATATGTTTTATAAATCACATTGAGTTATAAAACTCATGATTTTTCTGTTGTTTGTCAGCACTACGATGCCATAATGAGATACATTAGCCAACCGCCTCTTCTCCTTGATGTTCATATTCATAAACCAATGCTAAATGCTAGGACCTGGATGGATTCTTTGCTAGCTTTCTTCCCTGGATTGCAGGTAAGGTTTAAAATCCATGTGCAAAATATTTTAATAATAAGTAAATTATTAAATAGACTGGATATGTAATTGACAAGTCAAACTTATTAATTTGATTTTCAAAAATACTGAATGGGGATTTCTGTACTCACTTGTGCTGTCACTTTAATGCACGTTAACATGCATTTCTAGCCATCTTGAGTATCAAGAAAATTACGTCTGTATGATTTTTCTCCCTTCACTCCTAGTTATGAAAGCACTCAAATTGTGTGCCATTTACATTTTTAAGACAAACTAAATCACATTTCCATCATAATTCTTTATAAATGATAGAGATCTTTTTCTGGCATAGGCAGTAGTCTTAACGAGCTCACTGATTTTAAAAAGCTCTTATGGAACATCTATGACTTACTATAAATATTACCCCTTTTCAGTGTATGTTCTGCTGGAAATGTAGAAATTGGTCTGTAGCTTTGCATGAACACAGTGAGTGTACCTAACTTTTGATTATTATTGCCATGCATGGTGAACAGCTGTTAATTTTATTATTGAATTTTAGGTGTTGAAGGGCGATATTAGACCTGCTATTGAAACTCATGAGATGCTGTATCAGGTTATAAAAAAGCATAACTTTCTTCCGGAGGTAAGGTGGTAATTTTTTGATTGTGTAGAATGATTCTTAACTCAATTTGAGTAGTCTCAGCTATGTATTTGAAAAAATAGGAGGTGTATGTGTTGTTAAAACCGAAGGCTCATTTCCACACCATTCTTAGGTGACTTATAGTTCTGTATGTGTGACAAGAGTGTTTTGAATATGAAATATTTTCCTTCAGTTATGCTGTAGCTAACACAATAATAAGAAGCTGCTGCTATTAATAATTGCCTAGACTTTATATTTGAGCTTTTCAAAATTGACCTTGACTCATTTCAGTATGCAAAACTTGTATAAGCACATGTAGTAGTAGCTGCTTGGTAATACAATAGCATTAATGCTCATGATCACAGTCATCTTTATTAACCCAAGGAGGGAAACAAAAGACTGAATTGTTCTGAGAGGAAGTTCTGACATTTTGCATAACGTCCTGGAAAATAGGTACACAAACTTGTCTGTAGTTATTGCAAGGGCAGTCTTTGAGCAAGTTAAGCACAGAAAAGCTTTTTAACCCATTGAAGTGTCTGACGTCATTCTGTGATGACCCAGAATATATGAGAGAGCTTCTGACTTAATTTGGAATTTTGACTTTTCTCTAGTGCAAGCTTATTTGTTAGAGAGCATTTTAATTAACGTTACATTTACCTAATGTGGAAACTAAGACCAAAGAACCTTTCTAAGCACTGGAAGGATTTTTTTTTTTTTTTGAGAGCTTTTAAAAAGGTGTGATTTGGCTCTGTAAGTGGTTTTTTGGGGGTTGTTTTTTTAGTGCTTTGAATTTATGAAGGAAACTTTGAAAGATTAATTAGTTGTATTTAAGCCAATATACCATCCCCTTCAGCAAACAGTTTAAACCCTGGTATGAACTAGAAGCAAGGCCACCACAGAAGTGGCTTTTGCCAGTACATATGAAGAGTGAATGCACAGACTAGGCAATTTTTAGATAACTAACTTCTAGTCTGTGGTATTTCTTGTGTTAGAAACAGCTGCTTACAGTCTGTCAGTCTGAAATGACAGTTTAATGCATTGGAAGTATCAGGTGGTTGATAAGTTTGCAAAAATGGTGTTTCTCAAAGCTCAGGTGGTCTCTATGTAGTGGTCCTTCACCATCCTGCTTTGGTTGGGTTGCAGCAGTCAGTGATCATGTGCTTGTGCTGATGGAGTGATTGGAGGCTGCGTGCTGCCTCCTGGGCCTGGAGCACAAGTTCTTATCTGGCACCTTTGCCAAAACTCCACTTGTTGGACACTTGTCAAGAGGCTGGGTGGTATCCTGACCCCTGCACAAACACAAGACTCAGTCTTACTCATGCAAAATGGTTTTGGCCTCAAATGTGCCAACTGGACAGAGGTTCTTATAGCCTCCTGAGAGTGCCGTTGGGCCTTCAGTCCTCTACTGCTGTGTACTTTAGCTATTAGAATAAAGTTGATGTATGATTCAAAATAAACCTGTGGTTGGTTTGTGTTCTTACATTTATTTTTGTCTTGTCTTTTTTTTTTCCTTAGGCATTCACAACAGACTTTAGAGTTCACTGGGCTCAGCATCCTTTAAGGCCTGAATTTGCTGAAAGCACTTACTTCTTGTATAAAGTAAGATCCCTTTCATTCCTCTGACATTTGGCCACTTTGTCTAGCACCTGGTATTTTTTTGGTGTTTTATTTCAAGATAGGCTCCTTATTCCATCTCCAGCTTATTTTATCTACTGGAGCCAGTTCTGTTTATAAACAAGATGGAAGTATTGGTTATCAAAAATTGTTCTAGGAATTTTGTTTTATATACCTAAAATTAGAAAGAAAACTGTTAAGTGTCAAGGGCCCATTTTTTTAAAGATATTCAGGTGTTGTTGATATCTCTGAAAGAGATCTTAGTCTCTGAGAGCAAAAGCCACTTCTACCTTGCAGAGAAGAGCAATGCCTAAATGCCTTGCATTTCTGTAGGTATTTCCATGTGGTTATCTGCATATCCTTAAAAGATAATGCAGTAGATCTCAGAAGTCTCTCTCGTGACTGTTTAGCACTACCAGTAAATTAGACTTTACTGGTGTCTGAGAAGGTATGGAATCAATAAATGAGCATTAGGAAAATGAAAGCTGCTAATTGTACAGGAAGTAAACACTGGGTTTTGTTTGTTTGCTTTTTTCTTTTACAGGCTACTGGGGACCCTTACTATCTAGAAGTAGGAAAAACACTCATTGAAAACTTGAACAAGTACGCAAGGGTACCTTGTGGGTTTGCTGCAATGAAAGATGTTCGTACAGGAAGTCATGAAGACAGGTAAAGCATTTTGCAATGATTTTTTACGCAAAAAGTTTATAGGAAAATTATTATATAATTAATTGACTCTTGAGTAGCTGTCTGCCTTGAGTTTGATAACTCAAGTGTCAAATTACCATCTTTTCATAAACTATTTCAATACTTTTATAGTTTGTTACATAAGAATATTTTTAGTTAAGAACGTTTCAATTCGTTCATTCAACAGTTTGTTCTCAGAGCAATAAACAAATTACTTTCAAACAAAATATACTTCAAATCTAGAACTTAAAAAAGAGGTTTATTTGTTTTTTCTGTAATGCTGTTTTGTACTGAACATGCTGAATCATTTCCCTCCAAACACAGTTTATTCCGAGTGGAAAGAATACTAATGTAATTCAGTTCAGCAGCAATAGTCATGAAGTCTTCAGAGGTGGAGCAATATGAGTATTTGTTTTACTGATGTTTTAGAAAAGGGGATCTTCCTAATGATGATGATAATGTTGTTGTTTTGGTTTGGGTTTTTTTCCCTATAGAATGGACTCTTTCTTTCTGGCCGAAATGTTTAAATATCTTTACCTGTTGTTTGCTGATAAGGAAGATATGATTTTTGACATTGAAGATTATATCTTCACTACAGAAGCTCATCTATTACCACTTTGGCTTTCCACTACAAACCAAACCATCTCTAAAAAAAATACAGTAAGTGGTAGCTCAAATTTAAATCAATTTTAGTGGTGCTTTGAAGCAGTTCTTTTTTTATGAGAAGAAATGGGAAAAAAAAATCAGGAAAAATCATAGTTTAAAGAAGTACACCAGTGTTAAAACACTTTGTTTAATATGAAGTATTTTACCATACTTACAGTCACATGAGTATGAGTAATGTTTTGATGAATGGATTCTGCACTGAATCTTGAAGAAAGAGTTGTGTAAAACTAGCAATGTTTAAGAAGAAAATTATTCCCCATCTCTGTATAAATTTGAAAACAGCATGCAATGGTATTTTTATGTTCATCTTTATTTTCTATTATTTTTTTCTATTATATTTGCATCAACGTGCCAAAGTTGTTGCTTATTTTGCTGCACAAACCTTGGTAAATTTTGAAAGGTTTTTTGAGACTGCTACAAATTTGACCAGATAAAGCTATACCTTTTGGGTATGTGATTGTTTTAGTCCATGCAATAGGCATCTACTGTGTAACTGAGAAAAATTATTGGTTTATGAATTACTTAACCTTCCAAAGTAACCTATAATGATACAACTGTGCTGGGAAGCATCATAAATATTCTCTCTTTTGGTTTTGTGCTCAATAAGGCATATTTATTTGTCAATATATGTAAATATGTCAATAAGACATAATTAATCTTTAAGGCAATAATACTAGTGGCAAACACAAGAAATGTATGAAAAAGTGAATAAGAAGGTGTCCATGACATTAGAGATGTAAATTCCCTTGTGTTAATGTGCCTTAGTATTTTTACCCTTTATTATGTGTTCTGTAATAATGCCTGGATTGGAGGAAAATGCTGATTTTGTGTGTGTCAAGCTATGGGTCCTGGAGAAATCTTAAAATTGTCCATAAAGGGCTCTGTTTTATGGACTCTAGCATTA
>JAOXNG010000004.1:7559226-7572800 GCA_028566535.1 Scolopax minor
AGCCCCAAGTCTAACATCCCTAAGATGAGCTAGCAGGGCACAGAGGAGTTATAAAATGAGGCCTTCATACCACATAGCCACAAGTTATTCAATAGGTTACACGGGAATTCTGTGTAGGCTTTCCTCAACTGGGAAGACAGCTATAACACTGGTCCTGAATAGTTCTGCATACAAAATAAAGAGACCGTTTCTTGCCAAAAAAGCAAAGCAGCATTTTCTTTCTTACCACAATTATTTCAAAAGTATGAGTAGAAGGGAATCTCAACAATTAAGGAGAATAAGGAGAACCTCAGTTGCAAAAAGAGATTAAATGACTGAATCTTAAGAAATTAGACAGGAACATACACAAAGCTATCTGTAATTTACCAAACACATACTTAAGACCATCAGTGGAATAATCTTTATAGTGAGGTATTCCCTCTCTTCCACTGTCCATGCAATAGCTTTCAGGCTTTTTTCTCAATTGTACTTGTTAAACAACAACATGGGCAGTTAAATCTCAGTTTTGAATCAGGGCTAAACTGTATGTAAACTGCAAGCAAGGCTGATGTAAGGGTAGCTTCTCACACCCAGTCTCTTTATAAATAATGTGTTGATGACTTCCAGTAAATTATCTACTCTTCTTTTAATTTGGAAAGAACTGGTTGAATAGCACAGGGGGGAGGCTTTTGCTGGGGTGCATGTAAAATTGCTAAGGAAATAGCTTGGCTAGTTGTTCTATGTTTTAATTGAGATGCCAATCAATATTTTTCTTTGCTCTTCTAATTATTCTTTTTTGCTTGGTTTTAGTTGTTTTCATAACTCTCCCACTCTTCCATTGCTTATACTGCCCTATGTTTGACTCTGCTTCTCATGTAACCACTTTGGTTTCTGCTGTTATTTTAGCTTAATTGGCTTTACTGGAATGAAAGCTGATTGTTGCTCTCCCAAATGCATCTTAACTGCTTCCCACCATGGATTTCCCAGGCATCAGAAACTTCCAGCCAATTTTCCTCCATTTGTCTCACATTCCTTTGGTGCCTGTTCTCCTGGAGTACAAAGTTTCAGGACCAGTTTTATTTCTGCAGTATTGTAACTGTGCATACTGTTTTCCAGACAGACTGTTAATTTCAGTACGAAACAAAAGACAAGTTTTCTGTCAGGAAGGTCTAAACACACAAGAAGTCATGGGACAATATTTGTTTATCACTATGAGAAACTCCAAATGCTGCAGCATTACATTACAAATACATAGAGTATTTGCCATTTGAATGCAGAAGACAACGGGTAAACATGCAAGACATGTAATGTGGTAACTGAATAGTTCCTTAATTTTCTTTATGTTAACTTTATGTTATACCCAAATGCTGTGGAATAAAAATAAGAAATTTTAGTTTAGCTTTGAGTAGCTCTGTCTGCATCTTTCACTCACACCACATTCCCAGTTTTGATAAAAAATAATTTCCACATTTTTTTATAATAAAGCAGATGCAACTAGGAGCAAGACAACAAAAAAAGCCCCAAGCATTTTGAATCATTTTTGTGGCCTGTCATTCATCTGAGGGAGAGCACCACCAGTTTACTTCATATCAGCATACCAAAGCCAGTAGCAGACAGAAACCACAACCTTATACTCCAAAAGAAGGCTTGAAAAGACTTTTACTGTTACTCAAGCTCATTTAGGGTTTAAAAGCCTCAGGACTAAGTCATGACAGTGCTTGGGACTGCAGAAGGGGAGAGTCTGAGGGCTTAAAGCTATTTTACTTTTTTGGACTGTATAAACTGTTTCTGCTTTTCATTCAGATGATCCAACTCCACTAAGAATCCTCCCTTTTACAGCCCTGGGGATGCCAAGTATACAATGTAAGCAGGAAAAAGAAAATAAAGATAGTTAAAATCCCCATTGAAGCATCATACTGCAACCAGGAGACCAGTTTTCCAGTTCTACTGCTTTCTCTTTACTATCCTTGAGAAACGTAGCCTAGACTGGGATTTATAAAAGCACTTGAACCTTCTTTGATTTCATCAGAAGGAGAGATGTAAATGAATGGATCAGAACTCGGCTCACTGTTTACACAGCACAGGATTTCCTTTTCATCACCTTTGCCCTGGTTGTGGAGTCTTACCAGCTACAAACACCAGTTATTGCTATATACAGGGGGAGACAGCACATTTTCTCCTCTCCCCGTTATGTTTACCAACATGCCCAAAGGGTATCTTTAAAGAAAACACACCAGCATTAGACCTCTGGAAAGCAAACAAAGAATCGTGGTCCAAGTCCATGGATCAGTATGGCAACATCGTCTGCCTCTTGAAAAACCTCTCTCACAGATAATCTTGGGTTCATACTACTACATTTTTGAGTGAGGTCTTCAAGCAATTAGACACAGTTAACATTAAACTACACTTCCCTGTTTGAACCACTGGGCTGGACATTTTTCCCATGTGTGCTGAACAGGAACGAATCACTTCTGGGAACTTCAGAGACAGATATCTTTAAAACTAATGGCCACAAGCTCAGCACCTTTTATCCGTGAAGTATGATGTGCTGCATCAGCCAGGTCTCACATTCCTAGCTAGTCATTTCAGTGACGTGGCCTCAGCACTGTTTAGGACCCTCACATTACTCAGGAGCATTTCGGTATCCTGTGGAGCTATTGACTTCCAAAAGATATAAGCAGCTATCATATTTTATACTTCAAAGGCTTTGTGGTTCTTTCTCTGCCCTCTCCCAGCTCCAGACAGGTCTTTAATGCCTATCTTCAGGGAAAGAAGAGTTCTGCTCCTTTAATATGTCACCTCTAAATTTCATAGAGTGGTTTTGGTATAGTTGTCTGCCAGCACTGGATTGCCCAGTGATCAGAATTAACACCATCTTTCAGTAGGGGGAGAGAAATACGGCACAGGTTATTTCACAGATCATTCTGTATAGAAAGCTCAACCTTTTAACAGCAAGTTAAAAGTTAACTGAGGAACTCTCCTGCTCTGAATAGAGATCACAGTGATCAGGTCATATCACCAAAAGCATTGTTTCTAATCTTGTAGGCAACACACACAGCGCCAAACAGCATTAGTTGCTTGGTTTGCTGATCCCTTTCTCAAAATATGTAAAGGTGCTTGAACATGGCCATCTCTTTTAAGTTCCCCCTGACTGCTGGTTGATGTGGTCTCTATAGTCTTCAAATTAGACATGAGCAAGAGAAAGTGCTTAATTTTTTTTCCTCTACTTTCTTTCCTCATTTGCTTTTTGTCAGGTGACGTGTTCCAAACCACCCACTTAACTATAAAACCTCCCTTAAAAACGAAAGTGAATTATAGTAAAAATTGTCTACAGTTCATGTCACATGTACTATGATATGGAGCTCTCTCTAATTCTTAATGCTATTCATCATGTTGATAATTTTTATTTGTCTATAATGTATGTATGGTTTTAACCTGAATTGTCACGTCTTGGCGTGTTATATCTACTCTTTTCTTTTTGAAAAAAAATCTTTAGCTAAAAATATTGTAGAGAACTCCAAAGACAATGACGACCTAACTAAGATGAAGAGGCAACTCTGTCACAGTTTGACACAAAAACATGCAGAACTGAGGAACAGCACCAGGTAATCTTGTTTATATAATGCAAGGAAGAGCAAAAAGAATTGCTTACAAGAGGAGGTAGAGGGTCAATTAAGTTACTCCTTACAACTCTCTTATCAGACAATTAAGAGAGGTATGGCATCATATTTCTGGAAACACAGGCTCAAGTCCATCGAACTCAGACATTTGACTGGAAATGTGACCTTTTCTGAACTTTATTCTTCTGCTACTGAACATGAAAAGCTAAGGTGGATCCCGATACAAAAAAAAAAAAAAGGAATGCTAAAGCTTACAGTCATGCATGGCACTTTTTTTTTTTTAAGCTCATGAAACTTTTGACAGTATTTGGAGCTCCAAACTGTCTCTGTATTTTTGAAGTTACAAAATTACAATACCTTTGTTTAAATTGTGTATTACTGAATGCAGTTTTAAAGAAAAGGGAAATAATAATAAAAAGGCCAAAAGACATTTTGTGTTAGATATAATTAAGTTGTATCCCCGTTAAAAAATAATGATTTTTTGACCACTCCAGCAGCCCAAAAATGATTGGAATTATATTTAAGTGATCAAGAGAAAATCCCCTTGGCAGAAGGAATCCTTTGAAGGCATGTTTCTGAACATAGCTGAATTAATCTTGGGTCAGTAACAACTATATGTCACTGCAACAAGTGTGAGAAGTAACTGTTGGCTCAGACCCAGAATTTGGAAACACGAGGATAGATTTATAGCTCCCACAGGTCTCTCAAATGAAGCTGTGACTTAAGTGCACTCAAGCCCTGGTGTAGGACTTGCAGGTTCTGAGTTACATGAACACCAGGTGGTATGCTAGAATAATAACAATAGTACGTATATATATTTATATACCCAGGCATTTTCCTTCTCAAATCATGTCGCAATTCTATACTACAAGTATAAAAAGCAAAGATAATTCCAACATAGTAAGCTGTCGGCTCACAGTATACCACACTCAACATAGTATTACTCCCATAGTAGCTAACATTTTGCAAAAAATCCTCTCTTCTTTAAAGCTCCATGAGACACATCCCCTGCAGATGTTTGTAACTTCTGTAGCTTTTTTTTGGGTGTCAAACCAGTGGAGATGTTTAAATTGCACCCCTATTTCTAATGCCTTAAATGGATTTCTAAGGCATCTGAACAGTCACAACATGAGCCTGACAAATACAGAATATGTATGGAATAGCGCACAGGCTTCCCCATGAGATATTTTTCCTCTGAGAAACAGAGTTACCAGCACATGGCTCTACTCCTTCCTCTTATTTCTCCAAGTCATATAAAACCGAGAGCACAATTGTATCGTGTTTTTGTTCTCTGAGAAAAGAGGACAAATGCAATTATATTGGAATTATCCCAGACAAGAGAAAACCTGAACTACTAGAATGATGTGTTTCACAACAAGAGTACAAAGCCAACCTTTTTTCCAGATACCATTAATTATGTCTAAAAGACAAGTAGCCAGAAAAACTGAGAGCAATGGAAATTTTTAAGGCAGGAAAGTGAATTAACATTTATACAGGATCTGTTAAAACATCTATACCTGACAAATCACTTTGTTGATAACTTCATTGTTGAGATTTCTATAAATAAGTAGCTGTGTAACAGGTATCAAATTCAGAAATAAATGGAATTTTACAAGGACCAAAGGATCAAAATCAGCTGTGCAGCCTATGTTAATGAAAATAATGTCAGATAAACTCATCAGAAGTTGTGTTACCACGGAAACAGGACAGACTCATCCGTTTTGTCAGTCCCTGGCTGTGCAGAGGCATTACAAAACAATTATATGCCAAGAGGGAAGAAAGCATGGATGCATCAGGAAGCAAGGCAGGGGGTATATGATAAAGTGTGTGTATGTCAGTAGAAAGACAATTCCATTAAAAAAAAAATTAAACAAATATGGTCCTACTAAATGTTATTCAACTTGCATGCTCACCTCCAGATGTAATGAAAAAATTATGCATTTTGACCAAAGCCTGAGTGACACTAACAACGAGATTACTTTCACCCCTTTTCTCTCCATCTTGTAATCAAGCTCCTTTGGGTCCATGAAAAGGCAGTTGGGGGATTAATCCTAACATGATTTATACTGGTGTAATTACCTTTCTCATTCCCAATATAAATACTTCATCTATTTTGCTGGAAGGGTACTGCTTTAGTTCATATTTTATGGCTGGACTGACTGAGATAGGGGGAGGTCAAATGGTTTGCCCAAAGTTGGAAGAGATCCTAACGCTCATTTTGGATGGAAGTGTGGGAACCTCCTGGCTGTCTATTATTACCTCTATCCACTACATAATACTGCCTTCTTGGTGCTTGTGATCAAGTTTTAACTAGCAGTTGCTCTTTGATAAGTTCTCATGGCAAAGTGGGAGAAAAACATTGATAGCTCTCTGTTACATCAACCAGGAAAGAATTGGAGAATTGACCTCCCATGTGGAGTCTCGTGGGGCAGGAAGAACAGTCCAAGTTATCAGAGCTTGTAGCTTTCTGTCCTTGCTAAGTGCTAAAAAAATTAAAATTAACATACAATAACATTTTGTTTCTAACTAAAGCCTTTAAGAATCCTGTATCGTCTACAAACATTAATTAAGCTCTACATTTCTTCTGCAGTCAAGCAAGCATAATTCATTGTGTTTTCAGAGACAGCTATTGAAATGCTCACAGTCAAGGAGCTTTTACCAATTTATCTCTGGTGGTTAAACAAAACTGTTTCCACTTGGATGACAGAAGGCAAAGCAACCCCGCTGTCTAACCACTCCATTCAGACAGTAGGGGACAGGAAGGTGTTCAGTATGTTAATGGCACATTTCTGTACCGGGGCTATTTGAACCATTTTAAGCCAAACTTGAAACATCCCTATCCCAACACACAGGCCATAAGAAAAGCATGGAAGCAAGCAGTGGGAAGGGCAGGCCCAATATTCTAGAATAGGATATGATTTGAATCAACAGTCTCCCTGAATCTCAGGAATGAAAACTGCAGTGTACTTCTCAGTCTTGGTTGGACCTGTCGATCCCATGATAGAAAAAGTCAACATTTTTATTCCACCTCAAAACAAAGAGAAACTAAAGGCTTCTTCTCAATTACACCTTGAGAAATCAGTGCAATGAGGAAAAAAAAATAATTAAGCTTTTAATAATTAAGGAAGCTGAGATAAACTCATAGAAAGAAAAACTTCAGTAATGCTGACAAGAATCAAGCATCATCACATACTGTAATCAAATATAACGATGCAGCTACTTTACATAGTAAAGTACTATACATGCCACGATACATGCAAACCACAGATCATACAGATGTCAAAGTACAAATGCTGATGACCTAAGGCACATTTTACACCCAGTCTCTAAAGATAAAATGGAATTTTCACATAATGCTAGGAGAATAACCAAACCACTTTCCCCCCCCTCATTTAAACTATACTTCAAAACAACATAGCTGTTTTTCTTGCAAGTTAGGAGAATTTAAATTTCACTCTAAAAGCAGCACTGTGAATCATAGGTGCACTAGTGGAAAAGATACATAGCATACACATGTTGCCTGAACCGACCTCAGCTTTGGTCTGCAGACACTGTTGTAATGCACAATAAAATCAGTCATAAGCAATAAGCATTTACTGCTATAGATAAAGCAAGGGAAACAAACACTTCTTGTTTTTTTAATGAACAAAAAGTTGGCCTAAATGTGCTCATCTCATGTTTAATTCTGAGACAATTTCCCTGACAGAAAGATCTCTGGGTTGTATTATTGTGTGTGTTACAAGACACCCGATTGATATTTGGCCTTTACAACAGCTTGTTTAAGCAAACATCACTGTGAATTTTCAAAGGAAACAACAGCTATGCTGCCCACATCCTCCCCCAATACCAAATCCTGATGGTGCTCACTGTAACAGTGCAAAACCACACTTACCTCTTGACTAAAGTTACGGATTCAGCAGAATTCTGACTTATATCTCCACAAGTAAAGGTGTCCAGGATTCCATACCTGAAAAATGACATAGGTGTTTAGAGGAACCTCTACTGAATAAAACTGAAATCCCAAATGCCATAATCCATATACAATTATCATAAATAACTAAAAAGTGTTTCTAGCTCAAGCTACAAATATAGAATCCAACAATTGGGCAAAATCAAGGAACATGAAGATTATTTCATTTAGGAGGAAAAAACCCTAGAAACAGCCATTATCTTCAAACATAATTTGTTAAATTTACATGAAGCACCTCACATACAGGAGGAATCCACCAAAACCAGTTTCTTTGCTCACAGTTCCAAGATCTTCTCTGCCAATTTTCACTCCATCCTTTCCCAGAGAAATATTCTAGTGTGTCACATGGCAGTTACACAACCACTGTGCCCAATACAGCTTCTGTTTCTTTATTGTCATTTTATATTTGTCATATTTGTATTTGTCATTCCTTATAACCCCAAGCGTGATTTCCCACAAAGTTTTCTAGGTGGCAAGTACCCACTTGTGCCAAGACTACTGACACAGTTGTCATGAGTGGGAATGGCCCATAGCACTGGGAAAAAGCCACTGGGAAAAAGGAAACCATAGGCACAACTCCAACAGCACAAAGCAAAATCCCTTACCTACGCAGGCAGTGCATGTGCCTTGAAGGCAGGATTATGGACTCCATTTTCAATGGGAGAGCCCATTGTTTCACACATACAGCTCCATAAAGAATTTCATGGTTCCTTACGGGCAGCTTTAATGAAGGCGGACAATTACTCACAGTCCAGACTAAGGCACATTACACATTCTGTTCTCAACTAATTGTGTCAGGCACCTGCAATTAATCTGAATAGTAAGGAGAACATGGGCATCTTTAAGTGTTTATGCTACATCATCCTACTAGGATCTGACAGGGAAAATATGTTGTCTGTTTGCATCCAGAAGGTTCACATCAGAATGGTAACAAGTTCATCCAAAATATTTCAAAGGATAAAAATAAGAAGTAGTTTTTTGCTTTTCTGAAGTATCAGTTTAAGGCTTCATATGTAAAAGTACCATATCCCTACAGAAAATCAAGTAGTATAACTGAATTCAAGCTTACTGTCACCAGCAGGTCTGCTAGATTGTAAATAACATGTTTTAGCACCACGATCCACTACTCTCATGTAAGAATATCAATATATTCTGCCCTACCATGGCTTACAATCTCAGATTTACACAACATTTTAAAATAAGAACTCAAGTCTCAACAATCTTATGACAAGGACTTAACATTGGACAAGCCCACTGTAGATGGGGAAACCAAGGCAGAAGGAGAAGCTTTGCATACATTACAGTGCACTGCAAAGTAAACCCAAGCTAATAAAGGCAAACAAGTAACCCCTCTGGTGGGAGAAGCATAGCCACAATCATAAGAAGATCAGCTCGGGCTTATTTGGCCTTGAGAGTCCTGCACCAAGACCACTTGCTTTATCTAACACAGCTCATTTAAAACCAATTCTTGCATCCCTGAGTACATTGCAGGTAGACATAACAAAAAATTATTTGCTCCAGTTGTTACCACATGTCTGTGACAAATCTTGACCCTAGTAGCTTAGTCTGACCAATACACTGTCTCTCATTCAACCCAAGTTCCCACATCAGTGATGAAGACTTTGGAAATCTCAGCATTTTATCTGTCCAGAAAAAAAAAAGGTATAACACATGCATAAAACTTGCAAATTTATGTTTCAAGGGCCCAAACTCTTCTCAGTTATCCTGAAATGGTCCTGCTGGTCCTATAAGATACTAGATTATAAGAACTTCTTAAAATAGAAAGGGTCCTTAAGAAGTGCCTACAGGATAACCCATTTTGCCAGTACTAAAGCTAATCCAAACATCTAAAGGAAAAAATATACTTAGCTAAACTGACAATGGTGTAAGAACTCACTCCTAAACATGCTGAATAACACCTCAATCCCTTGGTGGTCACAGTGAACCACAACAGGAGCATTCACAGATAAGCCATTGCAAGAATGGCTGTCAATCTTGTTCTGAGATTTTGTGCATCAATGGCCTCAGTGCTTTCTCCTGTATTCTTCCAAGCAATTTCAAATCCTGCCTGTGTTTTTTTGATTTTGGGATCAGCACTACTGAGTAGTGAAAACTGAATAGATACCTTCTTTCTGACTCTTGGCTATACCCAAAATTCACCACTTCATCCTACCTGGCCTCTCTCAGCTCGGAGTCATGCCTTACACACTCATTATTAGTGTTTGCAATGCAAAGTAAATCATATGAACTATTTGAGAACTATACTTCCCACCACTTTACTGCAAAAACATCAGAGGAGCCTTAAGAACAGTATTTCCAACAAGTTGCTAGGCTGAAGTGTAAAGTTTAACCTATTTTTCATTAGTTTTAACTTGATTGGTTTCAACATTTCTCATGCAGACCTTAAGATTGTCCTGCATTTCCAAATATTATAACCTTGGGTAACATCTTACCAAGAAGATAGAAAAAGAGCATAAGGGGGATATTTAGAGAGATATGCTGATGCCTTGTCAGTGGAGATTGCCCAGGACCGAATCAAGACATGCTGCTAATGTAATGTTCATTACACACTATGATGGCTGCTCCTGTCCTGTTGCTAAAGGGACAGAATTTAACTCTCCACTGCTATCTGCTAGGTAAGATGACTAAAATATATCTCAGCCAATAGACAAAAGACATTTTTTCCCCCTATTGGGAGAGATATGCAAAGAAAGCTTAAGTTTTTTAATAACAATTACCTTTTTATATTCACTTTTTCAAAACTTTCCATTAATTCTGAAAGCAAAATTAATTGAGATGACTCAGTGTCACTGTCCTAGTATTGTATGAAATATAAAATCTATAGGCAGAACATAGGCATTTGCATTTAAATCCCTCTTGAGCGACACATGCTGGTTTTTATAATATTAATCCACAACACAGTAATAAAGAGCAGGCAATTTTATGTACAAAACTGGAGAAGCATATAATGCTTTGTTATATTGACAGCTGTAAACCTCTGTCTCTCGCTCAATGCAAGGGCTCTGCATGAACAACAGGTCATTAAATAGGGGTTAGGAGGAGTTAATGATACATCTGATGTAAAGAACAGCATTTCTGCAGACTTCCACTGCTCTGTTCTCACCAGCTCCTGGACAAAGAGCCATTCACTACCCAGCCTTGTATGAATGCTTTGCATACAAAAAGAGACATGAGAAACAAAAGGATCCTGTAGCCCACAGAACTTTTCAGCCTTGCTTGGCATTACGAAAATTATAGACTCCACTCAAAGGGACTGACTAAGCAAATGAGACCAGAATGTAATGGGTAGTACTGAATATTTAAGTACTGAAAAATAGAGTAGAAAATGCACCCCTGCATCTCTGTTAAGAAAGATAGGAAAGAAAGAGGAGGAAAGTACTCTTTGAATTACTTGGAAATAGTAAGGAAAGGTAGTTCTCTGCAAAAGCCCCAAAGAAAGACTTAAATCAGGGTTATGAGCATCAAAAGAAGTGACTGGAAGCACAGATACTCGGTAAGAATTGTAAGGTGCTTTGAACTATACACAACTACAATCATAGACATGAAGTAGCTTCTTCAGTTGACAAGACAAACCACATGGTATACAGGAAAACAACAGAGGAAAGAATAGATGCTGCAGCAACAACAGTGAGCCAAATGCTATATAAAGTCCTAAATATAATGTCCTAAAAGTGTAGTCTGCTACAAAGGACCCAACTCTTTCAATATCTCCTCTCTGCCTTTATTCTCCTCTCCATTTACCCTCTATTGAGCCATCCTCCAGCAGAAGAAACAAACCGAAAATGTAGAACTAATTTGTTATTTGTTGTCATTATCCAGCTCCATCTCTTCCATCAAACAGAATCCATTCTTTTCTCTGTAAACCCCTTGAGTCCAGTTTCTACTTCCTGTGTGACTGTGTCAAGCACAGTGTGGCCCCATTTTAAGCACTGTTGCAAGGAATACAAGTACCAGGACAAAATAAAAGATGTAAGAGAGGAACTTGGCCAAGTTCTGCTTTCATCTGGACAGCTAAACATCTTTGGCTTTCATTACATCTGCAAGCATTTAATTCCAGAGCACAGCTCTGCAGAGACATCATGCTGCATCCCCACAGCCAGGGGATGTTTCCTTTTCCTCTCTCCAGGAATTTCCATGGAGGTTTTTCACATCAAAATGCCAACAAGATTTTTTTCTTTTAAATCTCCCTACTCACTTTTACCAAAGAGAAAAGTATCAGAATGTATAGTGTTAAAGCCTTGGCAGGTTTTCAAAGCTGTCTGCTGCATTTAGATGCCAAACTTCCATGAATACTAAAGGGATGCGGATGTCCAATTACTCTTAAATAGCTTTGAAAATACAAGTCATCCCCCTTACTTTTCAACATACTCGTTTATGCACAAGATTTTGTTTAGTTTGACTTCTACTCTATGTTGAAAGAAAACCTTTAAAGGCTAATCCAGCCAAAAGAATGAATAGCATTCCAGTCACAAATTAAATAAAAAGCAAAAGCTTAATTTGAAATCTTGAAGGGAAAAAAAAAAGCTCCCCAAAAAAACCAAGTGAACAATGATTCACAATCTCGAAGATGTGTTAAAAGTTACTCAGTGAGCAAATAGCACATGTTGGAATTCTTATTTAAGACAGAAGTTATCAGAGGGCCCAATTTAAAGTCCATTACAATGAATACCATAGCACTGAAAATCCAGTAAGTATCTTCTGACTGAAACAAGGGGAACTGCATCAGTCTTAAAATACTTTGAACTGTACATTAACAATTTATACCTTTTCATATGCCTTGTTTGATAATATGTGTGACTCCACCCAGTGTGTTGGATGTATCATAGGACAGAAACCGCCTTTAGAAATGTTCCTCTCTGCCCTGTTGGTTTGTGCATTTTTGTGATGACACTACTAGCACGGGCTGTGGGAGTTAAAAATATTGCAAGGACTAGCACCGTGCAATTGTGCGATTCCTGCAGTGACACAACCAAAGCTATGTGTGTGTTTGGTTTTGGGAGGACTTCCTCCCACTTTCCGACATCATTTGAAGAAAAGTAAAGGCAGGGTAAGCAACACGTGTATCCCTTTAGTCCATCCTACCACACTGGAAGAGAGAAAACTACCAAATCCTCCACAGCCATGCAGGAAATGAAAATTAGAGTGTGCAGCCCAGAAGGGCCTCCCAGGAGCTACTGATGGCTATAGAGCCTCACATGCTCACAGGGCAGATCACAGCTTATTTTAATAAAGGAAGGCCCAAGCAGGAAAAATGGTTTTGCCCAAAAGATTTTACAAAACCTCACTGCAGCACGAATTAATTTAACAAAAGCACACGTTATTCTGAATTATTCAAACTTTTTAAAAGTTCGGGTTTTCTCTGCCCTAATACTTCAGTTTCTTTGAAGTATGGCATCTACTTTTTTAGTTGCTTCTGTCACTCAGGGAAGAGCATCTCACCTTTTTTGAGCAGAATGATCATTTCTATGCACACAACTATTGATGTCTCCTATAAATTTATGTCTGGCTGGCAATTCTCATTCTTAGGAAGCAAGACATTTCATCACACACTGCCACTTGGCAAGTCAGCTCCTAAAGTTACTAGAATCCACACAAACTTGGTGTCCTTTCACATTTTAGTCTTCCAAGGCATGTATGTCCAAAGCACAGAATACAAAACTGAGGGTACAGAAAGTATTACTCATTCAAAAGAAGGAATTCCTCAACATTTTTATATTCTTGTATATATGCACTGTCGATATTTATTGCTCCTCATGTTCCATGTCAGAATTGGTATGGACTGAGATGTAAAGCCCACAGAGTAAATCTAACTGTACAGTCTGCTCCCTGGGATGGCTGCTCTTTCCTCATCTGACTTCTTACCTGGCTGTGAAGTTACTTCACTTGAGCAACCACAGCTATTACAATCACAACAGGCCGGCCCTCGCACATCTCTGTTCTTCTGATGGATGACTACACTCCAAAATGATGATGTACTGTACAGC
>JAOXNG010000004.1:7615924-7627036 GCA_028566535.1 Scolopax minor
GATAGTATTTGGCAGGAACTTTTAATTAAAAAAAAGTCCAGACTGCCTTTGTGCTACCCCAGCAAACCTCTCTGGGGAAATGATGTTCTTTGCTCAGCAATTCCTGTTCAGCACAGAGTGCCAACACGAGGAAAACAGCTGGAATGACTTCCTATTCTCCATTCAGGCCTGGCGGCCTAGGAACAAATCCTTACAAAAAAAAAACAAAAACAAAAACAAAAACAAAAACAGAAACAAAAACAAAAACAAAAACAAAAACAAAACAGAGGCTGAAAGTAACAAAGAATCATTGACAAAGAAATACAGGATGACTTCTAAGATGTTATTTTCAGCTCATTTTTAAGAATGATTACATTCAGTCTCTCACAATAACACAGAACCCAAAGCAACATGTCCATTCCATCAGGCCTGCTATAGGAAAGCAGAAGAGAAAATTTTTGGAGCCCCAATTAGAAGCCTTTCTCACAGTGGGTCATGAAAGGAATTCTATTATTTATCTGATTTTTATGATACTTGCATTACTGCCTGAGCAATCTCTAGTGCTTTACTAAGCCGAGCTGATATTGGCAAAGCAATTCAAGATTCAGTTGAAATAAAGGCTAAATGAAGGCATAAACCTCACCTGCTTAGGCCAATATGTTGCTTTGAGTAGAGAGGATTTGAAAACACCCTTGCAAAGTGAGACAAAGTTTTGGAGCAAAGTAAAATTAGCAAACCTTTAAGAGGAGATGGTTTGATTCTTGATTCTCCAACTGTAGCCCAACAACAAAAAAAAAAAGTAAAGTCATGTACATGAAGTTGTTGCTCTGAATACCTTTTTTATAAACAACTGAATTGAGTTTAAAAAATAAATGTCTAGCTCTAATTATTTTTTCTTCCTAATGAAAAAAGTCTGTAAGAACACAAACTACTGGCAAGCTGCTTGGGTCAAAAGGGGACCCAACAGGAAGGCAATATAATTTATTACTGTGGATTGTGAGTCAGGAATTTGGCAGTGCTTCACATAATTTTCAGGAACTTGAATGATTTTAGGAGGAGTTTTCTGTATTTACCTATGTTTAAGATATGGATAGCAATAGAAGTGGTACAAAATTTTCCCTATGTTAAGGTTTTTTAATCCAAAAATGGGTCATCTATTGAGTCAATGTTTTTCATTAGAAATTCTTTGGGTTTGAAAGAAATTTCCCTCAACATTCCAGCAGAATTCTCCCTAGAATCCTACCATCTTTGTCCTCAGCCAGACTTTCCTAGTGCTGATCACTCCAGAAACTGTAAATTGATGAAATAAATTTAAATATATAAATGTTTTATAATTATTTATAAATTAATATAAAAGTGGATGGAAGATTTTAAAAAACAAACAAAACCAAACACAAACCAACAAAATCCTGCAGATTCTAGTGGATTTCTTATTTATATGAAAGGTGAGAATTAGATTGTTTGAACCAAAATCAAGTTTTGTAATAAAACTTTCTGATTTTTTAGACACATCTTTCTTTTTGTCACACAGGACAACATGAAAGTTCAATGACTTCACAGCAGGTTACAGTCCTTCTTCCATCATCTCTTCCCTCTTCCAAAACAGACAAAATAAGTACTTCATCCCAGAGATCCTTCTCACTACAAGAATCCGTCACCACTTCCCAACAAAGGAAAAAATATCTTTCCAATAAAATATACTTGCTTTTTACACACATTATGATGGGATCCATACAGCAAAACCAAGATCTTGTTCTGTATCAGACAATTTATGAATAAATACATCAGGGTTCTTCCTGCCCCAAAGAGTTTAGTTCCATGAGTAGAGCACTTTGAAGACATCAGACTGAAGGTACAACAGAGATATTAAATTATTTTAAAAATATTAACAGCAACTAAGCCAGCAGGTTTTCTTCCATGTAAAGGAACTATGCTTTGATATAGAAACACAAGCCATATGTTGGATGGAAATTTTCTATGAGTCAGTATGGCACCTGGCCCAAAACAGAAAACAGCTACATTCTTCCTGTGTAAAGTTCTATTATTTTCTGTTCATATTTTGAAAACAAGTTTTATCATCCTGTATTTTTACTTTACTTTCCTTGTCTAACGAGATAATTTAAATTGTATTATTTCTTAGTATCGAAAAATACAGATATTTAAAGTGCCCCTTTCTCTTCTAAACACAGAGGGGAAAGGGGGGAGGGGAGGAAGCGGGGAATCACCCTACAAGAGTAGAAAGGTAAAAAAAATGCCCTTCTCAAAAGACTTGGGATTGGAAAAAACAAGAGAGGTAAACACAACTTTTTTCCGTTTTTATTTTTTTTTTAAATTCATCTAACTTGTATTCAGGGCAATGATAGAAACTATCATTGTGGGAAGTGAAACAATGAATTACAATATTACAGAGTAAAAATCTCCCCATGTCCTGTACACAGTAAGTGATAAAACACACCGTCAAGCTGAGAAACTCAGAAGCAGCAAAATATTTCATCTCTTGCATTCCAGACTGTTATCAAAATGGAGACATGCCATTGTATAAATCAAGTCATCAAGTACTTGTACATAAAATAGAGATAGAAAAGGTGAATTAGGTAGCATCCACACTGTCAAACTTTAACCCTTAACTTTTATATATATATATAAACACACATAAAAACATATAAAAATCAAGGATTAAAACACCAACATCCAACAAATTCACACAAGACATTCTGTATTGTCTTTGCAAATGCTATTAAGAATTACCCAAGGTATTCTTAAGATCTGATGAGAAATCCAGACACAGCCCTGCTAAAGCATTTGAAAACCTAAAGGAAAAGAAGATTTTGGTTTGTTAAGCATTTCCTATATCACAGTAAGATTTTTCTCCCGCTCTGGGATATAAAAGCCTGAGCTCTTTGCAAAAGGCATGACTACTCCAGATGTACATTTTTCTCAATCAAATCTGTTTCAATTTCTCTTTTAGGAGGATATAGTTTTACACTATAGGCTTCATACTGAAGTGCATCAAAAGGTTTTACAGAGCAATGAATCATCTTCAATTAGGATCTGATTTTGTAGACAAACTCTATGAGCACAAAGAATCAACTGTTAACTTAAGCACAGTTTGGGACATTACAACTTGTTTTTTGTAACATTTAGCACATTTGTTACCTCCTTTATCAAGTCCCCTCACATTTCACATGTTTTTACTGAATTGAATATCTCACAGTTCTCTAAGCAGCAAGAATAAAATGTTACAATGATGAACATTACAGAGCAGGAACTGAACCACTGGCAGTTAAAACAGCGGGAGGGACTGTCTCCATGAAAACGCCAGGAATAAATCCTAGAAATGTTGACTTGTAGTCCTTTTCTCCAGCCAGCAGGGTCAGTCATCACTCTTTTCCTTGTAAAATCTTCATAGTGGTACCTGAACAGCAATTCGGAGCTAAGGATTGACGAAATGATGCTTTAAAAATTTATTTTCCAGGCTGCCATTCCATGTACATTATGCAGTGCAGTATCAGAGGGAGGTCTAAGCCCAGATGCTAACCTGGAACCTGAATTCATGCCCCCTGAGCCCAGGGTCCTTCACCCTGAGAGTTTTTACCTCCCTTGCTAATATACCAGAAACAGGAAGGGCCAGACTGCAGGCCCATGAGGCTTAATTCAAATAGATAACTTCACTGCTTATCTGATCTACATCTGCAGTCTGAACCTTTTGAGGTTCTACCACCACCACTAAACATGACACTAATCTGAGAACACAGGAAACCTTAACCAATTTAGTTAAGAATTCACGCAGGCAACAAAATGAGGTCATACAATTCTTGCAGTTTAACACTGACAAATAGGAGAAGGGAGTACAGAAGGAAGAGGGAGTAAATGCAAGGCACTCCATAGCCAGTGATATTTTCATGTTTTTCTGTTTGTTTTTACCCACTTTCCTGTTCTACTTTACCCTCTTTTCACAAGCTAATCAACACTGCAACTAACATGAAATAATACAAAACTCAAACTTCCCATTGTCTTAATACAATCAAATACCAGGAAATGCCTCCTTCTTTCCTAAATCATTCTGATAAAAACCAGCTTAAATTGTGGAATGCACACATCTAGAAATAGGATATTCTTTTATACTGCAGTTTTTACTGGATCTTGAGATGATGAACAGAATTTAAGTTGTTTACATGAGTTTTCACTGCTGTACACAGAAATATCTTCCCTTATTCAATCAGCGAGTATGTAGAGTTGCCCTACACATGTCAAAGGAGTCTGAGTGAATTCCTGTCATCCATACTGAATACATCACTTTATCCAACCATGTCATGAAAGAAAAAAGCTGGCTCTTTTCTCATAAAACAGAAAATAGCAATACCCTGAAATCACATGTCTTCTAGGCAGCTTCCCAAGCACACTTTGTTTTCATTGACTAAAATAATTCCTAACAATAGAAATTGAAAGCAGATTTTCCTACAGTGTAAAAGTCTTATTCTACGAGAGACCAGCAGATCTTAAATAGTGTTATTTAGCTAGTACTCATCTCTGCAGAGTGAAAGAACATATGTCATTTAAATAGAGAAATCTCAGTGACTCTTCTCTACTCTTCTACTGTATTAATGACTGGATTAGAGATGGAGCTGGCCCAGACCAACACTCTGAGCCCCACCAAACCATTTGGAAATGTATACCACCTAATCCTATTTATTGATTTTCTGATGATGATTCTTGCAAATAACCCCAAAATATTAAGGGCCATAAAGGCTGTTTGGGATACCCAGGCTCACAGGTCAGTTAAAACACCCCCAGACATCCCTGGGTATTCCCAAAGAACAAAAAATTCTGGCCTCCTCTTTCTTCTTGTTCACATATAGCCAACATTTGTCAGTCTGTTTGATCTGAATCACCAGGCAGCTAGTTTGGAAGGAGGAGCTGATAGGTATAATCATCCTTTATAGCATTAGCTAATTTTCATTTGTCTGGTTTATACTGTTAACATAATGGAGTCACAACTCAAACAGGTTTTATGCCAGTGCAACTCCATTTATTTCAAAAGTCAGGCCCTAAATTAGACAAGTGGAAGTGAGATCAGAATTGGACTGAGTATCAGTGCAATATTCTCCACAAACACAGCTCATACTTCATATAAAAATGAACATTTCTGCCTGTCTTATAACACTTATGTAAGTAGTTGGTAAAATCATTCGACCCTAAATCTCAAATTATTTTCTGAACTAATATTTTCTAAGAATGAAATATAGCTCTTTGAGTCCCAAGAATCATCTTCACTTCAAATGGAAGGAAGATGAACCAGCATAGTACTAGAAGTCGTTCAGTATCTGTTTTCAATCTTTGTTAAGTTTCTTCTTTCTACTTGTTTTATGTGGTTCATGTGAAATGAAGCCAGCTTGTCTCATTTTTCACTCTAAAAACTGATAGTTAAATAGAATCAAACTCAGTTCTATCATTCTATTTCAAAGAAAGAGACAAGGTCGCTTGTCTTTCCATCTCTAAACTTATGTTTTGGTCTTCCACATTTTCTGTCTACAAAAACACAGGTTCTTGGCAAGTTTGCTGTCTTTTTCATAGGTCAAGAGTAAATCTGTCCAATTGTTTGCCAAACAAAACATACCGATAAAAGTTTATAAAGTAATATGGAAGAATTTCTTAATCTAGAACATGTATTGTGATCACACTCAATAGAATGGGATTTTTAAAAAATAATCAGAAAGCAAGAAAAATCACAGGTTACTTCATCTATTATTTTTCCTTATACTTTTTACTCTCATAAAATTTAAACTAGTCACCCTGCCTATGACATTTCAGTATTTGTTATCTGTCATTCACTCTACAGATTGCTTTCTGCTAGGGGACAAACCTGCATTTCAATGCAGGAGATAGCAGTGTATCTCTCGTGCCTTGACTATGACTAATGAGGAGACTGCTCAACTTCAGCAATACCCAGCCTAAGAGCCATCAGGAGGAGAGAGTCCACATTTCAGGAAGAAGTAAGTAGGAAGAGCATAGGAAAACAGACAAAATGAAGAGATAGGTGTCAGGAGGAGGATGAAGGTGATTGACTAATTTATCCAAATGAATGTGACAGTGTGTGTCTCAAGGTTACACAGACCTTAAAATATGCTGGTTTTCCCTGCTCTGTGGCACTTACAGCTTATTGCAGCCTCATGAAGTGCTGAGGGTGGCAAGTGCAAGTCTTGGATGCTAATTTGTTTGGGGTGTACAAAAAGAAATGTGTAGCTGCCATTTGAAATGTCTTTTTCCTAATTTCTATTCACTTTTTTTTTTTAATCCAACCACATATTGATCCAAATTCATGTCCGTGAGAGTAACAGCAGTACTAATTTGACTAGTTTCATACAACATCACCCTCAGCAGCCAGTACCCTCCCTCATCCAATAACTACATCAACTTTGGCAGCTGTTACTGTTTTAGTCCCATACCTTGCAAAGATTACATCTGCTTAATTTTATCCATGTAAACACTCCCAGTGACATTAGCAAGAGCCCTCACATTTATTAATTTAAACTTAGGCATTGCATAGAATTCTCAGAAGCAAACAAATTCCAAGTCTGAAATAAATACTATCATTATTTCTTTGTGTTTTCAGGTTCCTGTTTTTCACTACTCAAGACCTTCTCAAGTGGCCTTAGATTCAAATATGTGTTTCCAAGCCCAGAAAATCTTTCAAGGGCTCTTTTAGATGTTTGCCTGAGTGAAAGCCATTAAAGGAACAGCATTATTCTTTGAAAACACTTGACTATCAGTTATGTCCATTTGCCTCAACACTTTTATAATCAGACTGAATAGCCATCTATGTAGGCTATTTAAACTAAATGAACCAGAGGGTAAGCATCTGATAGGCCAGTCTAGCATAGTGCATATCTATTTTTGCTAATCGTGGTTTAATTCAACAGCAAAATTCTATTTAATGGCAAGATTGAGGTCACCAGCACCTACCTAATAAAAACAGTAATAAATCAACATCATTAGTGAAAAGGATTCTGGAGAGACCAAGCACTATAGTACTCTTAACTAACATCTCGTTAGTGGCTGATCTTCCTGATTGGAGGTCATGTGCTTTCCAGTTGTAAGTCTTTTCCTTGGCCAGTTATTCTACTGTCCATTGCAGCTGCTACAACTAATAGCATATAAGTTAAAAGATTGCTACCGCTTTGATGCAGTCTCCAGGATTCATTCACAACACACAAAGAGTTTTCCCCCCTGTGCAATGCCAAGGTGATGTGGCATAATTTTCATTTCCTCTGATACAGCAAAATTAGAATTGACATAGCTGAAATGCAAAAATACCTAGTATGGCTTAATGGTCTTCTGCATGTTACAGTTCCAGGCCATTACACCTCCATGGACATGCCATTCGGCTCTCATTAGCTTACATTTTCAAATACGTTCAACTTCTACAGCACAAAGTTTGTGCAATCTAAAGTTCACACACATAGTTGGTGAATTTCTGTTCTAAAGCATAATTCTGTAGTGAGTTTATCTGCTTAGTACCAAACAGATAAAACACAATTTCAAGATTCAGCAAAGTTTCCATTGTTGTTATATTTTCAGCTTTCTTAAACATTTCAGGCAATTCACGTTGAGATATTCTATGTCAACTGATCTAAAATAGGCCTTTATCTCATTATTTTTTTAATGCTTCTGTATGGTTATTAGCCCAAAATCCTAAAGAAACAAAGTATATGCAATCCTGCTGTCTTTCTGCCCCCTTCCTGTGCCATCCTGTGTGATTTCTCAACTTACTGACTCACTTGAACCCATCAAACCCAGCTGAGAAATTAACAGAGGTCACCAACATGCTGGGTTCCTACTAATTTCTGGAAAATCAGCAGAAAACCAGAGATGGAATAAAATGCCCCTACTAAGGAAAATTTGTCAGTGTAACTCATCTGCTAACTACTCAGCTAGCTACCCATCAGCTTGAAACAAGCTTCTGCCAGCTCCTTTTCGTGCCCAGCTAACAGAGAGCTGAGAGGCTGCTACAGAGAGGAACAGTTCAGAGGCATTGTTAAGGGTAAGTGTTTTGGCATAAGTAATGCCAAAAAAAAGCCCAAAACTCAGCAGTATTTTCAGGCGAAGAGGTGGTGATAAATAAGACAGGCATAAGACACGTAGCTCTGTGGTACCATATAGACTTCAGGAAGCCTGCTGCCTGTCAAACATGGTTTCATATCAAGTTCTTGAAGATTACAGGCAGTTTGAGTATAGCAGATTGCTCTGGCATTAGCCAGTCTACATGTCAATGTCACAGAAGTGGAAGGCAAGCTGCTGCTCATTATACTGTTTGTTATCAGAGGTATCATAAATTTAACAGTGGATAGAAGATTTAAAGCTAACCTACTTTGTTTTTTGGTTTCTGTTTTTTTTTTAAATTTTATTTTATTTCCACTCTGAATAGATAGACAAGGAGAAAATACTTATATTTAGATGTAAAATTAGAGAAAGGGAAACAAACAAAAAAAAATAGTGGAGCCCTGGGAAAATCCCTGGAAGTGAGGTGATAATTTAAATCACTGAGGTTGGACAAGACAGGTGAGGAAATTTTGGTGGAATGGTTTTGTGAAGGTCTGATTTTCACACATGCTCAAGGAGGAAACGTTCCAAACTCGGGACCTAAATCCTCACTAATCTTTATGGCCTGGTGGCAGAATGCAAAATACCAGGGCTCTGCTCTAGAGCTGTGAGCCAGCATCCCTGCAGCACTAGATATCCCAAACTCGCGTGTTAAATGAACCTGAGATTGTTGAGTGTGTTAAGCCACAACAGCTCAGGTTTAAATTGTCCATGTGGAAATGTTTGTTAGTGGTTTTGGAGAGCATTCTGCTTCTTCCTGCACTTCTTATTTTTAAAAATCTTAGGACTGCACAAGAACGTCAAGTCTCTAGTGTTTAAAGACCATGTGACTCCTCTGTACTTTGAACTCTGATAAACTTCTTACTGAATGAAGTCATGTGTAAAATGCTTTCCAACAGAGATTATTTTGAACCAAGCCGTACTTAGAAATGCAACAGAATTTCAACACTCATATTTCAGCAGCAAAAAAAGGAACCATTCTTGTACTGTGTGCAGTGCTTTTGGGGGAAGCACCGTATTCCCTCACATAAACAGAACTACACTTGTACAAGACTACGGAAGTAGATCATGTTTTAGTTAGGGGAATAAAAAAGTCATCATACTTTCATATAATCACATGTAATTAGCCTTTGCCCAATCAATGTATGCAACTTTGCTCCCAAAGGCATCTTCATAAATCTCAGTGTCCCAAATTTTAATCAGTAAAACCAGTAGTGGGTCCAAACTAGCCACATTGGAATGAATCAGAATTGTTTTTAAGACGGAAGAGATTTAGGGTTTAGCTAATATTTGGATAAAAAAATGTACAGCCCTGATCATTACGCCTTTTTTCCCTAGAAGCAGAACATATGGCTTGTATCCTGGCTAACTTCCAACCTGAGCAATTACGTACTGACCACATAAGTTTCCCCTGTGGTTTTAACAGGATTAAGCATTCCTCTCCAATTCCTCCTGTGAACATTTATACCTTGTTGTGGAGCACTATTAAACAGCTACTGCCCTCTGCCCCAAAGATGCATGCATTTTAGTAATAAACAAAACAATTTCTTAAAATTTTAGTTATATCCCTGTCTCCCCCAAATATAGTTAGAAGGGGCAGGGATATAATTATAATTTCAAATATAATTGGGGTTACACGGATCTGTTTAATTCCTTAACACATGCTTTGAGTCCCTAATCATATCCTTTAGACATGATCTTCTATATAAGGATGATGTTTTCATGCAATGAAATCAGTAGATGAAGATGGTATTTTCACTAACAACTTCAAATGTTAAAAGATTTACCCTTAAGTTCATATTGCATATTTATAATCAAGCATTTCTTCTGAGGATATGGAACAGCCTATGAGCTCAGGAAGGAAATGTTGAAAAAGATCAATATTAGAGAAGATGTAGGCAAGCTTTCTGCTCAAAAACATGGGACAACTAGACAAAACAGAATAATAATTTGGATATCTTGCTTTTATATCAGGGCATTGACTATTTTGAACGTGTAGTATTTGAAAGATAAAGAGAATAAACAGAATGAGCTACACACACCACCACAGTCAGCCACGTATCCTGAAGATCTCAAACCACTTTACAATTGATTAGTGCCAATAGGAGGCATGGGAGAAAAACATTAAGGGAGACATCTTATAATGAACTACAGAACCAAAGTAGGTACCTGGTCAGTAAAATTTTTCCACCTAATCAGGATTGCAAACACTGAAATCAAGATGAAAAATACCTAAAGGGAGAAGTCATTTTGACTACTTTCATTTTCTATTTCCCAGCTTGAAACCATCTGAATTCCAAATTTCCATCTATATAAACTATTAATGTCAGCTAAAGTCTGGTACATTTACTACCTCTATAGATGCATCAGGATCACTGTGACAAATTAGGCACTCTGAAAGTTGGAAGCCACTTTAACAATTTCCCCTGTATAGGATCGAAGTGACACTAAGCAGCAGAAATACCAGGAAGAGAGTCATTTAGATCAGTCTATATTTTATCCACTTGGTCAGATTTATAAACTACTTTGAAAATGACAAATGCTACCAAGCTATTCAGTATTACTAAATAAAATTGAGCATGGGAACAGATTTTTTTCTGCCAAATGATGAGTGCTCCTATTGGCTGCTTAATCCATACTCATATATACTTACCCACACATTCATATGGACGTGCATATACATCAGTTTTTATACTTATCTTGTGTAACACATTTGCATCTTTTATTCTACTCCTGAAAAAAAATCATGCAAAAATACCTGAAGACAATATTAACTTTCTGCTTCCTCGTAAACCAGGAATGGGTCCATTCTAAGAAAATTATGAGTGGTCAGCTTTCTTCCATTTTGCTCAACTTGCACTTTTTGTAAACATCCTTCCTCTTTACATACCCAAAATGATCACAGGACTGACATATGTGGCAAATGAGAAACCTCTGCCATTTATATTCATGGAATCCTTGGGATTAGACTTCCTGACCCTCTCTGCTCATTAGAGCTGGTTGAGGATTCAGACCGGTGGGAAGGCAGAGGTC
>JAOXNG010000004.1:7845568-7855829 GCA_028566535.1 Scolopax minor
TGCAAAGATGCTCCAGCAGAGGGAACAGCAGAGGGCCCAGGTGTGAATATATGCCACTGGGAACACCTATCTTGTTACACTGCCCAGTGTCAGTTTCTGCAATGCTAAATGACCAATGAAAACAATGGCTTCCTAAAAGTTAAAAAGTAAGGAAAAAAAAAATTAACAAGTTAACACCTCAAGAAATAAATGGTGATGAGCCCTGCCCACATGGGATGTTGGTGGTCTGGCAGAGTTGGGAGACAACACTGGCCCAGTTCAAGAATTCTTTATTCCCTGCCAATTACATACTTCTTGTTTAAAAATGACGTTACACATTCCCCTGGTAATAGCAAAAAAAAAAAATAAAAATTCTCTAGACTCCTAGAGTGAAAGCCCAGCTTCTTATATGGCTCAGCTGATCCAAATACTACTTTCTTTTCCTTTCTTCACCTTTAAAAAAAAAACCAAACTCCAACTGTAAGTATGCAGACATGCAAGACTTTCATGGTAAGGAAAGAAAATGAAGTTGAAGAGATTGTGAGAAATTTGTTCTTAGCAGTACCAAGCATCACCAGAAGATGAATACAGCACATTTGAGCTTTGCTCCCCTACCTTGCACCCTCAGAAACCCTGTCCAAGTCCGACTCTATGAGAGACATGGGCAGCCCTAGCAAATGCCATTTGCTAGAAAATCCAAGGAACTTGGGGCATAACTCCTGTAGTGCAAGTGAGAACATGCAGAAAGCACAAAAAATCTGATACATTTTGGACCACACACCCAGGAGAGATGCTGGCTTATGCAACGCTGCACACAGAGCAGAAAGCATGTGGAAAGAGGACCCCAGAGACATCAGGTGGAAATGATCTCTGGAGATCCATAGTCCTACCTTCCACTTGCAGCAGGACCATCACCAATACCAGAACCACTCAGTTCATGGGATTCTTAACTGGAGGATTCCTTTTCTTCTGTATATGGCTGTTAACAGCTTATTCAGTGCTAGGGAGCATCTGCATGGCAAACAGCCAGAGAGGAGAACAAAACCTATCATCTCCAGACCTTGCCTTCTAAATTGGTCAAGCGAACAAGCAACAGGAGCAAACCGTCCTATAATGCTGAAGAGGAAATCAGTCCCTTCTCTCAGCTCCTAATCATCAGTGAAAATGGAATCGTGGTCCAAAGAAAATGAAGTCAGCAGTCCTCAGGAGAAGGTGAAAGGCCACCTCCCAGGCTGGGGCCCTGCTGATGGCACCCCTCGCCTGTGCAGAAGTCCTTTATTCTGCAGTCACAAAAGAATTCTAGCAACTCATTTAAAAGTGCCTCAAGGCAGAGCTTGTCACTAGATCAGGTTTGCCCTGTTAAAATAATAAATGAGGTAATGCATAAAACTGCCTTCGATTTGAGGATGTTTCATTCATAAAACAGAAATACCAACAGCTTTATTACCAAATAAACTTCATAGATGGCTTAAAAAAGTCCCCACACCTCTCCCTGCAAGAGAGCAGAGCCAAGCCGTAAGGATTCCATGGCACAAGACACACTCTGTTTCCAAGGACAGCTCTGCAAGTCGAAATGAGAGCAGACAACTTCCAGGTCATTAATCCAACAGGGTAAACAGAACCTATGTGCCAGCGCATGCACTCAGGTGGACTACAGCAACGGAGAAAAGAACTAGACAAACACTGTCCTGCTTTTGTTCTGAGTTTCCAGAAAAACTTTTATAATCAATTCTTCACTCCCTTCTACTCATCCTCAGGATATCTGGAGCCTGGTGCTGGCTATATTTGTGTTGCTAGCTGAAAGAACAGCAGAACATGCCAAGCATTTAATAACAAAATTCCAGCCTTGTGACACAACCCAGTAATCCCAAGACTGGAAACTAACCTCATATTTCTACTCAGCATAAAACTCTCATCCTAACAAGAGCACCGCTATTTTTATTTTGCCTGAACCTTTCCTAAAGGCGCGTTTCTCACAAATTAAGAAAGTTACTGCAGAGCAGGTTGTACAGGGTTGTGTTACTTATATACAAAGAAACTGTTAAGACTAGTTATGCCTATCTGTGAGCTCTTACACAGAATTGGTTGTAGCAAGATGAGCTGTTGTAGTGGCAACTACACTCCCACCTTGGGAGCCCCCCTCTCAAGACACTCCTGAGGAAACAAATGGAGAGTTGCAGGCTCCTAGCAAAACCATGGGCTGGGCACGAGCATGCATATAACAATTCTCATCTAATATCATGACTGCAAAACAGCAAATTAGGAGGTTTAGCAAGCCGAGAACCAGGTTCAAGCCAGGGAGAAATATGCATTACAGACATGTCTAAAGATTCATCAAGATGCCTGCAAAAGGGAGGGAAAAAACCCTCCCAAGCCCCAGCTGGTGTTTAAGCCACTATTTGCCTTCATCGTTTCCATCACCACATCCCAGGCAGCTTCTCAACTACTACAACTGTCTGGGCTTCAACATCACTCAGGCTTGTAGTACAGAAAGAGCCATCAAACACCTGGAATTCCATTTTAAAACGGCTTTTACTGTCACTAACTGCGCTGCAGATGTGAGGATGTGCCTGACAAACCTGTAGCACATCCCTGTGCTGTATCCCAGCACAGCCAGCAGAACTGCTCATCTGTCTCAACTTACAAGTCACAAAACAGTAGAAAAATTGTGCCAGTGAGCACAGTCTTGTACAGCTGCAATACATGGCACACAGAACTGCAAATGCAAGTGTTTTAGGGGAAGACAGAAATAATATTATGTTAAGCTAGCAGAAATAATTTGTGGCACAGGGTATATTTATTCCTACACCCAGAAGCACAAAAGGTTTATACACCTACTAAATAAATATCCAGGTAACTACTCTGATTATTGGACTGCCACCATGATTAAGTATTTAACCACAGGATTCATGCAATTTTTTGCTGTCTTGCCCTGGCACTACAATGTTTTATTCAAAGCTCTCTTTCCATTCCTAACTGTGACAGGCGTATTTTGCAAAGACCATGATCTGGCCATATTGTTGTAAAGGATATACAGAAGCGTCACTTACAAAGGAACAAGTTAAGCTTCAACCTTGACTAGGTCATCACTCAGTGTTAGAAACAGTTTTATGGATACACATAAAAGGCCAGAACTGAACAACTACTACACTTACTCTGCGAAATGACACAACGTAGAATGTATCTTCCCTTCTGCGAATAGCTTCAAAAAAATCCTGGTAGCTCCTTGGAGAGGCATAATATACTTGCAGCTCATTCCCTGAGTTCCTGCTGAAATAAAGAAGAGGAGAAGGTAATTATTTTAGATAAGGAAGCTAATTTCAGTGAGACAATGACTTTAAAGATCTGCTTTTCAAAAGAGCAGCACCTCTTCATTCATTGAGAGAAGCATGAGGAGCATCACGCACAGGTGAAGAGAGTGAAACACTGCTGGTTATTTTTTGAAAGTTCAAAGTACTTTAAAGGTCTTGCTGCAGGAAACTTTTCCAGGCTTTATTTTATTCATGCTTTTGAGGCTGGCAAAAAACCCGCTTTCCAACAGGAAAAAAAAATTCCAAGTCACCCTAAAGTTTCTGAAAAATTGCACTGAAAGTAGATTATATTTCATTCTAAAATTTGCTAAAATTCTGAAATGAAAAAAAATTTTTTACCACTAAAGATCCAAATCACTCAAACTGAAAGAAGTGCAAAGCTAAGCATAACTAGAGCTTTTCATTTACTGTCAAGTGATAACCACCACACCTTCTCTCTCACTCAGCTTTGGTTTTTTTAGTCTCTTTGGTCAACTCAAAGATTTGCTCATGATTTTCGTATAGACTGGAGCAATATTAAGATAAGCCATATTTATGTGAATATCTTTTCACAATTCTCATCTTACATGTATTAGATATGAGTAAAAGACATTCTAAACTATTCTAAGCAAAACCACTGGCAAGTTATACAATCATGGTACTTATCTAGCGTTTATCTTGGAAAGGTGAAAAATTCCTAGCTTGTATTGCCATCATGTATACTCCCCCAATCTCATTCAAAAGTAACATTTTTAATCAAACTGGAAAGCTGTACTTACATAAACCATTAGCTGGACTTTCAACAAGTCATTTTAATTCTTTCCCACTGTAATAGCATACTGTCTGTTTGCAGTAATTGAGGCAAAAACACTGGTCAGGCTACCCCTCCCAAGCAGTCTTCTGCCGACCCAGATTTTAAACTATGGTGGCTAATTTAGATTGTTTAGGTATGTTTCTAAAAGATACATAACTATGCAACCAATACAAGGCATACATCTATCATCACGTGATTTTCTTGAGCAGCAGTAATAGTAGACTGTTGTTATCTCCTCTTCTACTGCTAATACAGTCCTGTTGCAATCGAAGGACTTCAGCTGCCAAGCCAGTTGCCCTTTAACAGGATTGGGGGTGTAAGTCCCGGGGGATCAAGAGCAGGCAGCTGTACCCTATATATCCTTTTTAGCAAAAACTATGCAAGCAAGGAACCAGATCACAGCCTTCACACACAGGAAACAAAGACTGGAGCTAATTTGAGCTTGATTACTCATTCATAATAACATGTAGGCCCATCAAACCACCCCTGAGATTCATCATTGAAGTTTTACTGTGATAAAAGGCATCACACCCACGCATTGCTCAGTAAAACACATCCTGAAAACTGAAACAGGTCCCACAGATCCGTTTGCTCGCCCACACTCCAGAAGACACAGCTAGACCTAAAAAACAGCCTGTTATAAGTCTAAATCCAGCCATGGGAGAAAATTGTTCCAAAGTACTTGGAAACCACGGGGCCTTTACAAAGTTCTCCTGGTCCATAAAACAATTCTAACACTAGTCCCAGACTCCAAGTGATACCAGTAGATTACAAGCATTACACCATACCTACCATTGAGCATCTAAGGGTAACCACAATGCTGCATGAAAGGAAGGGAGGAACTTGAGATACACAAGCAATTGTAAAGCTACCAATTGTTTTAGTAATACCATACCTTATTACAGGAAAGCATCACATTAAATTGTGCATCCAAAACAGTGGTGCTGAGTCTGGCTGAGGAGCTGATTCAGCTGAGTGGCTGAATCTATTTATTGGGAGATAAATAATTCTTTTTTGTTTTAAAAGTTCAAAGGGTACTCTGTTATGCATCACAGAGCACTAGGATGTTGCACATATGTTTGTTTAAGAAGGAATGAGGTTGTGCTTTATGCACCACAAACCACAATCTTAATAGCACAAAATTTAGAAATAGGAAAATAATTGGAGAGTCCCAGTTTGATATCTGGAACCCTAAAAACACACTTGCAGAAACCTTCATCAAAATTACCTCTGAAGAAAGCTGAGAGGCTTTAATGGTTTTCTGGAAAATCACCTTAATGTTTATCTTCTTCCTCTTCTTTAACTTCATTGCAATACTTTCCATCATTTGTCAATTTGCTTTTGAAACCCAGGACCAACAAGACAATGTTGCTATCACCAGTGCTACAAACATAAATCTGGATCCTGTTAATGCCCTCCTGTTCATGGATTCAGGTTGTCAACAAGTATGTTCTAGAAAGTAAAGGTCACTCAACTTCCAGTCACAGCACTGGTATTAAATGCCTTGAGTGGATCCTCCACAGGGGTAGCATAATGACAAATGATAAAACTGAATAAACAGCACCTGTCCAGTGTGTGCAATCGACAAGGCACAAGCACTACAGAAAGGAGCTGGGGTATTGGCAGGCAGCTGAATGCCAGCCTGCGGGGCATCAAAGGGCAATGGCACAGGGGGCTGCGCTGCAGCACAGGATCTAGAAGGTGGGACAGGAGACAGAGGGAACTGGGCTTGTTCAGCCTGGAGAAGAGGAGGCTGAGGGGGCCCTGAGAGCAATCCTCAGCTTCCTAATGGAGGTCACAATCCAGATGGAGACAGTCTTTCTTAAGAGAGACACAGTAAACTTGAGTTAAACCTCCTTTGAGTAGGGTTGGACTAGAGATCTCCAGAGGTCCTTTACAACCTAAGTTACTCTGTGATTCTATGACTTCATGGAGCATCTAATAGCTGATAGCTCTTGGAGGACCTGGAAGTCTGTTCTATGTTCTTAGCAGTTCCAGGACAGCCACAGCATGCAGCTGCCATGACTCACTGGTCTGTTCATTTAAACATCATACATCTGAAAAAAAAAAATATGTCACTTCCTTCTGAGCACAGCAGATTAATCCATGCAGAGCTGCATGTTGTTGCAGACTGTTTTTAATAACCCAGCTTATTTTTTTTAAGAGTAATGCAAGCATGTATATTAAAATGCCTTGTGCCATGAAGCTTCTTCATCCAGTCTTCAATTAAAACACATATCCTTCATCGGCCTGTAGAACTATGAAACTTTTTCCATTTTTTCTTGTAAGTTAAGACACATCAAAATCGGGCAGCCTGGTTTCCACAGTATTTGCCCACAGCTTGCTATTTTCTCCCAGGCTGATCCTGCCCTCAAAGCAGCAATGCAAACAGAAGGGCCACAGCTGTCTTACTTTCAATGGCAACATTTCAGGTGTTCTTTCAACAAGTTCCCTTTATAATCCATTTTGATCTTACACTTCTCCTTGGCACTTCAAAGCAGAGAACTTTTTAAAGTCTCACAGAGAAGTCAAAAGAAAGAAGTTTTGTTTCCTTAAGGTTTTCTCTCCAGTTCTTCCTGTCACCAGCAAAGAGGGACAGGCTACATATGGGGGCATCAGAAAACTCCAGATTACTATGTCCTAATAATCACCAGGGAAAATCAAGAGATGGAGACAAACCATGCAAATAGGATGTAATGATGCTTTAATTTTGTCATAATAATTTAGTGCTGGCTAATGCCTCTACTCTTGAAGATAGTGAGAGAAACCTTTCTCTTACCAGACTCATGTCCCTTTGAAACCTTCTGATAAACTATTGATGTTACCACAGACAGTCCCAAAACAACTCCCTCTTTTATTTTTTCCCTAAAGATTCCAATCTGTTTAGGAAGGGACTCTGCAAGGCAAAATAAAGATCTTCTTAAGAGTCATTGGTAAAAAAGCCACAGAAAAGCAGAGCTGTGATACAGGGGTCCCTTTAAGAGTAGCTTAAATCATTAGAAGCAGTTATTTGCTAAGGGGCAGAAATTAGACCAATAAATGTAGCTAGCACCTGTCTTAAAAATCCCAACAAGGTGACAACTGGCATTTTTTACCATCTTTTGGTGAAAAATTAGGTTATTAAGTAAAAAGCAATGATAAAGTATTTGTTCTCCCTTACCTGAGGCTTGTGTCTGTGTAAGGCATAGCCATTAGCTGGGAATCTGCCTTCTCACTGAGGGAGCTCTGAAAAAGGGGGAAAATAAAAAGATGACACAAAGTGAAAACAATAAGCATTTTCTTGGTTTGGCACTACATAAAGTATGATGCATATCTGTAGCAGAGAGTGAATATATGATGGGGTGCGGAGGTTAATCAGTGCCTTGTACAATAAATGTGTGTTTTTCCACCAGTGAAACATGAATAACTGAAATGGCCAGCAAACAAGCTGAAACCCCACATAAAAAGCAAGTGTTTTAATACAGCCAAATTTGAAGTCACAAATTCAGAGAAAAAGAAGGGAGGTTGGCACCACTCACAACACTTGCACATACCGTGTAATCCAACTGCAAAATTTGCTATCACTCATGTCAAATTTGCAGAATTCTTCTGAGGTTACATCTACTGTGTACCTCTGCCAAAATATACTACTCATAACACAATTCTGGCATCTAAAACACTAGAAGCACCCAAACTTGCCCTACTTAAATGTTCTGTCATTCTCCTTTAGACACTAGTGAGGAGAATCTGAAGTTTAATAATCAATACTTTTTCTCAAAAGAGAGAAAAGTGTGGTATTTCTGACATTGTGAAGTTCAATTCTTTTTAAAGTTGTTATTAGCTCTTAATCAACTGAAACACTTTTAAAATGCATGGTCTTAGTTTTAGGTTCACTATTGCTATGCCATGTAGATGAAAGGGACTTTTAAAAATGGGAAACATGAGCCCAAATCTCATCATTCTGTAGTCTTACCAAACATGCAACCTTCTAGCAAAAATCTGAAAAAAAATGAAATAGAAATATTTCAACAAAACCAATCAGCTGTGCCCCTTAGCAGTGAGCCAGATGAATGTGCTGTATGTTATATATCTCTACATTAACCAAATGCTTATCCTTCCATATAGCCTTACAGAGATGCCACAAAAAGGTTAACCATTGATTTAATTTTAGAAAACACTGACCATATTTTGACGAGTGCTAAAACTTATAGCCTGAATCCAAGAGCAAGAATGGAAGTAGAACTCTAACAACATAATAATCAACCAAACCCAACAATTTAAAATGGGAAGTGTTGGGTACCCTAATTACAGGCAGCATTGCTGGCTTTTTCTATAATGACAAGCACAGACAAGTAAAAGAGAATATTTTGTTATGTTGTCTGAAATTATCTTGTCATGCTATCAACTCATGATTATAAACCTGCCTACCTGCATAACCCGTGCCTTTTGCTGTTGGTTATTTGACAACCTTCTAGATCTTGTTCGTTCCACTTCATGTCTATGAACCCATCCTCGAAGTTCGTGATTTAGCCTAGAAAAACCCACAGTATTAACAGAAGTTTCAAAGAACAGTTGCAGAATATTTTGATTTTAGAAAACACTTTAACTAGCCACTAGAAAGACATTGCAGATTACTACTCCTTTACTTTATGATAACTAGTCTTTAAAACCAGAGTAAGAACATATAAATGCAAGATGAAATTTATGAGGGAATCTGGAAGGAAATATCTATAAAGTATTTGGATCATGGATGTTTCAACAAAAAGCAAATACTTTCTTTTGCCCAATGAGCAGTGATTCTGAAATTACTGGAAGGAATACTGAAATTTAGAATCTAAAGTTGATCAGTTCAAGACAAAATATTGGTTAAGAAGGTTAAAATACAGCAAATAAATTTGAGAGAAAGAACAGACAAATAAAAAATTTTGATAAGGCTAGTGATGCACTCATATCTTTGGAAAAAGTGGAGCTTGGTGTTTTCTAACAGTGAATAAAGCACATCTGCAATGTCAGGTTCAGTCTTGTATCAGAAGCTGAAGAATAGGAGACCATTCTTTATGTACTTCTGATGGAACAGGCTTTTAGCTAGACTTGATTTCCATATTATGAACATTTCTACATATGAAGTGATTTCTCTGTCAGGTCATGAAAAATCTCCAGGCAACCTGAAAATTGTTATTAGGTTATTGCTAACTGACCAGTGTGAAAACTGAGTGAAAATCACTACTAAAAATATCAAAAGATTACAAGTATCCAAGTCGATCTCCTGTCTCTATGGTAGTAGACACTGGACAGGTTAGACACTTAGAGAGGTACTGGGCACATACTGCATGAACACAACACATGGATAACAACATCATTCACAGCTGTCTGTCCAGTAGCACTCACACAACACACAATTTATATCTAAACTCCTAATAAAAGCTTAAATGCTCAGAAAAAGGTTGTTTACTCACCTCAGTGACTCGGTTCGGTTGATCAGGGGCTGACAGGGTGGTGGTGGTGGTGGTGGTGAAATATATAACAGTGGTTCTTCCGAGACTATCATCAGTGCTTTATTATCAGACACAGAACTATCATACCTGGGAAAAAAGAAAAAGACATGAAGAAATCCCAATCCCTTTAAATAGTTTTTCATGAACCTCTGACCAAATCGAGAGAATAAGCACTATCATTATCAAACCCAGAGAAGTTATTGCTGCTCCCATGGGACTTCTGAAACAGGTGAATAACAATTTCTATCAAACCCAACGGTCTCAGTCAACTCCCCAAAGGGATCTGATAGCATTCAACACAGGCAAAAGAGATGAGCATTAGCAGATGTTGGATTCCTTCCCAAACAGGCCAGATATTGAAAGATAACGTAGCTTGTAAAGTATTCCTCATAATATTCAAACTATGAGATCTCTGCAGAGACAACTTTCTCTTTCATTCCAGAGACGTGCAAGATTTGCTACAGAAATACTACATTTATTAGTCACTAAGACCATGCAGATGTAAAGTCCATGAGCTATATGAAAATGGTGCAGCCACAAACTGTACTACAACTGAGCGAGGAGGATTTACATCTCCAACAGTGTCCAGAGCTAGCTTGGCTCTGACGAAAAGTGAAAAAGGGCATGTATTTCAATACAAAAGTCCACAGCCCTTTGTTGCTTTGTCAGCAACAAAGCAAGGATGGGTTGCTGGTCCTTTCTCC
>JAOXNG010000004.1:8002010-8012126 GCA_028566535.1 Scolopax minor
GAAACTATTTTTTTCTAATACAGTGGTTATAACTTAGAGGCTCATATACCAGAAAATAAAGGAAAAAAAATATTTAAATTAGTTATGTTTCTTGAATAATTTCAAATGCACTATGCTGTCTTCTAAATAACATATTTTAGAAGATAGAAAAGGGCAGGAAGAGAAGAAATCATGAAGATGTATGATTTAGTATTTTGGATAGAAACGTTCTTATCTGTGTTGGCAGCAACATCTCCATGCCTGCACAGCATGGGGAATACAGCAAGGCAGGATACAGAGAAATTACCCAGCTTGGTCTTCTACACTGGTCAATCATCCCTAGGTTGAAGCTTCTTCAATGAGCTGCACTGTGTTCCCCTTTCAATTCTTCACCAAGTTCCAGTGACAAAACAAACCCTCATGTATTATTTTTTTCTTCCTCTGAAATATAGAATAACTACTATGTGAACCACAGGCTACGGAGTCTCTAATCTTTACACTACTGCTACACATAAATAATGTTATTAACAGTTCTGATCTAGTTATAGATATTTCTGCCACTAACCTAAGCTAATATCTGATATCCAGAGCTCAAGGGGCATTTGCTTCTAAAGAGATAAGAGAAAGATTGTAAAGAAGTACGAACATTGCAAACTTGATAAAATTGACATAATAGGGGATGCTCCTTTGAAACATTGAACTAGTTTGTTATTTAAAACATTATATTCAATAGAGAAGAAGCACAGGCAAATTCAGTCTGAATGGGCTGACAACAGAAATCTTCTGAAATGCTTTTGACATGCAAAATGACGCTACATAAGCTGGGAGAGAGCAGATAAAATGCCATGGACTGACACTATGACACTACTGCTTCTATTGCTAAGATTTTTCGAAGTTCTGCACTCTATCTACCTGGTCTGTTAACAAGCTCCTCACCATGAAGGAATTTTGCTTTCTTCAAGTCCATTCTAAATTTGTACATAGCTTCTCTACTTGTGCTCCCACTTGTCTTGAAGCACCATCAGCAACTACTCAATATGAAGAGTTTCAAATTTATCTCAATTTAATCTACAGAACAAATAGACTGGATTTTGATCTAAGTGCAATAATTTTGTCTGTTGTAATTAGATAAAATGACAGTAATGGAAAATTCTTTTATTTATTGAGTTTCTTACCAGAGCTGAGCCTTTTAGGGAAATAAAATGAAAAATGTGGCTTATTAAATGCCATAAAGGGCAGGGTGGGGAGGGTTGTGACGTGCTATCTTTTTATGTCAAATGGTAACTGTAACATATTCCAGACTAGACAGAATCATTAATACTGACACCTTTTACAGTCTCAAATGTTTTTCACTGTTGATAGTGAGTCAGTATTGGAAATTCTCTATTCTGAGTAAGGAATTATTAGAATAAACTGTACTTGGATCACACTTCATACTTGCTGATACTTGTGCCATTTTTCAGTTATTCTCACACTTTATGTAGATCTCTCTGCAGTGACAATGACATACCACATTAGAGCTGAATTCTATTGCCAGGAATACATTAGTTTTCTTAGCAAAATTTTAAAGCAGGAGAATTGGCTATTTTAAAAATACACTTGCTGCTTGCAGTCATTTCTTAATGGCAGCTCTCCAATCTTTTTCTGACATTTTTATTGGGACTAACATATTTATTTTTTTTTTGCTAAACATTCCACACATGTAATGTCTGTATTCTGAATTTAAATTTGAATCAGAAAAATGGTAAAGGGAGACAGAGATGGAGGACTCCAGTTTTAAAAAATGTTCCTCTGGTCCCCGAAAAACTTCTCCAGGTTTCTGTGAAGTGAATTAAAAAAAAGAAAAAGCCTACTACCGTTAAGTACTTTATACCCTTAAAATACAGTATCAACTCTTTCTCTGGATTGAATAATTATGTAATTAAATAAAAAAAATCTGCTTCTTTCTTAAACAAACATTTTGTTTGGTTGGCTTCCTTTTAGAATCGACAGAAATATGAATTAATTCATACCTTACTGTCCTCTGTGAAATTAGTTTTTTATGCATTGGTAACTGAAGTCCATCAGACAATTTCTATGAATTGTTCCTTACCAAAGTGCTTACAGTAGCATTGCAGTCTATGCTATGAAATTCTCTGTTTTCATTTTTTAAGAAAATTATATCTCATGTCTTACGTTTGTAACAAATTTCATTACTATTCTTTTTCATGTTAAAGATGTGTTGAAAATGATCCCAGGAATTGATCTTTTGTTGACAGTTCATACTCAAGGAAAGAAACAATGAAAGGAATTACAGCCCATTAAAGATCCTCTTTAAGTTCTTAAATTATATAAAAGAGAAATTCATATGCAAATGAAATCTGCAAGCATTAAAAAGGGAGGTAGTACAATGTAGTTGCAGAGAATCTGCACAGAGGCAGCAGAATAATGATAGGAAAAAATTTAATGAGATTCAGCTTCATAATATATTCACTAATATACTTAAGGAAGACATTTTGAAATGCAGCCCATTGAGCTGATGACAACTACCAATATTGTTGAAGGGCATTGTGCACTTTAGCATAAGAGGCTTTTTATTTAGATGTATGTATTATCTCATGTCAAAATCACCTTTCAAACATCTGAACCAACAGATAATATTTGTACAATGCCTCTTTAGGCTTTGGCTACAATGGACAGTATAGAAATCGAATTTCGGGGGCATAGCCTTCCATTAAGGGCAACCTGCTCCACTGAGTTTTGATTCAAGGACTGAACGCAGCACACACGAATCTTGAATGTACAGGTGCAAATGCAATCCTGGAATTCAATACATGCCTTGAAAGTTACAGCTGGAACTATTTAGAGTTCACTTCTTTTTCAAAACACTGTTAATATTCACAGGGCAGAGAACTGTTCCTCTCCAAAATTTTCATACATCGGCATTCTGACATTGGAGGCACCTGATTTAGCCAAAAGATACAAATGAATTGGCAGGAGCTCAGTGACTAGGAAATTAGGGCAACAGATGTTTGATTTATGAAGAAATATTAAAGAGATGAGCATAAATACAGTGTCTCAGTCAAGGAGATCTGAACCATGTGTGCTAAAGCAGCATAAAGCCAGAAGACATGGAGTCTGATTCAAGGAAACAGAGTGAGGAGATTACAGATACACAATTCAGACTGAGGCTTTATTAGGAATTTTTCTTCGTTTATCCTGAGGGAAAGGAGACAATTCGCATGAGATGGGATACTCACTAGAATAGTAAATATATAATGGACCAGAGAAGAAATCCTCACTGGCACAGCAGATACGCTTTACCACTAAATAACTCTTTTCTGCCTGTAATTCACTTCAGCCCAACACTGATCCTACTACTACAGCAGACACTGAACACAAAATTGGTGCTCAATTTCCACACAGCAAAATTGCTCAGATTTCTTTTTCTCTTGGCTCCTAAGTTTTCTGGCATTTTTAGGGAAATGTCTGCATATAATTCAGGTACAACTGTCCTTATCAACAAAATAGAAATTATTACAAAGGCTAACATATCTGAGAAGGAAGGTGACAAATCAAGACAGACATCAAGATTAATTTGCTTATTTAGACAGTAATTTAGGAAAATATTTAATCAGCTTAACTTTCAGCACCTAAGCAATCTATCTTGAGTAATTATGGCAGGAAAACACATTGGAAACGTCAGTGTCCCATTGAATCAGCATTGGCAGACAGACCCAACTGCTAGTCCGTTTATAGCAGCAATTCAAAGATATGTCAACAGTACTTCTGCAGCACTAAGGGACAGGGGCATTCTAATAAAATAAAAACATGTTTTGTATTCACATCTACTTTACATCACACCTATATTAAGAAAATAGTTGTTCTGATGCTGTAATTTCAACATCTAACAAAATACTGTAGTACCACCTTGTGGCAGATTTTTAGATAGCGCTGTTGGCATTAAGATTGTGAATTACTATTTTAAAAAAGAAATTAGAATAACTAGCATTTGCTCTGATTCAAGTTTTGAGCTATGTTCAGAACCATCTTCATTCTTCCAGCAATTAGAATACTTTATGGATTTGTGGATCTCTGCATTATGGAATATTTGAAGTAAATTTCAAATGTATTTCAGTGGAAGCTAGATACCAGTGTTCCAACACTATTAGAAAATCACTTAAAATATGAGAACTCACCTATTGAATCTTCTCAGTCTGGAGTTACGTATGTACTCAAATACTGTCAATTTTGGGAAGCAAAAAGACACACAGAAGGACATTTCCTGCCTCCATTGAGGCTGACAGATCAGTGACAGCATTTCCAACTGTGGGCTCCACAAACAAAACCAAACCTATTTTAAAGCATAGCCATGGGAGAAGCCACCAGGCAGATCTGTCAGGTAGGACTGATTGACAGCTCCTGTAACTGCATCCCTGTCTGTGCAAGCTCAGGAGGCTGCTGAGAGCAGGACACCATCAGCAATACGAAGAGAACTAACAGACATGGAGGAGCCCAGGTTGTTCCTCTTGTCTCACAGAGCAGATTCCAAAGAGAAGGAAACCACGAAGAGGTTTGGAGAGGTGACGCAGGGAAGACAGCAGTTTCTACTCTCATGAGGTTAAGATTGGAGAAAGACAAGGAAAATTCAGGAAGGCAAATAGGTGTATAACTGAACCGCCACGGTAAAGACGAGCTTTTGGAAAGAAAAACACAGAAATCTGGATACTGCTAAGTGAATTTGGTTTACATAAACTTAGCTGGGCCAGTAGATAACTAGTCCATCTGTACTCTTATGATTTTGAATCTTTTTAGAGGTACCAAAGTATAACAAACAGTACTGTTTCAAGGACCTTTTGGTCTGCTTCTCCCATGGCCACCTTCGTCTGTGTTTCCACATTACTGCAGGAAATGAGGTTTCTGCTCTTAAACAGACGTACCATCTGTTTAGACCTTGTGCTTTGGTTTAGGTGCATCCCAGGGTATTGAAGTTGAGGTACAAATTTGTCTCTTACAGCTTTGACTGATTTGAAAACACAGAGCAGGAAGGAGAACTTCTCTTGTTTGAAAATGGTGGTTAACAGGTTGCTTGTTGTGTGCACAAGGAAGTTCTGGGTTTCTTCAAACTAATGCTTCAAGTCTGAAGCAGCTTGCTGCATTCCAGCTTGAGCTCATATGTGCTCCTGTTTTGTTCACTAACTACAAGCATCAATTTAGTGTGAAAAAGATTAAAAACTGGCACAAAAATTAGGCATGAATGAGCCAATTTGAAACAAGGGCTTTTGGCTCTGGCAGGTCTAGTTCTCCTCCAGCATCCTGCTTTCTAGTTTCCAGCTGAATCACAAAGGGAATAAAACTGGGATTATGTTTTACATCTACTGTTTAAGGTTGGCAATGAAATATGGTAATGCAAAAAGATCAAATGTTTGGGTCAAGCTGAAGAGAAAGCATAAGGCTAAAATATAAAGCATAAGGCTAAAATGTAAGCAAAGGCTCTTACACCCTCTGGAGGACACTCTATGTTTAGATAACTTCCTGTCACACTTCTCCAGAAGCAGTCTCATGGATACTAGTTTCTAACAGAATAATCAGATATATACTTTCTACTGTTTTCTTCATTTTTAAAAACTACCCTTTAAGAGCGCTCACTCTGGGTGACCAGCAAGTGCCACAGCCTAATAATATAGTAAAACATTTTTGCACTAAGAAAGCACTTATGTACCTGGGACATCTGTTTTCCAAACTTTTGTGTGCATACTCTATAAGGCAATGATGTTGATTGTAACCTGACAAATAATCTTTGCATATATTCATCATTTATCGTAGCTGTAGCCCATGCCTTGATGTTATATTAAATAAGTCATAACTCATGACAAGAGAAGCAGAAGAAAGGAAAAATATATAGAACTAATTAAAGGAAAGTTTCTTAAACAATTACTTTAACCTTAACACACTAAGCTCCTATTTATCATTTTATGCTGTACACTTGTAATAGACTACGTTACATTTCATCTCCCCAAGAAAGAAGGCCAATTCAGAAAGTATTTAAACATGTGCTCACCTCACAGTGAGCAGAAAGTCAAGTGCCCCACTGTGACAAGGACTGAGGAAGAGAAGGAACATTATGAGAAAACATGAGCAGGACTGCCTAAGGAGAGCATAATGGAAGCGCAACAGAAACACAGTTTTCTTCTGAAAATATCTTAGACATCAGTTTAGATCTATGCAAGAAGATGAAGGTGAAAACTCCATTTCCTTCATTTGTGTTCTGGCAGTTATAGGATTAGTGGTAAGGGTATGATCACAAAGTTGATCCTTTTGTTGTGCCTTTTTTTTTTTCTCCTCTTTTTCTACAATACAGGCAGAATAATGCCTCAGTGGGCTGGATAAGGAAGCTATAAACTGCCATACACAAACCATCTGCAAACCAGAGCACAGAAAGGTGGCAGAGACAAAGTTGGAGGAGCTTTCATCAGATGCACCTACAGAGTAAACATTTTTGCTCTCAACTTATTTGTAACTCATTCCTCAGCTTTGTATGCAACATCCATTCAAGTTCAGATCTTGCAATCAACATAAAAACAAATAGCCTGCAAATCTTTGTTTCTATATGTCAGGTGATTTAATGTGGCCAAGATTTTTCAACAAAAGCTTTCTGATGGGAAAATTCTGAGTGAACCTCCAGATTTTCTAAAGAAAAATATGTTTCAAAAGGGTTGTCAGGAAATTTTCTCAGGACAAGGTTGGAAAGGGAAGAAGAATCATCTATTTTCTTCATCACTGCAACATTTAATCTGTCTCTTGAAAATAACCAGTGATTAACAAGCTGATTTGGGACGTATGGAGGCACATGCAGAGCACAGGAAATGTATCTCAAGTCTCCCTCACTCCAGATGCTGCCTATCTTGTGACTAAGGGGTGTCTGTCTGACTAGTCTAAGTTCTTCTGTAAAAGCAGCAGTTTCAGTTCTTCCATAGTTAAGTTGTTACTGACGTGGTTTCTTTTTTTTTTTTTTTTAACCCAAACCATTTGTCCCCACCTCCCATTCCCCCCTCTTGCCTTTTTTCTCAATTTGGGGTATTTTGGTTTTTGAGGTCCTGATGATGTGATGCCCTGCCTGCCTCTCTACCCACAGAAGACTAAATTCTACTCAGTGTGGGGACGGACTCTATGCCCTTGCGTGCTTTTTTTAGTTTGTCTGACTTGTGGGAGGAGGATGGAGATAGCACTCTGGCCCACATTTGAGCCTCTTCGTCTATATATAGATGTATAGATGTGATATTTCCGCAACGGCTGTTTTTAAGGGCCATCTCAAAAAACCCAAAACTTCCACGGATATATCTGCCAACATGTTCAACTATTAATGAATGCCTGAGTCAGCCTGCTGTGTTCTCCTTGCCACTACTGAACTGCCCATTCTGACCAAGGCTGGTACCCAAACCCCTTTTCTCCTCAAAATCATCTCCTTCTTAGACTAAGAAATAAAAATCTAGCTATTGCATTTGAGACTGTGTCTTTTTAGGAAGTTGTGGTGAGAACACTAGAATCAGTGAGTCTGTTTTCCCTGTGGAAATTTGTGTCTTCTACTCTCAATATCACAGAGTCTTGCCCTGCTGTCACCTACCACATCACCCTTACATAAGACTTCATTTTTTACACCCATAACCCTTACTTTTTAAGTCTTCTCTCTCCCACTCTCTGTAGACATCTGGAAAGGCAAGGAATAGCAGAAACAGCACGTTGTTCAGAGACATCATGTGCTGTTTGTCACTGCTGTATCAAACCCAGCCTCCTCTACCCAGTCACCAGGTTCATAAAGCCATATGGTTCATAAGGACTGTACCTGCACCCCTCCATCAAGTTCAGTTACAATTGGCTCAAAGTTTAGAGTTATTGGGCAAGGTGGCCAGGCAGATGGAAGACAACATGATAACTAGGCTTCATTTCCTTAGAAAAGACATTTGATAATCCATTAAGCTCACTCTTTATGAAGAATAGATCATCCAGGAATAGAAACCTGTTTTCAATCCTGTTTGCCCAGTTACATACAGCAGCAGGCACTGGCAGAACCACTGGCTTTGAGGACTCTGCCTCAAGGACCCAAATCACTCAAGCACAAGTACAAAAATAAAACAAACAAACAAATACTTTAAAAACTTTTAAAGAGATGAAAAGAACCATAGTTTGCAGGAAAGGGAGTTCAACCAAGACTCTGTAAAAGGTGTTTGTAAAAATGAAAGTTTACTTCAGTTACCAGCAGGGGACAGCAAGGCTTTATACATACTCAGAGATTTATCTGCTGTTCTGCTCTGATAAAAGAGACTGCTTAGATACCATTGAGCAAAGGCTTCCAAAAAGGAAGAGTCAAGAGTGCTCAAATTTAGACGGAATTGTAGGAAAATAAGTGTAAAGATGTGGAGTACTGATCTCAAGACTCAGATTAAAGAGACGATGACCATCACCTTATTTACTTACCAAAATATTCAAGGAGATATTTAAATTTTATATAAAGATATTTAGTTCTATTTTACATGCTGAAGGGGATCCTACTTGCCCTTAGTCGCTATTTCAGAAGGGCAGAGACCTTCATGTTCAGTGTCATAGCTGACAGCCCTATACCTTCAGTATTTTAGGGTATCTAGTGACAGTATACGCCTATATTTAGTCCACTGGCTCACACTGTCTGGTTCTTTGGATGGGGACGGTGTTTTGAAATGCATGTAATCATTTCTTATTATAGCTGTCCTTCCCTCATTTCATATTCCACAACAATTGATGACACCAAGAAATGACAGCATTTATGTGCTTCCCCCATCACAAATTAACAAAAGCCTGCAATAGGTGTATTAAAAATCTGGACAAGGGATTTCTTATTTAAAGAAGTAGTAAGAATTGAGAAATCTTCTTTTCAACTTTTACTTAAAAGAAGAAGTGTCCTTTTTGAAATAATATCAGTTAGACATTTTCAGTTTGTTAAAAATGTTTTCAAAAAACATGTGCTACCCTGTAAAATCTCCAGGTTTTAAAACTACCATTTCAAAATTTAAAAGTCTTATAAAAAGAACCAAAGTTGAGGTTTAGGAATCTACTTACTAGTAAAAGAAGAAAGAAATTAAATCTGTTTAATTTGTCAAGCAACAAATAATTTCATCACAGCCTATAATCGAAATAAAATTCCAAAACCAAGACAAGATCAAACTAGAATGAGACACACTTTTTAATGACAACACCACACTAAGACACATTATAGTTGAAGATGAACCTGCTCATTGCAGGGGGGTTGGATTAGATCACCTGTAAAGGTGCACTCCCACCCAAACTAATCTATGATTTTAATAGACTTAGATTTTATCAGAAAGCATTCTAAAAAAATGTTTTACTTGCACACGATTCTAATGCCTTTATTTTGCAGCAGGTCAAAATATGTCGTCAAAGTCTTTTGGGGGTTTAAAATCTCTGAATTTATTTTATGCTTTTCTTGTGCAAGTATTTTTTTAAGCCCTTATAATTACTTCTGTGATCTGACAGCTGGAATTACTATAGGGTGTAGGACAAACCTCGTGAACCTCATAACTACTCACATGGACTTCAGAATCAGCAGAATCAGTTGTTTTATTGCTATTTATAGGCACAATTGTAGGATTGTGCCTATATTCTGTTTTTCCATCAATAAATCTTTTTAGTACAAGCTGAGTATACTAACATTAATCAAATAATACTCAAAAAGAGAAAACGCAGAACACCCTGGCTGTTGGACATTTATTCTAGAATATACACTGGTTGCTATTAACAGCTAAAAACAGTCTTAAACTTCTGGCAGTCGCATTGTTTCATTGTCAACAGGATTTGCAAGGATTTAAAAATCATACCAATGGTTAATGAACTTGATTCAGGAGCATTCCTAGAGTTAAATTTTTGCAGATCCCAGTAAAGTCAGTTGAAGGTCAGAGGGCTGAAAAATTACAGGAACATTATGAAGTCACATTACCAAGATATTTTATTTTTTAGAGACTTTATCTTTCTCCTATTAACTGAGGTGATAAATTAAACTATGTATTTAATATAAAACTATGTAAAGAAGACCAGATTATGGTGCATTCAATACGGATAGGAATGCATATGAATGCATACACGTAAGTTTAAGTTCACCTACAAATG
>JAOXNG010000004.1:8025850-8042005 GCA_028566535.1 Scolopax minor
GGCAGAATGTCAAAACCCAGCATGCTAGGTATGAAAACAAATATGGTACTGATAACATCTCTTCCTGTCTGGCCGTGTTCAGGGGGTTATGAACAGTTAATAAATACCTCTGCCTTACAAAGGTCATTGTTTACCTGAGAGCATGAAGATAAATGTTTCCTGCAGTACAGTGTATGCAGACACATTTATGTCACGCCAATATTCAGAGGATCAGTAGCCTCCTGTGGTTGAAACCACTCTGATGCAAACTGTCTGTCCTTGCATGCACATCTGTCTGCAGGCAGCTTTCAGTCTCCCTGTGCCCTTTGTATCACAGTCCACTATGAAATTGTAGATACATGAGCAAGTTTGCAGCTACCATAATCATATGCAGCCCTGTAGAAATCATTCATGAGCTATTTATAAGTAATAAAGGTTGTATGCATTATTCAACAAAATAAAGTCTTTTCAAATTCCCAAAAAGAAACCCCAAACAACAAACAAGCAAAAATTGACATGCTCAGGAACCAGATTAAGTTCTTCAACCTCTAAATCATAAAGCAAGACAGATAAATAAAGGGTAACAATTAATCTTCATTTTGCTTTGTATCTATAGTTTATTCTTGATACACAGTTGTGTATCAACTGTACACAAAGAATGCAAACCTCCCCCAAATGCATTGCAGTGTTCACATTGCCTTTACAAACAACAGCTCTTTAAATTAAAATCAATCTTTACACACACCAATCACTTAAAATTATAGATGCATTCCTGAAATACGGCAGTGTGCTTTCAAATAATATGACTTGGAAAAATTGAACCAAATTAAGTAAGTTTTTGCTGTTTCAAAACCCTTTGTCATGAAAACCACTTTCAGAGGTTTTCACAGCACACGTATCTATAAAAATCAGATTTCTCTATCTAACACAGCATTCTAGTTTGAAGAACAACTGGTGACTTGCAAATAGCTTGTTGCATATGGAACTTTAATACTTGCGTATCTCAAAGTAATTTTTTCTAATATTCCACTGAGCTCCTCAAATCAATTGTGAAGTATGAAATTTCAGAACAGAGACATATTAGCAGGTGAATTTTGTCAAGATAAAACTACAGTATTTGCAGCTCATTTGATAAAACCAAGAAGCACTTCTGATTTGAAAGCACCAATCAGAAATGGACAAGAATTCAAAGTTCTAGAGGGGATTTTTTTTTTGTAACACAGCCATACACAGACACACAAAACAAACCCAAAGTAATTCAGTCTCATCCGGTTTAACCTCAACCACGAGACACCGCTGTCTGTTTTCTTTCTCAAAAGGCTCACGTCACTGTGCACTGAAAAAAGGGAACTTCCACAGTTTGTGGTGAGGATACATGATAAACAGATCTGTTCACACCAACTAGCAGGGCTGCCTGCGTCAATAAAAGGCGGTAGCAGAGTCAGTGAACTGACATTTGGTGCTTGGAGGATTATCGTTGCAAGTCATTTCACATTAAGTTCAGTAAAATGCCAGGATTTTTTTTCCCCCACAACAACATGACTGAATTAAATGGAAAAGACGACTGCAAGCTTGCAGAAGGCAAAATCCAGAAGAAGAAGCAAAAGGCTTTGTAAGTATTAGTATAAACTCTAATTTGTTAGAAATGCAAATAACACTAGAATCTTGGAGATTATGAATTAGCACCGTGTTTCAGGCTAAATGACTGCAAAGGCTGCTCGAAGCCCAGGACTACAGCATCATTTAAAGTGGCTTGAGTTGATGCATACAAATGGATCGGTTCCCTTCAGTATTCAGGAGTAGATTTTGGACACACTGGGAGCCTCTTAGTCTTTTCAAAAAAATTCCTCGGATATGTAACTTCCTGGACTTCAGTCATAGGATCAAGCTGTCTGTCTCTGTTTAGAAGTTTTAAGAAATTTATGTAGAATTGAAATGCAACTGCAATTTTAATGGATTACAAAAATGTCTGTTCATTGGTTTCAGTGGTGCAGATCTCAAAAATTATTTGAAGTCCATGGTACCACATATCGAATCTGGGATCAAGACTTCTAACTCCAGAAATGTCATGTAAGTACTGAGATACACTAAGATATAACAAAATATAACTATAGCTAGATTACTATATTGTAAAATACCTTATTAAATTCTAAACTACTTCTAGAACAACAAACATTCTACTAAGGCCTAGAATTTCCAAAATACTAAAGGAATGAACATTAGGAAGTAGAAAATATTGATGAAATTAAGAAATTTTTTTAGTCATGTGATGTATTTGCATCAAACAACGAGGGAGAAGACACATCAGTTAAATCTGTTTTCTTCAGAGGAATGTTGTATCCATTCTGTAAAGATTTGTAAGAAACGATGCTTCACATTGAAGTGAAGAGCAGGGATATTACCGTTCTTATTTCAGGAATATGGAAACAAAAGTATAGATACAAAATTATTTGGTTATAGTTACAGTAAAAGCTCATCTTTCTGAGAACAGAATTCAGGATAACATCATTGTTTTTGTTTTTCCGACTCTCTGATTATTTTTTTCAATGTGGGCTTGCTTTCAGGATCTCAGATTATGAGAAAGTAATAAAATTGATAAATACCTGCTACATATTCCTAGAATAATAAATTATAAAATTTGAAAAATTATCTTCTTTTAAACATGTAAACAAACATATGTGGTTTCTTGACTAAAGTATTTTCTTTTTCTTGTCATCTTAGGCTTTCTGCAGAGGAAGTAATACAGTGGTCCCAGTCTTTGGAAAAGCTCTTGGCGAGCCAAAGTAAGTCTAGTACTTCAGTATGACCTCATTATTACTCTGAAAACAAAATTTAATCTCACCAAATAGGCAAAGTTGTAGCATTGTACAAACGCTGTCAGAGAATGGTCAGTTGCATTTCAGTTATTTACAGCTCCAGTGCAACATAGCTACTGTTACAGCTTTTCTTCCTTTGGGTTTTTTTTGGGTTTTTTTCCTTCCATATCCTACTCCCACTACAGCAAATGAACTTCAAATGGTTCAAATCAGTGCTTTTGGACTAGTCTTCTCTCCTTGCATAACACATCAGTTTAATTTGGAATTTTCTCTCCCCTTGTACCCTAAGACAATCCATTTAGAGAGGACTAGAATCCATTGTCGTAGTTTGGTACCTGGGTTCTATATCTAAAAACCACTGAACTTAATTAGGAAGACTCCCATCACCCTTAATATTACAGTATGAGTAGTATATTGAAGAACAGAAGAACAGTGAATTTGGCAAAATTTTATAACAGAGATTTCAATACACCTCCTAATATTTATTTTATCCTCCCTGGTCACAAATATTACATTATTAATCATGATGTATTTGTGTTGGCTTTAGGTGGTCAAGGTGTCTTTCGGGAGTTCCTGAAGTCAGAGTTCAGTGAGGAAAATATTGAGTTCTGGTTGGCTTGTGAGGATTACAAGAAAACTAAGTCTGATCACTTACACGGCAAAGCAGAGAGGATTTATGAGGAGTTTGTTCAGTCAGATGCTATTAAACAGGTATGTACAAAGTTAATCTGTGTGGTGGTACAGGACAAAGATTCTAGAAAATAAGAAGATGGAAATGGAGCTTCACTGAGATGCTCACACATTCATTCAGTTACATAGGACAAAGATAGATGCGTGTTTTCATAGTGTACTTGCATCATTACTGTCTTAGGCTGTGAGATTATCAGATCTCACAAGCAGAGTCACACACTGTATGATCATATTTAAAACTGGAGACTCGCATTCTACACAAGTTTTCTGCTATTATTTCAACTGGAGGTTTAATTGGAGGTTGTTCCTCTGCTTACACCATTGACCAGTTGTGTTACTTCTGACTCCATAAGAAACTGCATTTCTATAGCAAGTAACAATTTTTATGCTACTGGAACATAAGCTTTAAAATTCCCTCATTTTACAGTTCTAATGTTGAACTATCACACTGAGTTCTAAGGCTGCAAATATGCTTATTGACAGAACAAAGCCATAGATATAGAAAGAGTACATTTTTAAGATGTTTATGGCATTTGTTTTTCACTTTCCAGATCAATATTGACTATCAGATGAGGGAAGCAACAGCCAAAAAGGCACAAGACCCAACTCACACAAGTTTTGACGAAGTCCAGAGAACTGTGTATATCCTCATGGAAAGGGATTCATATCCCAGATTTTTGAAATCCAAAGCCTACCTGAACCTTTTGAACCAGTTGCAAACCAACACTTCAAAATGAAGTGTTTGAGGCAGCGAAGAGCCAAATATCCTGTGAGATATACAGAGATCCTTCAGGGTGGTTGGACCTCAGCAAGGAGAGCCCCTGCTTTGAGAGGAGGGCTATAAGAGAGATGCAAGCAGCTCCACAGCCAAGAGAACATAGGATAAAAGCTGGCAAGACTGTTACAAGGGTGAGAGCAGCAGAGGGAGAAAAATCTTCTCCCATAGACCATGGTGTCAAGACAGGGTATAGATACTATTTATTGTTTGAACTACACTGTGAACATTGAACCAAGTCTTAGATCCCAAAGAACTGCTGATTATTAGGAAGTGCAAAACTGGGAAGCTGAATGCTGGGAAAAGGTTATCAAGTTCAGAAGAAAAATATGGATGACTGACATTATTTTACATAACAAGAAAATACCCAGAAAAGACTGAATAATGCCTTTTTTAATCTGTGAAGTGTTAATAAGCGTGAGTGCAGCTCCATGATGCCATTATGCTATGTAAATATATTATAAATTGACATGTCTTAAAATTGATATATTTTAAATTATATAAGAATTGTATAAGCTGTATTTTTACTAAGTTTGTATTCCACAGTCAGGTATGTAGCATCTTTTCTGTTTAATTTATTGCAAACTAAAAAAGCAACTCTTCAACTCTACTTAAAAATAAAGTTTTATGGTCATTTTACACCCTAAGTGATCTTTCTACTGTGATTACTGAACTACTGAAACAAATGGTTCTCTCCTGTCTCACTTTGCCACTGCTTCCCATCTCCTTATCCAGATATTAATTTTCCCCACGCCACCTTTTCTCTTGTTTTACACATTTTACACAACCATAATCATAGTTATCTGAAGTAGGTGATCCTGACCTACATAGGCCCATCCTCATGGCCCCCAAGAAGGAAAAAAACCAAACACAAACAAACAACACACAACTACAAATGAAAAAGAGAAACAGGTCTAAATTTTCTTCCTATTTTTGTCACTACACCAGCTACCAGCACTGGAGTCAAATCTGAATTACAGGAAACATTTTTAATCACTGATCTCACAGTTCAATCCACTTTAATACTGAGAATGGGCTGAGCGCAGCACATCAGCCACGCTTTGTTACCTTGGGAGGCACTAACTGGAGAGACTCACTAAGCAGTCACCTTCCTTGTGATATTGGTACTACTCAACCAAATCTCAATGAGATCTAGACTCTAATTTACAATACCAATACTAGCATCAAAGATCGTTTAATTCCACTGTAAGAGTTAAATAAGTATTCCACAAATTCCACTGTAAGTATTAAATTTACTCTAAAATTTGCAATGTTATGAGTAGCCTATAGCAAAGAGGGTAACGTTGAGAAGGAAATTAAATAAGAAAAGTTGCAATTATGCTTGAACTATGAAACTACAAACATGAGCATGACCAAATCTGAAGTATTTAAGACACTAGATTTCAAAATGAAAATAAATCAAAAATGTGCCCTGGTCTTGATGAGTTACCACCATGAGACACAGTTATCACATGGGTGACAATACACGATTTTATCCTACCCTTGCAGATTTTCCATTTTCCAAAACAACATGATCTTAGTCAGGCACACTCCATTATTCCATACCAAAAGGAGAAGCTGTAAACCTACAGACGTTATCTCATGGCGAGAGCAGAATGTGTTCATACTGCCACCCTTTGGGGACATTTTGTCCTCCATTGGAGGTTCCAATCTTCAGCATTAGAAGCAAAACTCTGCTGGAAGGAACACAGATAGCTAAGCAGCAGCTACTGTCAACTTTCACCATCACATACTGCTGTAGCTGGAAGCCACTGCAAATCACATCTTCCTACTTTCAATGCCAAACGCAAAACAAAAGAATCTGGTCTCACAGTATTACTTTCCTTTTGTTAAATGTGTATACCTGACAGAGCTCTGATTGCAAAACTCCTTAATGCTCCTGAAATAAAGTAAACCAGTCTCCAGTTGGCTCTCTTACATGAGTTAATTTTCCAGGGTTGGTAGGAATAAATCTAACTCCTGTGCAGCAGGAATACCACCTATGCCTGCCACACAAGAGGCATTTTCACATTTGTTTTGATACAGTTAACATGGACCAAACATCGTTTCCACAGCTTCAACTTCATAAAAGACAAAAAAAATAACTATGAAATATCAGCTACCTTCTAAACAGACACTGCCTTCAAGCATTATTCTTTTGACTGTAAATCCCTTAAATTAGCATGGACTTGGTCTTCACTTACTCCCCTGCAGTTTCAGATTTTGCCATGACTTAGCCAAACACCTGTATGAAATTTCTGACTCAAATCATATTTCATAATATGGCTAGTTAGAGTTTTGGTTTGGTTTTGGTTTTTTGGGGTTTTTTTGTTTTTGGTTTTTTTTAATGGCTTATTGGTGCCAGAGAAGACTGTTCATCAGAAGCAACAGTCTCCAGCTGTTGGGGAGACTGCTGGGTGGTGTAAGATGTAGATAAGTGTTTCCAACTCTGTATAGGTCTCAGAGGCAGATGTAATGGAAAGGAGCAAATCATTTCACTACAGGCTGAGTGCAAGCACCACAGCTGCATTCACAGGCACTGCCTGGCACCCTGCACTGGCATCCTCCAAAGAGTCTCCGGGTCTGCCATAACAGGAAAGCATGAGAAAGCGACACTATACCATGCTGGTCAGAGCCCTCTAAAAATAAGCTAAACCTGTCCATAGAAGAGACTAACAGAGCTCTCAGGGAGCACACCAACCACTTGTAGTACACAGAATTAGTACAGACCAGAATATTTGAGGCGGGAAGATGAAGAGACTTTTCTCTCTTCTCTGGTTTATGATTTGGTACAGTGTGAGAACAGCAAATTGTTTTAATTTTCTTTTTTTTCAAAAAGAAACTACTCTGCTCTTTGGTATATTTCTGTCTTTCACATCATTTGCAGTAGGAACCTGAAAGGTCAATTGCTCAGGTTGTTAATTCCAGAGATATTCCAGCCCACTCCAGCATTCCTAGCAACCATATTTCACCAAGCAATAAACAGTAGAGAAATTCAGAGCTGCCTCTGAGATGCTGTCGTAAGCCTAGTACTATATATCTGTTGCTATAGCAGGGCTATACAAAGCTGGTGTTTTAAACAAGATTCAAGTGATCTGCAGTTATTTAACAGCAACTTATAGTGCTGTCCATACTAATCTACTTCTTAAAAGGAAGAAGTAATCTTTCTATAAGTAATAGTTTGATGATACAACTAAAAAAAATTTTACAGTATTTTAGACACACAGCAATATTTACATGCTTTAAAAGAGTACAGAGATAGGTATTTTTATTATTTCTTCAAAATTTATTTTTCAAAATGCAGTACACAATGTTTATTTTGCAGTGAATTTTTTTTTTTTGAAATATTGCCAAAATGGAGTTTTTTTGGACTCAGAAAAATAGGAGAACATAAAGATCAGAGGGATTAAGGACTCAGTATTTTCTGTGACCCTTTGTTCATTTACAAGGTGTGGGCACCATATGAAGTTCATTCGTGACTTTCCACTCACCACCTCCTCCCCCCAACCCATGCACACAAATAGCCCCAGTACAGCAGATTGGTTTCACAGCTGTGGGTTGTGCCCTGCCCAGCATGGCAGACTCTTCTGGAACAGGACATGTTCCACATCAGTATGGAAAGCATGCCTCTTTGGAAACTTCCTACACTCAAGAGAAACTTGTGAACACAAGCCATTTAGTATATTGTAAATAAATTAGTTGGCAATTGGGGAAATAGGTCCTTTTCCAACATATGCTGGACAGAGTTAATTATCAGTTAATTCTAAAACTTCCAGAGCAATCAGGCTCTGACTGTGATCCAACACATTACTTAATATGTATGTCAAACAATTATTTTACAGTAGATTTAGCTTTACTTTTTTTAGAAAAATTCTATAGAATCATAAAATAGTATGGGTTGGAAGGGACCTTCACAGGTCATTTAGTCTTTAACTACTCCAGGTTGCTCAGAGTTCTGTCCAACATGAATGTTTCCAGGGATGGAGCATCTACCACCTCTCTGGGCAACCTGTTCCAGTCTTTCACCACCCAATGTTGTAGAACATTTCCTCCTTAGATCTAGTCTAAATCTACCTGCTTTTACTTTCAAACCATTTCCCCTTGTCCTAACACTACAGGCCCTACTAAAAAGTCTGTCCCCATGTTTCTTAGTTTCCTCACTGCTTATAAACCCCCTTTATGTACCAGGAGGCTGCTATAAGGTCTGTCCAGAGCCACCTCTTCTCCAGCTTGAACCACTCCAACTCTCTGAGCTTGTCTTCACAGGAGAGCTGCTTCAGCCCTCTCATAATTTTTGTGGCCCTCCTCTGAACCCACTCCAGCAGGTCCAGGTCTTTCCTCTACCGCGGAAAGCTGGATGCAGTTCTCCAGGTGAAGTCTCAACAGAGTGGAATAGAGGAGCAGAATCACCTCACTCAATCTGACAGCCACACCTCTTTGGATGCAGCCCAGCGTGCGGTTGGCCTTCTGGGCTGCAAACACACATTGCCAGCTCACGTTCAGCTTTTCACCTGCCAATAGCCCCAATTCCTTCTCCTCAGGGCTGCTCTCAATCCCTTCATCCCCCAGCTTGTACTGATGGCAGGGTTTGCCCTGAGGCAGGTGCAGGACCCCACACTTGGCCCTGTTGAACCTCAAGAGGTTCACACAGGCCCACGTCTGGAGCTTGTCCAGGTCCCTCTGGATGGCTTCCAGTCCCCCAGCTGAGTCACTGCACCACTCAGCTTGATGTTGTCTGCAAGAAGCTTGCTGAGGCCACTTGATGCCACTCAATGTCACTGTCTGTGTTGTTGATGAATATATTAAATAGCACTGGTGCCAACATGGATCCCTGAGGGGGATCATGATCATGACCACTCCTCACTGATGTCTGTCTGGATATTGAGTCATTGACCACTTTTCTGTGGATATGATTTATTACAGGCTTCCTTCCTCATTAAATAAACTCACAGTAATCACCCTGCTAGCAAGTCAAAACCTTTCCCCAGACTAAATTAGAACTTCTTAGCATTTACATTGTCTTGTGTTAGCTTCATCTTCCTCAAGCATCTGGAGACTCTCAAAATTCTTGGGTCTCTCTTATTCTCCTTGCTTCCTCCTCCCTTTCAGTTCTACCCCTGCAGCTCTTACGCATGCAGCAGCAACTGTTAAAATAGCAATAGTTTATCAGCTCTTTCCCAGCCAGACCAAGCTCTTCAGGGATGAGTGTGCAAACTCATAAGGCACTGCAGCAGCTTTTGTTTCACTATGCAATCAGCAGCAGGACTGGCTTTGCCTTAGAGGTCAAATGGATTGAGGGAGGCAGCATCATTGGCAGGAAACAACCTTCATGAGTGTCAGGGAAACCAAAGATTCAGCTGTACTATCCCAGTATGTCAGGTGCAAGGTATAGAGAAGGGCAGGGATGTAAACTAATAGGGTGAATGGGGTCTGTCTCTGTGGTACAGCTTGTAAAGTACCAAGTTCCCACACAAAACAGCAAATATGACACATGAGGAAATTCAAGTATTTCTGTTGCACACATTCTAATACCTGTTAATTCAAAGCAGACAGCAGTTGAGATTCAAAGTAAATGACAGGAAATTGAACTAAAATCTCTTCTTTCCCTGGTTCATCAAAAGCAGAGCTGGTTCTAAGAGAACATCATAGAAAACATTGCTTTTAAATCTTTATGTATTTTAATTGAGACTATGTAAATATATTCAATTTTCCCATTTGTGGAAATAACTTTTTGCTACTTCACCTATATACTTGGCAAGTATTTTCAGAGGGAGATAGAGATAATGGTAATTTGCATGATGCACTTTCAGTATGCAGTTCTCATTCAAACAAGTCAAGTTGGAAACCTGTATTAATTTCTACAATAACTAATATTTCCTAAGCAGGACTCTTCTAAATAGTTACACTTCTATAGTATGACTTTAACTCATTTTTTACAGATAAGATCTCAGGGTAAATTGTTGGAGGTTTCTAGTCCACCCATCAGGTGATGGCCCATCCCTTCAAGCAGCCCACTCCACCGCCCTTAAGGGGGAAAAAGGTTTTTTGTATATCCACAAACTGCTCTTATGCCAACTTGCAGCCATTTTCTCTCATTCTCCTACCACACACCATTGTGAGAGCCTGGTTTCATCTTCTTGATAATCCCCCTATAAAGATGCTTTCCAACAGCATCCCTACACACCTCGACAATGTTCCTAAATTCCTCCTTTGTAGCCTGTCTGTTCTTCGATGCCCTGTATGCTGCTTTTATGAATCTGAGCTCTGTTGTGAGTTTCATACTTAGCCAAGATAGTCTCCTGATATATCTGCCTGTTTTCCTGAGTGTCGGGACTGACAGTCTTCTCCAGACACCCTTCTTGTGTCTGCAGTGGCTTCCAGTAACAAGGCAATCTTTGGATGAACCCATCCCTGTGAGGATTTTTTTGGTCAAGGTGAAAGCTTATCTGAGCCTGTACTGATGCAATAATTCAGCTAGGAAAAGTATAATGCTAAGTATAGAGACTTAAAACTGTTAGTAATTCTACAGAAATGTCCTTATCAGCATAACTCCACTTAATGCTTCAGTAATATTTTTCCTGTTTAAAAATGCCTAAAAACATTTTCAAAGTGAAGGATACATGATTTTACCATCTATAAGAATAATAAGAGAGAAAAAGCCTCTTTTTTTCCTTCCATTAAGATTCAGATGGAACTGAAGTCTGCACATTTTAAAAGCTAGACTTGTATTGTTCTCACATATAACATTTCCATGTTCACAGTGAAAACACTCAGCAAACTCTGCCTCACACACCTCTACCTCAGGCCCTGTTCTCACATTTTTTTGCTTAATAACACACAAGAAACAATGCACTGGTTCAGTGCATCAGTATACGACTGCATAAAAATGTGTGTAGGTAATCAGAAATGTGTGTGCTTCCCAGATGGTGCGTGATGAACACATTTCCTGCGCTACCGAACATCAGACACAGGAAGCATCACCATCAGCCAAAAAGTCACTGTACTGCATTTTTTTTCTTTTTCTTTTTTTTTTTTTTTTTTTTTTTAAATCCAGGTGTCAGTCAGTCAGTATGGCTGAGAACCAAAACTCCCCTGATTTCACAGAAATTAAACAGTTAATTTATTTCAGATGGAAACCCCCAGAATGAAAAGGATCTGATTTCTGATAAACTGTATAAGCTTATTACACTCTAATTAAGAAATAGTTATAAGAAAAAGGAGACTTACTGGGTATGTGTGTCTCAGTGAAATGTAATGTATATGTAATTCCTTGCAGTGACTCTAAACACAGTTATTAATTCTAACATAATTTCTCATAAAATATTGTTAATAACTATAAGAAAAACTCATATTCAGTAATGTTTTTTATTGGAGGCTTCCAATAGCTGATGGTGACTCAACAGCCACATGAAGTAGCCAGAGAAATTCGTAACATGACTGAAGTCATACAAGCTGGAAGCTCAGTGTCCATGAAATATTTAGAAGTTGAAACAGACAAAGGAAAAACCGGTTGTAATCTGTACAGAGCTAGTAGGCATACCAGAATGGATGCAGGGAATGGACTATATTTCAATCTCCATATGATCCACAAAACAGGGAACACTTCACTGATAGGCTCTCCACAATGATTTAGAGCTCCTGCCCAGTCTCCCCTTCACTGTCACCATTAAAAAAAACTCCACAAGGTCCTCTACAGAATTGAGGAAAATTCCCCTAAAAAAATTCCCCTAAAAGTATTCTGCAGATACTTCAGAAGTAGACAAGGCAATTTTGGACACAACTGGCAGTTTGCAGGAGTATTTCTGTGAAGCTGTTTTATACTGAGGAAGTGAAAGAGCCAAAACAAAATTCAGGAAATCTCTGGTCACTTGTCCTCCAGAGTTGAGTCTCTAGCTCTGTCCGTGCACGAGCTGAAACATTGAGCTAAGTATGTCCTCTACTCATTTTATGCTTCGCACTGAACAAATGCAACAAGACTTTTTCAAGTGGAAGATCATTATCCAAAGCTTAACTTGTGGCATTCCTTGCTCAAAGGTTGGCACTAGACTTCAGATATTTTTCAATAATAAAAGCCCTCTTGTATTTTGGAGAAATCTGATGCCATTTAGCCCTGGTTTTGCCTCACTGATTGTAAAAATAAAACTACCATTGCATTAATTAGGAGTAAAAGCTCACATTAGGAACACCTGAAAGTTCAAACAAAATTAATATCTTTTTAAAAAAAACAATTCACAATCAAATCAGTCCAGCACCAAAAATGAGAACACTAAAAACAACAGCAAGATTTTAATCTCAGTGGCTTTAGGATTTCATTCCAGAAAACACTTGCTTGTAGCAGAAATTAGATCTAAAAGAAAACTCTTAACAGATACTATTGATATATTACAGACTGATATAATGACATTAGAGAAAATGTTAACATTCCAAATTATTAACCCTGCTGCTCAAAAGCACCCTCCCTTTTTTGGTGAAATTAACAGTTTCCTCTCACATAGAAATTAGTTTCTATTTCCTTTAAGTGCCTCTTTCGCTTAAGGGATGGATTATCAGTAGTTTACATCTTTAGGTCATGTAAAAAAGCATTTCAAAGAAATCACTTGTTTTCATAGTTCAGTTAAAGCTCAGCTACATGACCGGCAAATGGATATTCTGCAATGGAGCAGTATTATTTGAGACTTGAGCTCAGCCCTGCAGCTCAGCACACATTTGGCCAGCTAATTCCAGAGAAGTGTATGATGAACAGCAAGAGTACAGTAAAGTTATAAATTGGCCATACATGAAAGCTAACAGCTTGCCTAAGCCGAAATGCCTCAGAAACAAAACTGGGCTGAAATGGAGAATGAATGAAGGTAAAGCCAGTCAAGGGCAACCAAAAACAAACATAAAAGCAGAAGTCAGAAGGAGAACCTTGAAATCGTTTACACCAGCAAGTGGCACTTGGAGAGTTCATGGGACTTTTTATACTCTTTACTTTAACTGAACTTGTCAAGTGTTGTAATCTTGGAAATACTCTCAAGTTTTCTCTCTCTTATACTCTTACCCCAATGGTGGCTGGAAAGAATGGGAGATAATGCATGGAAACAGTTTAAGGATTAGCAAATATTTCCAAGTTTCTTCTGTGTACATTGAGACGCTATATGAATTACTCATCACAAATCTACAAGAGATCTGAAAGAGAGTAAAAAGACAAGTTGGTGATAGTCAGCTGGGCTACTGTTGATGTAAAAAACAATCCTGTGTCCTTTTATTGGACAGAGTCAAATGAGGCAATGCCAATTTTTAGGACAAAGTTCTGTATACAGTTATTCTAAAAAGCTCCAAAAGCGTAAGACTCAAAAAATAGTTTTTGCAATTTCTTGTAATGATAATAATAGAAGAAAAAGAAACTAATTATTAAAAAAGAAAGTATTTCAATCAGCAAGTAGCCATCATGCTCTGCATGAAATAGAGCAAACCATTATATAGGTAGATCAAGATGGTGGGAGATGAAACAGGTCTGTTACCAGCCATCTCATGAGATTGAAAAAGACCTAGCAAATTAGGAGGACAGAAGTTATATGGAAAGCTTTCCACTGGGTCAGGACATAACTATACCTCATGGTATTATGTTAAATTTTAGCAGAGCCTGGACTACACTTCTGTCTACAGGAAACAAGGACAGTGAACCTGAATATGACTGAACGCATAAGATTGTGAAATATTATAGTTTTAAAGCTATGTTAAGAATAAGTAGCACTCTACAAATGCCAGGTCAGGGTATTCAGAATTGTAGCATCATGCAAGCTAGAGGGGCTCAACATCTAGTCTATCTGTGCAATCTAGTCCAATTCCTTCTCAAAGCAAGATCCTCTACAATAGCCTTATTCATAGTTAGGCAGCATTTTTAATTTAGGAAATTCCATGCAGGTGGTTTCCTGGTTTTCTGTGGTCTACAGAAGCAGAACATAACTCAAGTAACAAAAAAAGTTTCTGGTCAGTCTTACTAATCTTATAGTTTCTCTTTTTCTTCTCACTTTAATTGCACACATATTATGTCTTGTATATACTTTTCCCGTTCTTGAAATCTGGTAAACTCACATTGGACTCAACAAAATCTTAAAGATGAGTAGGCTTGCAGACAAAGAATGAATCAGAGTCAGTGAAATATTACATCAAGAGAAAAAAAGGATGCCTCAAAGATCAGTTACTCAGAGGAAGAAAGCAGTTGTCCACAGTGGGAAAAGAATGAAAGGTGAATAATAATCAAGCTCCTATGTTGAGATGCCTGCTACTGGATGCAGTAGACCTTGATTTTGTAGAGTTTGAGCAAGCCTTACAGCAGAATATGAGGATATTGTTGCTTTACATTGTCTTTACACTTCATATGACCCTAATCTAGAACTTTAGGTGCCATACTTCTTCCTAGATACACATTGTTCATCCCTTCTCCAAATCAGATACTCATAACTCCCAATCTTCTTTCTACTTTTGATAAACATACCTGAATCTTTACATCAGGTAACAAATAGACCTGGTTTAGCATGAACCAGAGAGGCAGCATTGATTTTCTTTGCAGAGGGATAAAGACCAGCAGGAGTAGTCCAGAGACCAGGGTTTACTGATTTGGAAGACTTGAGAGGACTCTCAGATGACAGGACAAGGGTCAGGACATAACATTAGTTATAGATCTTATATAAATTAGTTATAAATTCAGAATATGAGAGCAGTAGAATATATGAGTGTCAGCTAATGCCAGGTGGTCTGCTCGGTAACTGCAACTTTTTCCTCCTTTACAGAACAGCATTCCACCTCTCCCTCCTTCCCTCTGGGCTGCCTTCAAGTCCTGTAGCACCAGGATCCTAAAAGCGAAGGCTACCTGCCCTAGTGCCCAGCAGTGCAATATCTTCCAAGGGGCTATATACAAACTTTCCACAAGCAAGCATTTTCCTTGAATGTACTTTACCTCCCACCTATTCCAAAATCCCTCCAACCTGTAACAAGTGCAGCCAAAAAAATCTCCTGCGTTTATTTCTGTTGGTGTCTGTTACCATCAAAATTCTTGAGTGCATTCAGTGCAACATTATCAAGATCATCATTTACTGATCTCTCAACAAGAACATCAAAAGTAGAACAGGCTGTACAAAGATGCAATTGGGAAAGACTTCAGACTCAGAAGTTTGTCAGATGTAAGCCAAGGTAATTCATGCACTGTGATAGAAACAACCTTGTGGCCTCTGCAGAGGCCTCATTTCAGAATCCTTTAGGATAGTAAGGCCAAAGCCCACATTGAAATGAATCTATTTCACCCTACACTGTTGTCTAATACTAACATAACTGATCTCTTCTACCAAATAAAGTACCTGGAAAACAATTCAAATATTGTGTGACAGCAGCATTACGCGGATGTAAGAGACAAGAATACTATTGTTGATTTACTCAGGAGAATATTTATTGCAAGAAGATGAAATACAAAGTCCATGCAATAGCACGTGGTAATCCCTTTCTTGTGGTAGGTCTGAAGCAATACCTGTAATGTGCATTGATATGTTTAACAAATATGAAAGGTAAAGATAGTAACTTAATTCTAAATGGAGAACAGACCTTGTCTGGTAAACAACTGTCAGTAGTTCTGCATTGATAATAGGCCAAACAAACAAACCATCTTGTTCTTCAGGGGAGAAAGTCTATCTAGTCCCTCTTAGACTCACAGAACTTAACTGATGGCTGACTTATACCTGCTTATAATACTAATAAGGAACTTATTATAAGTTAAAGACATTTCCACCAGTCAGAGGTTCCAAAGTGGTATAGAGAGATGTGGTAGGAAATAGGCATTTTCCCTTGATACAACTTGTATCTATTACCCTTTTATTGCAACCTTTCTGAGCAGAGTTTGGATGCAGAATCTCTATCCTC
>JAOXNG010000004.1:8157214-8167640 GCA_028566535.1 Scolopax minor
ACATGTTAGTGTGAAGTCCATGAATGGCATTTCAAACCTTTATAGCTCTCTGTCTCCACAGCCAAACTTTACAAAAGGAATATTATTTTCCCCAAGCAACCCCAAAATACCCTGTGCACTATGCATACCAATACAAATAGGATATTACACTTGAAATGTCACTAAAATATGTTATTTTCTCCAAAAGAGCTTTGAAAAAATGAAAGTTCTTTATGTTCCAAACCCAGGATGGATGCAGTGACTGACAGGCAAGAATGTATTTCTGCAACAGTAGATATCTTACCTTGCTAGGAGACTATAGGCAAGCCTTTTGTTCTTTATTTTTTATAAAATCACAACCAGGATTGTTTTCAAAATAAAAATCCCAAACAGAGAAAATTGCATTGCAAAAAACCTCAGAAAATCATTAGTTGTAAGTCTTGAGTCAAAATGGGATGATGCTACAGGTCTTTTCAGTCCTGCTAACAATTTAGACAGTGTTTTAACTCTAGGCACGACTGCCCTCTTTAACAATTAGTAACTGCCAAGTACTTGAACAAAGATAAAGATGCAAACAAAATGGATCATAAGAGAATTGACGCAACTGAACATAAGCGCAAACTTCCTTATTTAATGAATTTCCAAAATATAGTATAATGGTGTTTTCCATCTAATTGAGTTAATATTAACTTCTAGAAGCTTGTGATAACTTAATATTATGCTCTTAGTCAGTCAAGACAAAACTTAAGCCTCCTCTACACTAGGACTATTGCCAGCAACCCGCTTATTATGACTTGCTTGAATTGTATTAAAAATCTAGTTTTAATTTGCATGCTGAAAGCCAAATCACGTTAGACCCTGTAAATTATAAACCAATTATAAACATTGTTCAGCCTCATCTAGCCTGCTAAAGGAGTCAGTGCAGAATAGGCAAATTCCACATGCTACAGCAGTGCTTTATAGCCACTGGGTACTAAAATATCAAGCCAAGAAGCCAGCAGAGACTGAGCAGTAATTGAGCGTAGCTCCTGCATTACACACATACAGTCATTTGTTGACATGCTGTACACATTGATTCTCCTCACTGCTGTTAAGATAGATAGAGATACAGCTCCAAAAGTAATGCATCAGGTAAAATATGTGTTACCAAAGAAGGTATGCTAAGCGGCTGAGGGCAATGATGTCCTTGTCATCCAACTCCATTAAAGAAGCTGAGGATTTAAGTCTGTATCTTTGTCAGATGGCCTTTAAACTCCAGCAAAGTGCTGTTCACCACTACAACACCGAGGGGGAAATTAGTGTCCAAAACAGCCAGGAAAATGAAGACTCCTACAAATGGCCTAGAACAACCACCCAACATAATGCCATTGTAAATCCTTCCTTCTCTGTCTCCCTTCCTTCTATGCCAGTGCAGGACACTAAGCTCAGGAGAACATGAGGGTGAGGTTGTATGCAGAGAGTCCACTACACACCTGATGAACATGTTCCCACAACTCTCCTTTCCAAGGAAGAACAGGATTCATGTTTTTCTTTTAAAGAGGTGCAGAGGAAAAGAGCAGTGATAGTGCTTACCTGTTCCATAGCCCTCTTGGGGTTAAGGCATTCCCCAAGGAAGAAAGCAGAAATCCTCTCCTTTTCTCAAGGCCACTGTCTGTAGCATAACAGGAGAGGCAGATGTACCTCAATCTAGCTATTGTCAGAAAATAAGAATACAATAAAAACCCAGAAACACTGTCCACTCTGGTAAGCAGCAAAGAGCTTTCTACATCAGTCTCTGCTGGATACGTTTCCCACATTTTTTACTCCAATCAACCATAACATATTACAGCCATCCTGTAACAAACTTAGGCCATGTAAATTCATCCTGAAAACATGAAGAACAAACAGCTAGAGAGGATCCTATGCTATTAGCTCTGTTCTGTCAGAGTTTAGGACACAATATTCATTAAGAACGGAGTATTCTGAAGACACCTGTAAAACAGAAGTGGCTCCACTACAGGAGAATATCCAGACTTGGTGCTCCCCCTGTCTGACCTAGGCAGAAAGGAGGGTCATCTCTGCAGCAAGGTCATTCTCCTAAGTTCCTGAGATGCATTATCTTTGGAAAATAAGATACCCCAGCTGACAATGCCCTTCTCCATCAATGTCACAAGCCTTTCTGGAGATGTCATACATCATTAAACCTGTGATGTGGCCTAAAAGATAAAAAGAATCAGTCAATAAAACTAGATGTCAGCTATCAACACTCATTGTAGCTCCCAAAGAAAGGCATGTCCAACCTTGATTTGGTTTTACACATTAAATCCTTAAGATACGAGAAGAATTGGACTCTTTGGTAAATCCTGAGGTAGTTTTAACAGCACACCAAATGCAAATACAGAACCTAAATAGTGTTCGTGCTTCATTAACTCTGTATGTACTAACCTTGTATGGGGTATGTCACACATTTAAAAGTAAAAATATGCCTTAATACTTCCAATATTTCCAAAGTCCATTGAGAACACTAGACAAAGAGACCAAACTATCACTTAAAAAAAAATGACATTTGTCTTGAAATTTTATAATTTCAAAGTAGCCATTGAATCTAAAATATTACTCAACTTTGTTTTGCTTCAATGTCCTTCTATCATGAACTTGTGAAATTGATACATTAAATTAAAAGAACAACAAAGAATAAAGATAAGTTTAGATAAAAATGAAGAACAGGAAGAGTACGTAGAAGATTTTTTACTTCAATCATTCAATACATGGTTTAGCAGGAAAAAATGATGACCTCAAACACTAAGGGTGTACCAAGTTTGTAAATACATAAGAACAGTAAAGCATAAACCCTCTTATAAACAATGGACTAAAGCCCAGTCTAAATTAAACATGTCATTTTGAAATCATCATTCAGAGCTGTTCTGAACTTAGTTTTACTTACAGTGTGAAAGAAAACATTGGAGTTTTTTCTTACCTGCTGCAGTTGGACACTAGGATCTCATATTTGAAAACTGTGTAGAAATACAGCAAGTATTTCAATACTCAGACAGTGACCTAATCAACTACATAAGTCATATATGCAGGCATGAGTCTTCCTACATGTCTACATGAATTATTTATGCAAGAAATCTGACTTTATTAAGATTCTTCATGTGCACATGAATATTTGCAGAACTGAGAATCAGTCAAATGCTGGAAAAAATATTCTTACACTAAAAATATTTTCAAAGACATTGTGACAACATCTACAAGAGTTGTGATACTCTCAAGCTCCACTGTTGATCATGACATCATCACAAGAAAGAGAAGGATAATTAAGAACTTCCTTAAGTTATGTATAAAATCTAAGTCCAAAATTAATTGAGACATATAAACCATAACCAATTGACATGGCTCATCTTTAAAAAAAATAATCTAGACCTGCTCAATGAAAAATAATAGTTTCTAAGACATTAGTGTTAATGAAAATTGATGTGAGAGCTATAAGAACAATGAACAATTCTTACTTCCTCACAACAAAAAGAAACAGGGCCCTCATCAATTCTCTTGCTTCCATATCCAACCAAAGCATATTTTGAAGTGTTTCTCCCATCTTCATTACAGACTCTCCAATCCCTGGCCCAGATTTCTGAGAACAAAAGTCTCAGGACGTTTTCTATGATGTTTTTATCTAACTTGCTTATCTCTTGTATATCTAGTTGTGCTCATTTGTTTTGGAGAGAACTATGGCAGAAAGTATGATGCAATTATCCTGATGCAAATACTGCATCAACATTACCACAATACAGCTCCATCTAACATGACAAACAAGTAGCTTGAGCATTATATTAAATTCTTGCCCTTCTCATTATTTCTTTTTAAGTCCCTTCCACTTGTGCAGAAGATGCCAAACATCTGTCTGTATGACAGAAAAGGCCACTTTTCTTGTTTTTCCAGTTTGAGTACTCTCTGTTGGTATTGAGCTCCATTTTTCAGCTCTTTGTCTTCAGTTTTCCATAAACTCTCCAATTAGTTTCAATTCCAGCGTCATGTTGTGTACAATCATTGCTAACTTTCTCTCAAGACAAGAGAGCATCCAACTTCTGCGGTACACTCAACCCTTTCAATTACACCTGGCTTCCTTTTGGGTGGCCACAACTTTTACCATTTTTGGTATCCTGAGTCTATGTCAAGCTCTAGGAACAGTTAGTCAGACTTATTGTTAAGTAATTCAGACAATAGTGTTAATAGGTTTTTGGTGGCTTCAAAGTGTTAGCAGATGGCAAAGCATGCAGCTTGGAGTGAGTCATGAAATATAGAAAGGATAACAATCTGCTGGAAGTGCCTCATCCCACTTCAAAGCATTGAACCAAAATTCCAGCTGCATAGGATTTGGACACTGCTACATCATTTCCAGGGAAAGCAACAAGTTTCTTCCAACACCCTCGCTTCCCTCACACAAACACTGTTAGGGGTCGGGCCTCCAAAGCCAGCCATAGATTACCAGTGTCCTATATTGAATAAATAAAAAAAAAAAAAAAAAAAAAAAAAAAGAATTTCTGAAATGATCAAGCAGAGATTGTCTTCTGGCTTTCTATTTTGTATTTCTATTTTACTATAAAATTACATGTTTATAAAATATTTTATAAACAACACAAAATATCATTAGCAGTTCAAAACTCATTTAGGAACTGATAAAGCAAGAAAGAAAAACATTAAATTAGACTTTCCCATAAACTGAAGGGGTTTGAGCAGGTAAAGAACATACACAAAGAAAGGACATCTATGTAACATACTACTAAGATGAAGTTATCAGAAACTTAACTTGAATGTTTTGTCATTGGGACAGGTCCTTCACAAAAGTTACTGAAGATTGCTTTCACGTTTAAATGTGACTGCATTGTGGGATTGCTAGCTGGAAAGAAGGAAGAAGCCAGAAAAAGCAACATCTGCAGCACAGTGGGAGCACTGAACAGACTCTCTAGAGTCACTGAATCTGAGTTGAAGCATGGCACCAAGTGAAGGTAGAAGAAAAAAGAAATAAATTGAATTCTAGAAGCACATTAAGCTCCAGAAGGCTAGAATGACAGTGATTGCTATGAAAAACAGATAACATAGAAGCAGGAATTAAGATATTAAGCTAAGAATCAGATGACAGATCAAAAAGCAATGCTAATATAATTATACATATAAACCCCGCAAATGCCCGGAGTCTTTGACACCTTAATAAGCACAGATTTTATTTTATTTTTTTAAATTTGATTTAAAAACCACCAAGTTCTTGACATAGCTGTGATTTTGATGGAACTCAGTATGTTTTCCTTTGATCCAGCTCAATGCAGGAGGCTGTTGTGCACAGTGCAGAGCAGTACACACTCAGGGAGCAGCGAGGGCAGACTGGTCTACCTGGAAGGATGAGCTGGGCTAACAGAGAGGCAGGCAGGGCAGTGCCCTCACCAACAGCAGTGCAGTTCCACCGTACCTGGCCAAAGCAAGCAGAGCAAGGCCAGCAATTGGAGCCAGCTCAGGCACAGTCCAGGTCTTCAGAGAGGATATAAGGAAGGTCCAAGGTCAAGGCAGGTAACAGTCATGATCAGATCTGCAGAAGGTAAGCAGGGCCAGGCACAAGCCGTGATCACCAGGGAAGTCCATGGCGATAAGGCAGGTCTGAAGTCAAGCCTGTGGGTAGGAGCAAAGGTCTAGATTAACAGGGTACACAGCCAGGCTGCAATGCAGGGACCTTAAACATAGCAATGGGAGGGGGAAGGAAGGTGGGGATGCACTTGGGGCTCTGTCAAAGTGTTTTCTCAAGCCAAACCAGTCCGATCCATTTATTCTTGATTATGCATTAAGTGCAAAGTGTTCAGGAACCTTCAAAACTTCAAGCCTACCATTAAAGCAGAAGTATGGGACTGGGTAGGAAGAAGGGGGGAAATGTATCATGGAATTTCACTGAATTTTTAGTTGGAAGGGACCACAGAAATCATCTAGTCCAACTTCCCTGCTGAGGCAAGATTGCCTATATCCTTTAAGCATGGAAAATAGACACAGTATTTTCCCCTCTTCATTTGTCATATATTCATAGAATTATAGAATCGTTTGAGTTGGAAGGGACCTTAAAGATCATTGTCCCATGGGAGGGACACCTCCCAGTAGAGCAGGTTGCTCAAAGCCCCATCCAGCCTGGCCTTTCCATGTTTGTTGTTCACTACATACACCTAAATTAATGTAAGTCAAATGCATTAAGTTTATGTAGTGAAATGATCTCAAAGGGAAAATATATCCTTCTTAAGTTAAAGATTAGAATTCTACTCTCAAACTTGGTTCCTTTAACTTTTTTCTTCTCAGTTATAAGATATCATTTTCAAATAACTTCTGTTATAAAGCTTGCATTTGCAAATACATTTCTTATCCAGAATAATTCCTACAATCATAAAACTTTTGAAGGAAAAGGAAGAATTTTCCCACTACAAGTAAATTGAAATTCAGTTGCAATCATATCCTTCTTTTAAACTGCTCTCAATTACTTGGTTTAATACTTTTCCTCGCTTTAATTGATCAAACTTGTGGATGACATCTCTGGTATGCGAAGCATTAAACATTCATTCTGATCAGGAATTTATAATAAAATTCTTATGGGAACTCACGAACAACTGGAATACCTTCAGTTAAGCAACTACTGAACAGATTTCCCAGGCAGAACCAAATCTCCTGGTTATTTTTATTGGACATCTCTTTGCTTTTTGCAATGGGAGGAAGATCGTTTTATGTTTAATCAATGATTTATTATGATTCACAAGAAGTGAATCAGCTTTAGTGGAAAATGAATCATACTGCAGCAGCATCTATTGCTACTTCCTCAAGCTAAATGTCTTGCTGCTTATGGAATTCACTGATGTCTTTATTGTTGTGTCTGAGCCTCACATGTTTCAAACATACTAAGAGGTTTAGATTCTTCAGTACCTAACATGGTGAACTTAACAGAAACAATTGCAGCAAACACCAACAGAATTAACTTCCTCAAACAAACTGCAAGTTGTTCACGTAAAAGCATACTTCAGACGGGTAACCATTTGACATAAAACTAAAGACTGAGTTTTTAAGAGTCAAAGATAAAGGCCAGATTCAATACTCCCTAGGCTCAAGTCTATGTTATAAGATACTCAAAGTTGTGGGAAAATGCAAAATAAAGTACTACAAAGAGGCTGTATATATTGAAAGAAACAGGTCTAACTACATCTAAAATACACCCTCAGGATTCCTGGACTATGTTTTCCTGTACTGAAAAATGACTATCACAGGGATTAGCATTGTAAATTTTATACAAATCAGTCAAATTTATTGCATAGATCTTCTGTTTACTATCAAGAAAAAGACAGTCTAAGTGAAATACTTGCCTTAAAAGTATTTCAGGAAATTCAGATGCGAGATCTCATATAATTTATATACACAGGTAAAAAGCCTACATAGTTATTTTAACATGCCACATATGGAATTGAAGGGTCGCCCTAGCAACTCTAAAGAGCAGCAAGCCTTCTTTGCCCCAAAACACCCTACATCCAAAGAATTCATCTGCAACTTTATATTTAGATTCCCATGTAATTACTAATTGTCTCCTGATCATCCAAGGAAACACCTTTCATTCAAGTTTTTCCCCTTCTTCTGGGAAAATAAAAAAACCAAATAATTAACAATTTCTGCATCTATTCTCTCTTAGACTTTCCCAGTATTATTCCCAACGTGGTTTTACCAGCTTATTCTAGACCTCCTTCACTCTCCTTTGCCAGAACCAAGAAACACAAATTTTTGTTATTTCTTCCCTTTTTTTTTTTCAAAGCAAACTCTAAGGCAGAGAGAGCAAAAGACATTTCTCAAGATTCTTTGAACAAGATACCAAGTTATAATGTTGGAGATTATAAAATCTAGCAAGACTACTGCACAGAGGGACTACTCCAACACTTCCAAGTACATGCTGGAAATCTGCTGTACCAGCATTTGGTGTACCAGCTGTTTCCACAAAGGAGAGATAATTTCAGTAAGAATATTTTATCTTTCCAGAAACAGGAATTTCTGTTTTCATATGAGGGCATCTATGTTCCTGTACTCATCCCTGCATGCACAAGTATTCTCATTTATTTTCTCTTTGAGCTAATAAGCAATTTCATGCTTCAAGGTATGACTGGGGAACTTCAAAAAGCTTTAATCACTGAACAGAATCCAAATTGTCTTAAAGGGAACCAAAGTCAGTCCTGTATTAATTGTGAAATGAGTTCTTAACAAAGTATGGATTATAAGGGCACAGACAGTTTCAAGATCTTAACGATAAATCCTTGACCCTTCAAGGTATGCAGGTAGTGAGAGAGATCTCTTCTTCAGTGTATAATGAAAACTTTCAGGCATCTTAAAACATTCTTAGGTAACCACTACACTACCCATCAGCTGAAGACTAGCACTACAGAGGAGTAAGTCAATAACCAAAACCCATCTTTCTTCTGACTTGTGAATACACTTGTCCAGGTTCTACTCTGTGAAGTCAGAGTGTTCAGTTGTTTGCTTTGTTTGCGTTTACAGGCTTGCTAAACTGGATGATGCGTCAGAGACGAAGCTGCACAGACGTCCTTTCCCCCAGTGTTTTTTCCACAGCACATATAATACCTTACAGAGACATACAGATGAGCTCTGCATATCGAGTCTCAGGTATCTGGGATCGCATAATCCTACTGTCCTTATCTCTCCATTTCTCAGCATAGTGTGAAAACTTCCCTAAGACAAGCTCTCTCTTTATCATCTGTCAGGCAGGCAAGAAGAAGTTTTCCTGCTAGTATGTAGACAATGTTAAGTAATAGTCTCTACCAGTTCCTGTTGAGTGGGACAGTAATGTCTGTCTCACTTCCATGTACCAATCTAATGATTTTTTTCCTTCATGCAATCAAGCAGATAAGGCAGTGAGACAGATATAGAAAACTCAGGACATCCCTCACTCGCCTTTTACTTTTTACCAGAGAGTTGGAAATGAGCTTACATGAAGAGAAAAAAAAAAAACAGTCAAAGGGAAAATTGATACATCACCTAATGCTGGTAACTTCTGACAGTATAAATATTCTCTGAACTGAGAAACCAATGATTTGGAGAAAGACAGGAATCACTGTAAAGATACCGCTTTTTTGTTAACTGCAGCTCCAAATTAAAAGATGGTCTGTATAAACATAAATGCTCTCATCATCCCCAGGTCTATCATAACAACCTATATTTTTCTTTTCCCTCCGTCACTAGAGCATTTCCAGGACTAAAGTCACAGTCCATTTGGCTTGTTGCACCTTTCAGATGTATACAGTTCCTAAAATTGGGTACTGGATGGATGAAGCTTCATCAATTTAGACAGCAAATCCCTGTTCTCATATGAAGTGAGTGGGGATACAGAACTGGAGCTCAGGGTGACATTTGAAAGATGGAACAGAAGAAAAATAAAATTTAATTGGCTGAAGAAGCTTCACTTTTAATTCTCTTCTTTTTCCCCTTAAAACCAAACTGTATTTTCAACAGTAATCTAGGAACGTGTGCTCATGTTTAGATCACCTCTTAGTACTACCATATTTAGACTTCAAAGTAAACATCAAGCACAAAACTTCCTGAAGTGCTTTGTAGATTTCTAAGTGATTAGGTAATGACCAAAGCATTACTGGAAAAATAAAAAGTATAATAAGACAGAAGTACAATGAGAAAAAGCCCATAATAGTTTCTTCCACTCTTGGAAAACCATTTTTCTATTAAGAAACAAAATTCGAAAGCCAGGATACTGCTTTATTTTTGGAAACACACCACATGGTAACCACAATGAGTCAAATTACATGTGTCTGGACTGTTCAGAAAGTTATTTTAAATACTATCAGCAGAATTATGCACGTTTTATTTTCTCAAGATTTACTCTTTGCTTTTCCATCAATTTTAAAGGCACAATAGCTTAATGATATTTGAAGAGACTTGACAAGGAACATTGCATCACAAACTGCTCTTACGTAGGACAAGGAAATCTGACTTGTTACTATGAAAACCATTTTCAGCATTTATTGAAATTCACATACACACTTGTGCACACACTTGTAGAAAGTATTTTAATAAGAGGTGCTACTGGATGTTCAAATTATTTTTATGAGAAATTTTAGTTATTTCATGTTTTCTTGTTTAAATTGGGATACAGCAATTATCTTGGTCCCAGATTGCCATCAATAACATCAGCAGAGATTATTAAAAATATTTGCTTAAAAGCACATTTTATTTTTCTTTAACTGAACTGTAAATATCAGATACTGATAAAGTTGCAGATGATTGCTTAGTTATTGCCAGAAGTAACCCTAGCAATTAGCAATGTGTATAGTTAAAAAAAGAAGTCAAATATTAACATAATCTTCAATTGATGCAACTAAAGCATAAACAAACTGTACAAGATATGGAAAATACTCTTATCATGGCAAAATATTTTACTAGA
>JAOXNG010000004.1:8228061-8238969 GCA_028566535.1 Scolopax minor
CACTTTGGATTCTATCTTGTTCCTTCTCAATAATGTTCACCTTTCACATCCTGTTTATGTCCGTCGTGCTGCAGTAAGTAGACCATATAAAATTTTATTTTGTCTTGTTTGTGATAGGTAATATGTGCATGGTTATTTTCAGGGAATGTTAGTAGCATTTAGGTGTATAAATCTGGCTGGGGAAAGGGAAAAAGATACGCAACAAAGAATGCATGTTTAAAAAAGGAACACCTCTATGTAAGGATCAAATGACAGTCTGTATCAAGGTGGAATATTTTTCTTGACAACTTCTGAAGATTATCCCTTCAAAACATCAGGTTGCGTTTACAAGAAAAGTCTTATTACCCAAATATTAGCAGTAATGGCAGTGTTTGTTCTGATATTCTGCAGTTACAGTTGTCTCCAGCTCTGTTTAAAAAATACCTTTGTCCATCTGTTCTCTGTTGTGTGATCCCAGTCTAGATAATCCTTTAGTGCCTGAGACTGCAAGGTTCTGCAAAACAGAGAAAAGTACAGCAGAATAGCTTTGTAGTGGACTTACAAGTATCTAATTAAAGAAATTATTTGATAAGCTCCACAAATAAAGATAAGGGAATTCTGAAAGAGAAAATTCTTTTGATTTCCATTTGACTGCTTTCTATCAGCCTGTGCTTCCTCGGTGCCACACAGTTACCTGATGCAACGGTGCTGCATGTTCAACATACTTGCAACAATAAAATCAAAGGACTCTATTTCTGCATACCAACATTGACTCCTGGCAGAGAAATGTGTGTTAAATGCTAGTTCTTTGTTCTATTTGCAAGTTTCAAGTGAAGGAGGAAGAAGGCTGTCCTTTCTTTCAGTTTTAGAACAGACAACATGTTTTCATTTTCTGAAGTTGAACATCCTCTAGGAAGTAATCGTATTTTTAAGCTTGATAGCTATGCTTTTTTGGGAGGGAGTCCAACCTGTTCCTATCTTTGTGTGAATGAGTACTTTTTAATACGTGAAAAATCTTCAGCAAGAGACTTTCTGAGGGAATACAGTTTAATGTCTAGTCTGCTGTCTTTTCAGACTGAAAACATTCCTGTGGTAAGAAGACCTGATAGGAAAGACTTGCTTGCATACCTAAATGGGGAAACATGTGAGTGATTCTTGCTTTTAACTTAGACGTACGATACATTTTACAGCTTGATATTTATGGCAGAGCTGAGGAGTAGGAGGGGAAGAATGGTTAACGATGATCAGTTTGCAGATTAACTGAATATATTACACCTCTCAAATGAGGTTAGGATTCCTCTTTATTTAATTTTGCTCTGAGCTTAACTATAGTTAGGTAGTAGCTGCATTCCTACAGACATGTTTAGAAGTGAGCTACTTCTTTAATATTAACATCCTTTCATTAATAGTTATGTGTTAGAATGCTCAGCTTTTGTGTTTTTCCTTTAGAGTGTGAGAAACTTCTGGTAGTGCAATTATCTTAATGCAATAAGAGTGTGCACTTAAATCTTCAGTATAGTAAAATACATCAAATCACTGCTTTGTCAGTCTGCCAGATTTGCCTAGTATTCTATCACTGTAAAATTTTTGTTTACAGTAGTCAGAGAAAAGAGATTTCTCTGAGAGAAAGATAAATACGGCTTACTTTCGTAAGTTGCGCTCTTTTGTTGGTGGTCTAGAATTTTAAGTATACTGCAATATGAGATTACTTCTGTAAGCAGCAGTAAACCATTTTCTATATATATTTTAAAGTGAGAAACAGATTGTTATTCCAAAAACTAGACAAACTAGTAGATCTTGATTCCAAGTTATAAAGTAATTATCACTGTGACTCTGGTGATAGATACAGTAGTTAGTGGTTCTATGATCTTTGTGTTGGAAGGGACCACAGGAGGTCATCTGGTTCAATCCCCTTTTCAAAGAAGGACCAAATGACCCTGAGTAACCTGTTCTAACTTCATATTTGGTCAGGTTCTGAAATATCTCCAGCTCCAGTGTTTAACCACCTTTGCTACCTAATGTCTAGTTAAAATTTATGTTGTTGCAATTTATATGTTGTCCTTCTTTTGTTCATACTTAAATGCATTTGCAAATCTTTTGTACTTAAATGAAATGTTGTGTTTGATTACAGCAACCTCATCGAGTATAGACAGAAGTGCTCCACTTGAAATTGGTCTTCAACGGTCCACTCAAGGTACAGTTCAACTAAAAAATAACTTTGAGGTTTATTTTACAGAAGTCTACTACAATCTTGCATTTTTATTGTCCTCTTTTTCTTGTAGTTAAAAGAGCAGCAGATGAAATATTAGCAGAAGCAAAGAAACCAAGAATAGAGGTAACGATAGTAACTGTCATCAATACAAATTGGGGGTGTGGGTGGTAAATTGCACTACTTGCCTGTTTTTGTAGCAATTCAATGGAGCTGCCTGTCCTCTGGGTGTACACAGTGCTTCTGTTAGAGTGAATGTGAACTGAAAGCAGTTAGAATTTAAGCCTCTGATTTAAACATGGAATTTTAGTTACTAGATGTATCTTGTAGCTTAAAAGGGCAAAGCTTGACCACAGCCATATAAGTACCTGCTGCATTACAGCCTGTCTGCTAAGAACTATGGTATTGGAATAAAAGTGCTGTTTTTATGACTGATTATGGTATAATGCCAGCTCATGGATGGTAAATAAACTTAAATGCTGGTCTTATCTCTATTGGTGGATATTTGGTTTATGTGCTATTTTAATCTCTTTATAGCAGTATATGAAACTGTGTTCCTGTTTTCTGAAGCTGTGTCTTTGGTAATTAATTAAAGTGTATTTTCACAAGAGCTTACTGAATAGAAGCAATGTATCTAGTTGTTGTGCACACAACTCTGCCTGACTTTAAAAAATGACTTACTGTTTTTAAATATATCCATTCGGTTTTCTCCTCTGGGAGCTATTATAAATCCGGCTGTATATATTTTCAGAGTACTGAGACTTCAGGTTTCTTCCTAGAAGAAGAGTTATCAAAATAGATAAATTCCTTTATTCAAGAATTGGATTGAAACATTGTTTGTGCTTAGCGATAACTGCATAAGAATAATTATAAATTCTCCATTTTTTTAATGGCACATGAGGTGACCTGTTGGTGATCTATACACTTTTGTTCTACATTACCCTATGTGGTTGTGATGCCATAATATTTTCCCATAGTTTGGAGAATTCTGCATATAACTTATGGCTATCTTTGTTTTTTTGCTGCTCTGGCAGCTCAGTTTGTAAAGTCTTTTTTCAGTTATTTGGAAATCATCTCAGTGTAGAGAATCCAGGTCTCTTCTGATACGTAGGTGCGATACATGATTCTGCTGGGCAACGGCCTTGATGCTGATTTAAATATTAGGGAGAAACAAGACATATTGAATGTAAATGCTATCAGCATTAAGAAGCTGAAAAGATGGCATCTGTCTCAACTGTGACTTACGTAACTAGAGGCTTCCTTCATCTTGTCTTGTTTTTCGTATTTACTAGGAATGTAATTTATAAAAGTTCCCCAAAATTTAGCAGTTCTGAGCAGTTCTTGTCTTTCAAAATGTCACTGATCAAATATCTGGTCAAATTTGACTGTCTGACAAATTTACCTTAAATACGTATGTGTGTATATCTACTGTTCTACCTGAATGTGTGTGCGTGTGGTATTTGCCGGCTTTAAGTTTTCTGACTGATTTTTCTATTATTCTCGTTTTCCTGAGCAAGGCTCTTTTTGAGGGAATGTTAGCTTCCTTTTCATTATTTTAGTTAAACTTTGTGGTTCTTGAGAGGAGATTTCCAATAGCTGTACAGTTAATGCTATTGCACAGATCAAAATTTATTGGAAATAAAGATTGTCCTTGCAAATGTAACAAAAAAGAACCACCACAAAAAAAAAAAAAAAAAAAAAAAAAAACCCACCACCAAAACCAACTGAGTACCTTTAATTCTAGTTGTATTTGGTTTTTTAAGGAGAACACACAATAAGTTAAGCATTGCAATTAAACATTACTGTTACTGCTAGGATGAAGAGTGTGTGCGCCTTGACAAGGAGCGGTTGGCAGCTCGGTTGGAAGGACATAAAGAAGGTATCGTGCAAACGGAGCAGATCAGGTAGGAATAATTTTTCTTATGGATCATGCATAAGTAAAGGACTGATAATAATTCTTATGCTATTCAAGGCAGCCAGTGTTACTTCTGTCCATCAGGTCTCAGTGGAAGTCTCCCTCCCTTAGGTGCTATCATTAGAAATGGTTGAGGAGGCAGAACTTCATGTCTGGTCAGGCTCCTGTTCAGGTGTCTTGGCATGTGATTTGGTTTGTCTTCAGAAGTGTGTAGACCGTTGTCTCTTGCTCCCAGCAAGTCCGCTACTTCTGCTTCCTTCTGCTATGGTGTTTAAGCAGTTGAATACAATGAGCTAAACTGCAAGGGGAAGCTGATTATTTCTCTATTTCAAAGAAAAATATCCTGTGTTGAGGAATGTCTTGCAAGCAAAAGGAGGAAAACGTGAGAAGAGATCAACAGGTAATACAACCTCTATTAGACTCCCTGCAGAGGTGAGCCTCTGGAGAGGCAATAGGCTACCGGAGGATAATGCGCTGTCATTGCCATAAATAGTAAACAGCATTCAAGGGCTTAAAATCTTGCCCATCACCTTTCCTCTTCCATTGTATCAATCCAGAATTTTGCAAAGAATGGCAGTTGGCTTTGAGTCTTGCACCGTATCTTCCCAAAGCCAAGCAGAGAGGAAATGAAATTCTTGCAAGGTGTTGTCAATGCTAAGGAACTTGGGCTTAGCAGAATCTAGTACTTCATTTTCAAATACTTGAGTTCACAAGTTTTAAAGGTAGCTGCTTAATTTCTTTAGTGTGTCAGCTCCTGTAATGTAAAATGAAAGTCATACTTCCTACAGTTAACGTATATGAATAGGAATTAATTTACTGTTTTGTCTGCACAGGTAAGTAGTTTCACTTGACAGACCAACAGCATTCTTGAGAAATCTATCTCTTGAGCATAAACAGTACTGGGAATGCTTATCTGTCTTTTACTGGGATTAAATTTAACAGGTAGCCTTGCAACAAGTAATATAGCAGAGTTGAGGCATTTATAGAATGCATAATTACACCTAAACACACAAAAAATACATATTTTGAGTGTCATCTTCCTCTGTCTCTCAAATAGGCGTATTTAAAAGGAAATTTTAGAGGGGGGAAAAAAAAAGGAATCTGGTTGCCATAATCTGACTTAAAATCAGAAAGTCTAAGGATCAAAACATACAAACATTGTTTTGTATGAATTGGTAATTTGGGTACTAGCCTGAGTGTATCACAACTTTGTTTTGGAGTTCTGAGACAATGCTGTGGTGAGGATTACTGAGTATTATTTGTAATTTGTATTGTATGTTTACGTTTTTTTTTTCAATGCTGAATGTTAAAAGACTGCCCTCTTAAAGAAAGTGCAAATAACGTTTACAGGCTGCGAGTTTGAGCTCGTTGCTTGTCACTGTTGTTACTTTGTTTAACAGCAATACAAAAAAGTTCCCTTTCCAATAGTTGTAAAAGGAGAATACTTCACAACCAGTACTTGTATTAATTTTTCAATATAATCTCAAAAAAGATTCACATAACACTGAATAGGGTATATGCAGTAGGATTGTGTGATTTGGTCCTTTTTTTGCCTTCAACTCACCTGCAAAACAATAGGGCTCTCCGTTTGGCAACCAAATTCTGTGTTTACAATTAAAAGCAAACAGATAAAGATGTTCACTCTTGGACTGAACTGAGCTACCTTAAACACCGATTAATGTGGACAAAGTTACTACCATCTGTTGTTTGTTTGGCCTACAGGCTCTGAAAAGATAACATGTCTTCCAAGTGGCCAAGTCCACACAACAGCACCTTAATCAAAATTAGATTAATGTGTTGAATGCCTCAGAGCAGCAGGGGATTGATTGACTGGACACAAAACAGGACAATACAAGTAATGGGGAGCTGAAATTCAGATGACATTATAGATGCAAGTGTTAGTCCTAATGCTTTGTATCTACAGTCTTTACTTTTGCTTGTTATAATTTTTTTGATGATTTTTGTGCTAATACTGGCATGGAATCCTTTGTCAGAAGTTTGATTTTCATGCCCAAACCAGCAATGCCAAGCTCATGTAATCTTCAAATATACATAAGATGAATTTTATCACTTATACTATAGTCATAAACTTTACACAGGATGAAGTTACTCATTTAAAAATTTTTCAGAAGAGTTGTGCATGTAATTATTCAGTCTCATCTGTTACTTTTGCTCATTTAGGTCCTTGTCTGAAGCCATGTCAGTGGAAAAAATTGCTGCTATCAAAGCAAAAATCATGGCAAAGAAAAGATCCACTATCAAAACTGATCTGGATGATGACATAACTGCTCTTAAACAGAGAAGTTTCGTTGATGCTGAAGTGGATGTAACCAGAGATATTGTCAGCAGGGAGAGGGTATGGAGGACAAGAACTACAATCTTACAAAGCACAGGCAAGGTAATGCTCTGGATATCAAGCTATTTTTATGATCCAAATGACAAACTGCATTTTCTATTTTCTATATCTTTAGCTTCTTAACTGTAGACAACTGTGGGGGTTATGTTTAGTGTTCTAGGTGAAGAGAGGCTTGGAGGGCTCTTGGCGCAGTGACAGAGTTTATTTTTACCTCATTATTGTAAGCCTAAAATATGTCTCAAAATACCTGCTTCAGCCATTTAAAAGATACCAAGTAATCACTTAATTCCTCTTAAACCAAGCTGGCTTGAGCCCTACAATTGGGAGGGCTCTATGAAAGTACCTGTAGGTTTGCAACAGACAAAAATGTGGAGTAATTGATAAAAGGAGCAATGTGTGTATGTGAAAAATCCAAAGGCTGTGAAGCTGTGCAAAACACTAAAGAAGTAAAGAGAAAAAATGAATGAAACCTGAAAGCATTCCCTTGAGGAGGCTTTTCAGTGTATTTTTTGTCCCTCTGTGCTCCCTTAATCCATATCTTTAGGTGCACTTGGTTCTGTGCCAAAGCGGGGTCATTTACCCCGTGTGCAGACACCAGCACACACACAGGGTAGAGGTATCACCTAGTTAGTTCATTTCTGCAGAGGTGGGTGCTCGGTGGTAATCCACAAAGCTAGCATCCTGGCCTCAAAACTCTTGAGAATATTTATACAGTTCAAAACACAGAAATGCACATTCATAATTATTGGTTAGTACCTTGTCTTAACAATTTCTATTTAGTACAGCCTCTTGCTTTCAGTTAGAGGGGCCATTATTTGATGTGTGCATGCTCCAGCGCGGTGGGGCAGGTACTTCAATTCAGCCTCCAATTGAGTTGGTGGTTGCAATCTCCCACTGCCACCTTTGCCTTTTCTCCAGTTACCGCTAATTTTTTTTGACTTCACGCTCTATCCAGCAGCTGACTGGTTTTCAGCTGGTTTTGGTGCCTCTTGTTGTGGGATGTTCCTTATTACCAGCCTTCTGTTCTCTCCTTCACGGATACATTCATTAGCAAGGCATTTCTTGTTTATACCAAGTGTCTGGTTTCACAGGGCTGTGTGTACTTCTTATGGCTCTTTATTCTTACCTAGTGAGAGATTCTACCTTCTAAATTATATTTTACCTTTTTAAAAGTACATTCTACTTTCATAAAGTACATCAACAGGAAAATAATGTTTGGAAGTAAATGGGATTCCAGTTTTCATTTGTCTTATTTTTAATAGTATTTTACAGAGTACTGATTTTCTCACCCTGGTCTCGTGGCTGTAGTAGTGGAATTTCATTCATGAGTTATGGGATAATTACTTGGTATGTGGCACATACCTGCATGCTACAAGCAGAGTGTGTTGCTTCTTTGAGTCTGTGAGATTTGTTGCAGTCTCACTGCTGAACAGTTGATAAATTGGGGGAAGCCTTTCATGTTTTAGTCATCGGAAACGTTTGTACTGAAGGAGTCTGGATAGCTTTTACTCCTTTAGTGTTCATATCTTTATATGTCTTCCAAGGGAAACTTGCAGAGGTACAAGGGACAGTGTAGTTTGGTTACAGCAGTATCCTTGTGACAATAGTGAGATGAGGCAGTGATTTTAAGCAAAAGCCGAACATGGAGAGAAAGATGAGAACAAGTTTGTTCTCAGACTCAAACATGCAGTTACTTGGTGTAGCCTGATGAAAATAGTTGGCGTAATAGCAAGTCTCTATTTCTTTTCATGCAGGATTCTTGATAGCATGGACAGAAATCAATGAATGTTAATGTTTATATTTTTGTACAAGTAACAATGAGAATAAGTAGATGGGGAAACATCACTTGTTACCCAGAGCTGTGATTTATTCCAGAACAGCTCAGGGCTTTTTGTTTTCTTGTAGGGTGATTGGGAGGGTTTTTTTGGTTGGTTTTTTTTTTTTTTTTTTTTTTTTTTTTTTACTTTAAGAACCATTGCGAAGAACACAAAAGGAAAAACTCAGATGTTCTCTCAGGGATATCATTCCATATCTGCTTGCCTGTTCATTTGAAGAAATTTGATCAGGGAAACATGATACCCTTCTGCAAATGCTGTTTTGACTTTTCTTTATGATACCTGAATTGCTAATGTGCCTGATAATTCTTTTTATTGTAAATTTTCACTGTCTGCTTGGTATAGATTTATCTGCAATCTCTTGAATCCTCCTAGGACGTTAAAAACCAAAATTTACTTCAATGGTAGTTTACATACCATGTAGCATCTGACTTTTTAAGATCTGAATTCCTCTAAAACTCCTGGGTGAATGGTAGCTAGGAGTGAGCACCTCATAATGTGCAGTTTTATTCTTTCTTTTCAAAAATTGCTTCAGTCTGAGGCAGTTCCTCACGGTCTCTCTCCACAAAGAAAAACTCCTGTGTGTGAACTTTCCCAGTGTTCTCTGGGACAAACAAAGATGCAGAGATAGTTTAAGATATAAAAGAAAAATACTAAGAAGATCAAACCTCAGCAAAAAGAAAATAATCTGTCGTCCTTATTAGCTTTCTGGCACGTTTTCTCTGTTTGATGTGTTTGAGGAAAGTACTGATTCCTCCAGCAAGATACTTCTCAAAATTCTATTGCAGATGGCAGTAATCTTAACTATATTTATGGAGTATTTATGGTTTCTCCTTTTGGGCTTATTTTCTGAATATCAAGTTTGCTTTTTACTTCAAATATCCTTTTTTGCTTTATAGAACTGTACCAGAATTTTTTTTTCATAAGTCTCCAGTGCTGTAGTGTTCTTTTCTAAGATCTTTCATACTGCCATTTCATTGCATTCTGCCCTTTGGGATGCTGCTTTTGTCTTCTGATAACATCTTCATTGTTACTTAGTTCCCCTTGCTGAAATTATAGTGGTGAATTTTTTTGGGCTGTGGATTGGGTTTTTTTGTTTGTTTGTTTACAAGAATGTTGAATTTGCATGCATTGATACTCCTTCAGCAGCTACTTCTCTAAAGTAGGTACTACAGACTAAATCAAGAGGTGCTTTACCTTTTGTGGCTACTTTGGCCAGTTGCTCCATGAAGCAATTACTTAGCTAAAGATCTAATTGCTGCATCACTTCCCTTTTTGACACTTCTCCAACCTGCAAAGTAATGGCAATGTCTCATAATTAGTTTTCTTCTTTGGAAGTCTCTGTACTGTTCCATTTATATTGCCAATGTGGCCCTTAATGCTTTAATGATTTGGGACAGGTTATCATTCATTTACTATCATTCTTTGATTGCATTTTGTAGTTTATTTGACTAAACTTTCTATAATACATCACACAAGTCCCTGATCTGTACAACCTCCTCTGTTTATTCTCTTTTGATCAGATGTTGCATCAGTCCCTGGCTGTGTTTTAACTGATTTGTGTGAGGTTCATATTGTTTGTAAAATCAGACGTTTTAGTTTTGTCTTTTGTTTTTAAGATTTTTAGAATTTGCATTTGCCTATTTTTACGTTTTGCTTAGAAATTCTGTTGAGGTATTTTTCCATAGTTTTCTGCCTGATTATTATGCAGTTCTACCTACTTTTGGAAACAGTATTTGATTTAATGACTAGTGGATGAGTCATCCTGCACTGTCTGTTTTAAACATCTGTTGGCCTCCCCAAGTCTGTAGTGTAGTCTTCTAGATTTTATGAATAATGTGACATTTTTATGTAATCACTTTTCAGAGCCAAATTGTCTCTGTTTAGTCTAAGGGTTTGACTTTTTTTTTTTCTTTCATAGTAGCTTAATTTTGGAACTATTTGAGAGGATATATTGTTTAAAGCAATTCAATTTCAGGTTTGGCTAAAGGCATGCTACAAAATGTTGCTGTTTTGTTAAGTCAACTGACAGTCTAACCAACTGGAAATTTAGACAGGTTTCCAAAGCAATGAAAGTACTTGATGCTAGAGTTCCTTCTGAATTTCTCTCCATTCTTTGAGTTAGCACAATTTTGGGGACTTTAAGAAATTTATTTCTTCTGTCTGTCATCACTCTTCATGCAATACAATTCTTAATCTTCACAAACACAAAAATCAGGGCAAGAGAGTTGCTATCTTCAGACCCAGTACAGCTGGATGTACTGGGGGAGAGAAGCAGTGCAGGTGTAGGGAGAGAAGTTTAAAGAAAGTGCAAATTATTTAATCTGTAGACTAATATTTGGACAAGGTATCTTGCTGCTGTGTCTCACTGTTTTATTTGGTGGCCTTTCTTGTATTAAACAAACATAAGTTTTGGATGCTGATGTTAGAAAAGTATGAATGAATTCTTGATAATTGATTATGGAACCATTGATTATGGAACCTATTTTTGGAGAACAGGTTAAGTTTGTCAGATTTTTATTTGTTAAATCATTTTGCCATGGCAACATTCAGATGTCTTCCAGTGAATGTCCCTGACAGAGGAAATGGTTTCAGGGTCATTCTAAGCACATAT
>JAOXNG010000004.1:8253654-8273036 GCA_028566535.1 Scolopax minor
GGTGAGACAGTGGGACAGGTTGCTCAGAGAAGTTGTGAATGCCCTGTCCCTGGAGGTTTTTCAAGACTAGGCTGGATGGGGCTTTGAGCAACGTGCTCTAGTGGGAGGTGTCCCTGCCCATGGCAGGGGGATTGGAACTGAATGATCTTTAAGGTCCCTTCCAACCCGAACCATTCTATGCATGTAACAACCTGTGTAGTATGATTCTGGCTAAAGAAACAAATCCACGAGAGTCAACATCTCTAAGCCTTTTGTATTTGTGTGTCATCTGTTTGTTCTTTTGTCAGAGGTATTAAAAGTATAGGAAGAATTCACAGTAATCCTCTAGTTGCAGATAAACAACAAGCTGCAATCATGATGCAGTTTCATAGAATACTACAGTATTCATGAAGATTTAAAGAGATGAAGTTTTTTTTCTTTGATTATTTGTGTGGTTTAGTACAGAATTTTTCCATTAACAGTCTTGTTCTTAGCATAAACAATTCAAAGCTCGTAGAGCTAAGATGGTAAATTTAGGAATTTTAACACAATGCATTAAGTAAACTGCAGAGTTGCAGCCAAATTTCTTTGCTTCTTGTGATGGATCGTTATTTCTGGTGCGGTGTATTAGGATGCTTTTCTGGCTTACTTAAAATCTTCATGCCAGATGGGGCAGGCTTTGCTGCTAGAATGATTTAGATTGATTCAATAGTAAATGCGAGGGGGGGTGGTAATTGCAAGGTACTATTGAGCAAATAATCAGGTACACCTGCAGTCAACGGAACTGCTTGTGCAGCCCTGAGTCAGTAGTTCGTAGCTTTCTCTCAAATGGGTGTCTTGCTACTGCAGCTTTGGTTAGGCAGGAAAGAGGAATCTTTCCCTTGACATTCTTCAAGTTCTGTGCTATGTGCCACAGGAAATGTTTTTTAATGTCTTTTGCAAGTAGGATGTCTGAGATATTTCCACAGGGGAAGAACATGTTATTTGGCAGTGCACCCATCATACTGAACTGTTCAAGTGCTTTTGAGGTGAGGAGATGAACGGCCTGCAATTACTTTCTTCAGCTGCTGTGTCCTTCCTGTTGGTTTTGTTTCTTTCATGCTGGCAGACAGTGATGGTATCCTCTCTTTAACAACATAGAGCTCCATTCTGTGCTAACCTCTCTAATTCTCCCTTTGTAGCTTTATTCCTTTCCTTCATATTACCCCCTTTAGCTTATTTTTACACTTTTTAAATGTCACCTATTAACATACATCTTTACTAGTGGTATTTTATTCATACCACAGACCATCTTGGTCAAAGCAGTCTGTCGTATTTTCTTAAGCAACATAATTTTTAAATCCTTTTCAGGACTTTATAATCTTGTACCTAAATGTCATTGGACACTTAGGAAGGTATCTCGTGTCCTCTCCTATGTGCCTGAATGTTTGATGTTTAAATACATATTTATTGGTGTATATGGTTTGCAGCTCAGCCAGTGGTATACTGAAACTTTGGAGCTGATGGTATTATTCCATAGGATGTTCTATGTAGTAAACTGTTTTGAATGCCATACCTTGTGGGTTTTTTTTCCTCCAGTTTTTTGGGTGACTGTACCAGAGTGCCTCCTTCTCACATACTAGTTTCTTCGGTAATTGCAAACTGAAATAGTGCTAGGATAATAATCTTCAAGATCTACATTTTCTTGACTCCTTGAGTGCATCTCTCAGTATAGATGGCAAAGTAGTTTCTCTGTGCTGCTCCAAGTGTTAGGTCTTTAAGACATGTTCCAGGTGTGTTGTTTTTATTTTCTTGTTATTATTGTTGTCAAGGTTTCAACGTAGCAGAAGTCAATCTCCCATCCAGCCCCAACTTTTAGTCCTATTTAGTGTAAATTGGAGAGGGTTTTGCTGTACAATCATGTGTCTTCAGTCTGTAATAGCGGAAAACAATATTGTTTACCACTTCTAATATTTTGGTCAGGAAGGTTTGCTGTTGACTTCCTGCTATTGTCATTTTATGTTTGAATTATTCTTGTGTTGGATTTTCAAACATAGCAGTGGTTTTTCAGAAGTATGCCTAGCTTTCAGTCAGTCATAAGTGTTAAGCTTAGGCAACAGAGGACAACGAAGTTTTTAAACTTGATGTGATTCTGGACCATAAAACTTTTTTTTCTGTCCTCTAGGCATTGTTAAGGAAGCTTCTTTATAAAGTATTTCTCATTATAAGTATTTAATTTTAAACTGTGTGATTGCTGTTTACACAATGAGAATAGGAGAACAGGTGGCAGGAATCCAGAATTCTGAAACTTGCTAGACTTTTATTTATTGGATTCATTTTTGAGGTTATAGGATTCTGCTTTTTTTTTTTTTTCTAGCAACACTTGTGTTGCAGCATTTGGACAAAGATTGTGGTCTATCACTATTTTCTGGCTTTGTGTGACTGAGTAGCTTGATAACTTGAGTACTGTAGATTTGCTTCAGTGATGGAAAATACACACAGATTCATACTGTATTTTTTTTTTTACTAGTAGTGGGGAAAACTTTTAAGAACTTGGTGTTAATTATTTGTAAGATTATTGCTGAACTGTTATATATGAACTGTGCAGAGAATTTCATGAGCTAATTAGCTTGGAAATTTAGGCATGAAACTTTTAACTTGTTAGACTGTAGTACTGCAAAGGAGGTTTCAGTAAACTCTTATGAAGAATGAAATTTGGTGTCAGTGATTTAATTACCATGAGTGTGAAGTGGGGTAGTGAATCATTTCCAGGCAGTCTGCAGAGCTGTTGCTATCTGGGGTTTGAAGAGTATACAGCTGAAAAAAGAAGTGGTTATTCAATCTTGCTCATCCGCAATTCAAACAAAGTCTTTAACTTGAGGTCCTCAGTGTTTCAGACATGCTCCTTTGTTCTGTTTCTGTTTGCCTAGACTTCCTTCCAGAAATTCAGGTTAATTTGAGTCTTTTTAAAGTCATTATTCTTTTGGTAATGTGTAAGTGCTCAAGCTTGCACCCGGATTGGATGGCTAGAGCTGCAGCAGGTATAGAATCAAAATGCGGAGTGAGCTAGCTGGACGTAGAGCAGTGGGCTTTAAGCAAATGGAAGGCAGTTTGAACATCAATATTCATATGCAAGGAAATGGAACATATGCCCAAATGGTGATGGCGAATATAATCAGTCCAATAAGCTGATGCATTAGGGTGCCTATTTTCATTTCCAGGTTTAATTCTTTTAAATGAAAGAAGGCCCTCAGATTGATGCATGATGATGTTAGAATGTAACTAGTGATGAACCACACTGGAAAAGTTTGATTCTTTTGACAGTTTTTGGGTCGTTGAACTGTGAAATTGTGATCATAATACATGCAATGACTGGAGAAAAAAAGATAGTATTAATGTTAACTGATGATGATTTATGTTTTTGAAGCATTAGAACTGATTATTCAATACCTGTTATTATGTTTAGTCTCTCAAGATGTAGTTTGTAAAGCATTTGTTCATGTCAGTGTTTTTAATGTTTATAAAATTCATTATATTTGCTTATACATTTATAAAATTCATTATATTTGGCAAACAGTAAAGGTTGCAATACAGGTTAGTCATAATACATTAATGCTGGGCTTTGCTTGCATTCCTTACTCCCTAGTGCTAGTGCTGCATTTAAAGTATTTAATATGGACAACTTTTTGCCTAAAGGAAGTATGATAACTTAGTTGTAATTAAAGGAAGTATGATAATTTAGTTGTAATTTTATTGAAAAATCTAGGTACTGAGAATGTCAAGTAAGTTGTGGTTTTTTTGACAGTTGTTCTACATCTTAATTCCAAGTCCAAAGACTTGTCATCACTATATTTTTATTTAAAGGGCTGTTTTCTTAGGTACCCTTTTCTTAGTAAATGGCTTATCATTTTCACTGCTTCCTATATTACCATCAGTGAAGCTGTGATTTTGTAACTGGAGTTGCAAAGTAATTCTTTGCCAGGCATTAATATTTCATCTCTGTGCTGGTCTGTGACTCAGCAGCACAGGTTTGAGCTAGTTTGGGAGGGAGGGGAGAAACATACGGCTTTTGTGCTCCTAGTCAGAGGGTATGGTACAGCATCTATGCTGATGTATGCTGAGGGCATGTCTTCTGGTGCTCCAGGTTGCTCTGTGTTCTCTTTGCTGAGGCCTGTGGTTCCACTTGTATCGCAGGTCTGATTTTGAGCAGTTGCATCAGGGTCAGCTGCTGTCCTTGGAGAATGCTCTGGAAGAAGTGCCTCTATGCTTTCTAACCTGGTCATTGAGTGTCTTTTACAACCAGATGCATTAACCTGGCTAAAACCATCAGCCATTTTTGAAGTGCAGCTGTAACTGTGGTGTCCCTGACTTGGAAGCATTTGTTTTCTGCTTTGTGCAGGCTGTGTACAGTAAGTGGAGCTGAAGATACTACTGTATGTTGCTATGTGTACAAAATGTTGAGACTTCTATAAAAAAGGCACAAAAGTGCAAGCGGCAGGTCTCTCAGTTGTAGTGGTGTTTACTTTGGTAAGAAAAGTAAGTGGCTGACTGGTAGAATATCACATGGTGAATGTAAGAGGATCGGGTCAAATAAGCTGTATTCTGAGAAAAGAGTGTCTGTGCTCTTACCAGTTAAAGGAAGGTTGCTGTGTTTATCTGGAAGCTGGCAATGCTTAAATCTCAGATTTAAGTTTCAGAATTTGAGGCAGGAAATCTGGGAGCTGATGGGCAGTTTGAGAGATGGTTTCTTCTGCTCATTCACCCTACCTACAGGTAGCATACCCTGGGGTCTGTAGTAGACCTTGTCGTGGCTGCAGTAACTGTTTGCAGGAACATGAGTACCTACGTTCTACTTGGACCATTTACAGAATCATGGAATCACAGAGTGGTATGAGGTTGGAAGGAACTTCTGGAGACCACTTAAGCCAATCCCCCACCTAGGGCAGGTTGACAGGAACATGTTCAGGTGGGTTTTGAATGTCTCCAGAAATGGAGACTTGTCCACCTCTCTGAGCAGCCTATTCCAGTGCTCTGCCACCCTCAAAGTAAAGAAGTTTTTCTTCATGTTTAGATGGAACTTCTTATACTGAAGTTTGTGCCCGTTTCCTCTTGTCCTGACACTGGGCACCACAGAAAAAGAACTGGTCCCATCCTCTTGACACCCTCCCTTTTAAGTATTTATAGGAGGTGTTGATCAGATCCCCCTTCAGTCTTCTCTTCTCCAGACTAAAAAGACCAAGTCCCTCAGCCTTTACTCATAAGAGAGATGTTCTTCTCGTCAATCATCATTGTAGCCCTCTGCTGTACCCTCTCCAGCAGCGTCCCGTCCTTCTTGAACCAGGAAGCCCAGAATTTAGCATCTCTTAGACTTACATTAATAAGAAAAAGTGCTATACCATTGTTTATAGATTGTTAGAACTGTTTTATTTGCTGTTAAATAGCATTGGAAGGCCTGTGTAGCAGCTGGAAATGTTCAGCGGGCAAGTGCCTACTCTAATGCCTGAGGCAACAGGTGGCTCTTTAGGATCCTACTTGTTTGCTTCTCTGCTGGGAGGAAGGGTCAGCACAAAGCAGGGAGCAGGAAACTGGTGAGAGCCAGAGCCTCTGGTTAGTGACTCTTGTGGCTCATTAAATGAACGAGGACACATTCTGTGAGAGACTTGCGGAGATTTTTGCAAAAGATGAAACCACTGGCAATTGAGCAAAGGCTTGTTCCCTGCCAGGTGCCTCTCTCCCCTTTGATTTACTTTCTAACTGTGCTGCTGGCTCTGTAGGCCTTCATTCCCTTTGCAATGCTGATGGAGGCTTGGGTTAGGATTTTCTTTTTTAATTAATTGAGAAGGAATGCAAAGTTTTATTAGGGAAAAAGCAGAAAAAGAGTCCAGTGAAAAGAAATAACTGAAACAGGGAGTGAACATGTAGAACTGAAACAGGATTAGTGCCGAGAGGAAATAAACTGTAGCAGGCCATAGGCATTTTGGGATGCTACTTTTTTGGTCTTGTTAAGGGATGTCCATATTCTTTGGAGTTAGGGAAGAATGTCTCTTTGAAATATTTGGAAATTTTCGTTGTCACAGGCAGGAGGAACCTATAATAGGTCTGTCTGAAAAGAGGAAAGATTCCTCCTTGGGTGACCTTCTGAAATTCACAAGCAACTGTCAGCCTAAATTTTACACCTCTGGTTTATGTCACTCCAGCTCAGCAAAAGTGTCTCTTCAACTTAGGGGAGCTCTACCAAATATTCTACAAGGCACCAGGTACCACCTGAAATATTAATATGCTTCTTCCCCAGAAACAGTGACCTGTATAGTCACAGAGAAAACTCCCATCCGTGGAAGCATTGAGTTTATCTATGCTATGTTTAGCTTGAGTTCAACTGTATGAGCCCTGAGCTAAGACTAAATGCATAATTACATGTTGTGGTTGGGGGAAAGGCAGTAGAGCAATATCAATTTAGAAAGGGGAGATAGACTTTCTCTCTTAAGTAGAAAAGCATTCATGTCTTTCTGTACCTGCATTTTGCTTTCTCAGAATCACCTCAGTAGTTCAGAAATGTTAAATCCAGCAGAAGGGGTGGCCTTGAGAAGCCAAGATGGAAGGCTGAAGTTGAGGTGACTGTGTAAAGCAAAACATGGCTGGTAACACTAGAACTCTCCTCTTGGTAGCTGTTGATAGCTCTGGTAGCATAATTGAGAGGGTAAGGGGGGAAATAGAAAAACAGAAATAGTGTTCAGAAAGTAGATACCTATCTCTGTGGTGAGAGGTGTTATAATCCCTTTTCATTTGGGTATCTTTTTCTAGGCACTGGAGAGTTATTAAATCTGGGAAACTTTTCTGCCTCATTTCCTTCAAGTGTCTGATAATCTTCCTCTTCTAGGGAAGAAAGGATGAGCAACTGTAGATGCTTCCCAGAGCATCTGTATTGTTTTCAAGGTTGTCTGGGTTTCAATTTAAGTTAATTTACTCATTATAAGAGCAAGAAACTCTTAACAGTCTTGAAAATCTAATATTTTTCTTAGGCTTTTTGTAGGTCCAGGTATGAGCATTACTTTGATTCTACGTTATTTTTTGGTCTATTTTGGTTTTGTACTCATGCATTGTATGAAGGTGGTGTAATAAATGGCAAAAATCTTTTGATTCCAAATAGCTGTTTCTGCCCAGTGTTAGCTACCTTTACCCAAGTTGAAACAGCTAGTTGAAACAGCCCAAAAGTTGCTTAGGTGTAGACAAATACTTGCTTATCGTGGCTTGATTGGTGATTATCATGCCATTTTAAGAATTAATTGGGTGGTTGGTTGATGGGATCAGTTGGCTAGGGAATTTACCAAAAAAAAAAAAAAAAAGGTTTTCTTGCAAGTCCAAGTGGCAATATTCAGGAGCTGGCTCCGATCGTAGAGCACTGAGAACAAGATGATAGAAGAAGGAGTATTCAAAATCAAACAGGCTAGTGGCAGTAGGTTTATTCACTAAGCCCTTGCAGGCTTCTGGCACTTACTCAGCATAAATACAATCTTATTAAAACTACTGAAAAAAACCCCAGCCCCAAAGCAATCAGTTTTCTCACCTTTAGTCTGGTAGTGTGAATTTATGCAGATTCTGTCATCTGTGTTGTATGACAATGACGTTGTGCGCTTCTGCACATCAGAAGTGCATTTATCATGTTAAGTGGCCACGTTTTTAATAGTCTGCCTGTAACCTGGATTCTTATTAAGTATATTTTTTCTGTTAATACAACTAGAAGTTGAAGATGGTGCATTATTATGCATTCTGGGAATATGAGATGCTTCTCCATTTTGTAGTGAAGAGAATTTCCAAGAGTGCATGCATGTTGTAACATATTCTCACAAAGATTTACATTCTTATCCTTTTTCTGGGGTGGTTTGAATGATTGCAGCAGGTGCAGCAGGAAAAGCTTACTCTGGTTATAGAAATAGAAATACCAAATGGACCTCTGTCTAAAGAAAACACAGATTTCCAAATTACTAACCAGGTTTAAAGTTAAAACTACTGCCAATAGTTGGATGAGTTCATTGAAAAACTTATTTCAAAGATACTACCACTGTTGACCATTTCGACATGACGTCCCTTTTCATAACGATTTAAAAGAGCCTCTTTTCCTTTACAGAAACGGAAGGCTTTAAAATCGATACCATGGGCACCTATCACGGAATGACTCTGAAGTCTGTAACAGTAAGTCTTTTCTTAAATATGTTTTAAAGGAATGATAATGTACTTTATATATAATGTATATCTCTGTCAGTCTGACCTCAGCTCTGGAACGTCACTTTGTTTGACTAGCAGAATTGATGAAAGTTGTCTGAAAAGATAAAACATGTTTTGATTTGGTCTGCATGTTTTAGAGATCTTTGCTCAGGGAATGTGTCTGCAGTTAAAAGGTGTGTTGGGAAGGCTTTGCTGGCAGGTTCTTGTGGAGGTGCAGCCTTTTTGTACTCACCTATACTGAGATAAGTGTTTTTACTAGACTTCTGTATGTCTGTGAAGGACAACTTTCATAACTGGAACTGATAAAACTATATACTCAGAACTGAAGTAATAAAACTAGGTTTTGGAGTATCTCTGTTTCCTACTCTGCATGTAATAACAGTAAATTTGTTTAGCGGCGAAAAAAATTTGACCTCTGCATTACTGTTGAAGCTTTCTAGCCTAGCGAGATGAACTTCTTTTGTATAACTTTACAGTGCTGTCAGTGGAAGTGCTATGTACACAGATGAAAGAGAGAGACCCTTAAACAGGCTTCCTTTTTTTTTTTTTTTTTTTTTTTTGGCCAATATTTTGTGGAAGTGGGTTGAATGCTCTCAAACAAATGCTGTTTTGATCTGCTGGTAAGTAGGACAGATGCTATAAAACTCATGTAGAGCCCTCATTAAGGTTTTTGCCATCTGCATACCTATATAAATCTGATGAATAGACAGCACTAAATGTTCTCCTAAATCCATGCACTACTTCTAGTTTGCACTCCTAATTTGAACATAAAATCATATCTTGAATGTAAATTTCTTAAAAATTAGAGCTTTTTCTTATTTGATAAAAGTTCTCACCCAAGCCTTTCCTTTCCAACTTCCTCTGGACTTAAAAATGATTTAAAAGAAAAAAAAAGAGGGAATATTTTAAGGAAGGAATTTACTTGGTTCTAAACACTATGTCTAGATTAATTTAGAAATGAATTGGGTCAAGGAAGAAAATAACTAATTATGTCTGAATATTTGACATTGAAACCTTGCATGAATTTAGGGCTGCTTTACAAGGGATCAAGCAATGTTGTTATACCAAACTTAGGTTTCTATGTGTCTGTTTCAAGTGGTAGTGACTTGAACCAATTTAGTAAATCGGTTCTGTTTAAATTGTACTGTGAGGGGCAAAATGAAAAAAAAAAATAGGCAAGATTATAGTAAAATAGAAATGGTGAAATGTTTCAAGCTTGTCAGTATAAAAACTGAAAAAAAAAAGGGATGCACAGTAACTCTAAATTTATTTTTTTTTTAAGTTTGTTAAAAAATGACTAAGGCTTTTTATTCTAGGAATTTTAGCTCATGTATTCAGCATACATACCTAGAGTTTTGAGATAATGGAAGAAACCAGCAAGGTTAATAACCCTAAGAAGGAAAATATAACTGATACTAAATTGCTAGCAAATCTTTTTGCAACATAAACTATAATTTTTTGAAATAACTATTTAAGAGGTATTGCATGACTATGCATAAAGCATCATCTGGTGTCGTGAGAAATCCTAAAACTCCATCTGTCATTTAGTGTTTTTCTAAGAAAACTTGTAAGGGATTTTTGGAGCCTTATTTTCCAGATTATTAAAAAGGTGCCCTACATGTTTAGCTCATTCATAAATTGCAATGACATACTGACTTTGTGTTTCAGATGGGGGAGAAATAAATCTGTTATATATGTGGCACAGAAATTTTCATCTGTTTTTGTCTAAACTTTGTCACAGTGATGGACCACAGAGTTCTAACAAATAATCTTCAGAGAGTTTTGTATTGAATACTTTCTCTTCCCAGCTAGCACATTTCACACTAAGCTTTTATTCAATGGGAGTTTTTTGTGGTTCATTCCTATTTTTTTGCTAGACAAAACTAGGGAGGCAATGGGAAAATAATTTTTTCCCTAGAGGTTTAATAGAAAAGTACATGATACGTTGGCCAAACAATAGAAATGAAGATGGTAGCATTGCAATTACGTGGTACCTACATGATGTCATTTGCTGTCCTCATAGGGGTGATATAATTCCTCTTTGAATTCATCACACGCTTCAAAGGAATTGAAGTGTTAGGTAGTTCTTCGTTAGAGTCTGTCTTGAAACCTGAGACCTCTGATTTCTAGATAAATGGTGAAGTTTGAAAGGTTCATTTTTATGCCATTGTTTTCTTTGACTTAAAAAGAGAAGTTGCCTATGGTGTTTGTTTCCATTAATGTTTTTATAGGGAGCTGTCATTCTCTTAAAACTTCTTTTTTGCTTGGCTAAACAAGTCTCATCATGAAATAAGCTTCCATTTCCCATGTGAGTTTTCTTTCTCTAGCTATTCCAGTTAAATTTTTTTTTTTTTTTTGAGCATGGAGAAGTAAAATTTCAGGAAGTCTTCTAAGTGAGATCTCACCAGTGGTTTGTAGAAAGGCATTAAGAATTCCTGCTTCTGAAATTATAAATATTGCCTTAAGGTGGATGAATTATATATTTTATTTTATCTTCATTCTTGATCACTTTTTTTGTATCTTATTTTTGCTGTAGTTTCCACTTCAGTTATGTTGGAAGAGATTTATTTATTTAATCCTAGCCTGGTGGTTCATTTGAGTGTTTGACAAGATTGAGAATACCACCTACCCCAACTTCTGTTCTCTCTGTTACATTGATTCCTTTGGCTTCCTTGTCACACCTTGTCTTTTATTTTCTTTGTTTGAATGGAACAGTTTGTTTTGATAATTAGTTTTTTTTCTTTTAAAAGGCTGATGGAGCCATTAGCTTCCCAAAGTTTTGATCTTGTTAGCAATTGGATGAAACTTTGTAGATGTATGCTTATTACCTGGAGTGTAAGCCATGGCCTACTCTCTGGAGTCCCTCCTGCTTCTCATGTAATATTTATAAGAAGCTTTTGTTTCATGTTATATTCCCTACATGTCTTCCACTTGCACTCTGCCTTACTGTAATTCTCTCTAATGATTTTTATGAAATATGCAAAACTTCTGTTTTGTATTTGTTCTTGCTGAAATGTGAGTTGTCCTAACTACTTGTTCATTTTAGCAGCAAAACAAAAACTTCTGCATCTTGACTGCTTTCTTTTCATCAGTGGTGTTGGAAACTTTCTTAGCATTCAAAATTTGTGCCAGAACAGATGGTGAATGGTGGGTTTTTTCTGAAGTAATGTCAGCTAAAATAACTTGTGCTGCTGGCAGTTCTTCCCTGTAACAGGGTTTTTGCTTAATTGGCACACTTACTTTCTTTTACGAAGAACTGACTTATTTAATGAATTTTTATTGTGAAGGCATGATTTCATTATTCTGGACCTGGAATTGTTTGTAACAAGACATCTTCTTCAGAAAGCCTTTTTTAATACCTGTGGCACCTTCTATTTGCCTGAATTGATGATGTTTTGGAAACAAGTAAGCTACTGCTGGTAGCTCTTGCTGTCTAGTTACCCAGAAATTCATGTTGCAAATTGTGCAGCGAGACTTTTAGAAACCTACAGGTCTGCCTGCAGGCTTCACTTCAAAGCATAATCCCCTGCATAGCCGGGCAAATTTTAAGTAGGAAAGCTTACTGTTTGAGATGGATCAAATAAGAGCCATGGAAGATAAGTATGGTAGTATTTTTGTACCATGCAGGGTGTGAGGGAGTGCTTAGAGAGAATCTTAAGCTGATATTCTCAACGTGCTCTTGTGTAAATTTGATATGTTCAGGGCATTAGCCCCCTGCTTTTCTGAAGAGAAATGTTAACTAAGCCAGTGGCATCTAGTGGATGCCTGGAAAGTGGGTCTGACCTTTTATATAAAATGAAATTGATTTTTAGTCTACTGGCTTCTGTAACTAGACCATATGAAGTATTTAAGTGTTACCATAGCTTGGGATGTTGAGATCAGAACAAACTAGCTCTCTGTACCTATGTCAGAGTTTGGGAGAAGCTGCTTGTGCCTTGAGTGTCTGATAAAGCTGGCTTTTATAGATTGGTGCTAAGGTGCATTCTCTGCTAAGATGAGGGTGTCCCTTGGATTGACTTTTACACATTTGTATGTTTTATACAGACAATCTTTGTTTCTCCATGACAATAATAGTCACGGTGATGCTGGTTTTACTTACCTTTAGGTGTTTTTTTTCCTTAAGTTTTCATTACTTTAATATGAAAGAGAGAAATAGTGTGATAACGTGGAATTCTGTGGTATGATTTCCAGAGTTCTCAGAGTCCTGACTGGTCATGAGCTGTGACTCAGTGTGGTTATAAACTTGGGTGAAAGCAAATAAGATCTGCAAAGTACTGCAGTAGACTGTTGTAGAAATTACTTTGTTGTCTTTCCTAATTGCTAGAAAGCTCTCCTGTTTTTTAACTCCTGGTTTCTTTCAATATTCAGGACTGCTGAAGCTCTGAAGCTTCCTTTGGTTTTGGTTTTTACTGCTCGAAATGGAATCTGTTGTTGATCATCTGTGCCCATAAACAGCCAGAACTACTACTGGCATATCTTTCTCTTACTGTTCAGTAACAGGTGGATGCAACAGCTCTTTTAGGTATTGAGATTATATCCTTACCAGATAGTTTGGGGCTACACTTGAAGAATCAGTTTAGTTAGTGAGGGTTTCAGTTGAGGCACTTCACTTGTAGCAAACTTAGATGCAAATTTCTGACTGTATTCAAGCATGTAAGTTTTATTCTAGTAAGAAAATCTATGTAAGTTTTCAGTGCTGCTGAGTTCAGTGATAATGTTTTTCCTACAAATTAACAAAAAGTAACATCCATTTTTCCAGTGCAAACTGCCAGGCTTTACAACAATCTCTCAGTTGTAAAATTACTCGGAGTAAACATGAGACTATCAGTAATTAAAGAAAATACATTACATTTCCCTTGAAACAAATACACTCCATAGTCCTGACAGAAAACAATGAATAAAAAAGGGGGTCTCTATGTAAGCCACAGTATGAGCAGGTTTAATTTTGGAAGTTTGTGGTCAGTATCAAATCTTGAGCATTAACTAATCAAAGGATGTTACTGTTATTACCCTCAAAATTTTCAAGTATAGTATAATCTGAGTGATTTTTATTATTTTAACTGATAGTTGTTTAACCTCTGGTTAAGTATTCAAAGGATTATTGTGTAAAAGGACAGAGGTTAATCTAAATTTCTGGCACCTTAAAGATTGGGCCACTGGGGAGGTAGCATGTTGTGGCAGAAGCAATCAACATGGTCTATGCACATATTTTATATAAAGACTTCAGATAATTGATATAGATTTACCTATTTACCTACTAATATGAGATCTTTTTAAACTTATGTAGAATTCAGATTGTGACTCAGTGCCAAAAGTTGAAATGACCTCAGAAGCATAAGGTGGAATTGGATGTTGTCTCTCGATATACAGATAAATAGCACTTACCTTTTAAAATAAATAAAATCTTGAATATTAGATAGGAGAGATATATAGCTAATCCACATGTCACCAGTTTTCGTTGTTGTGTCCTAATCTCATTAAAATATTTGAGAGCAGCAGTATTGAGGGAGGAATCGGCAAAACAACAGACTCTTTCAAAGAGTTTGAAATGGGCTTTGAGGCAGAGTGTAATTTTTCTGCAGTCTGTGCATAAGCCGGTCATTATTCTCAGTGGGGTGTAACACCAGCCTGCCCACGGCCCCGCTCCCTCCGGGGGCCAAGCAGCATTCTGTGAACTCTGTTCAGTGTTTAACCATCAAGAAGAGATAAGGAAAGATGTAATAATTGTCTACTAAAAGAGTGTTTCATAGCTGATGCTGGAGGTAGAGACTTTTGGTTTTATTTGATTTGTAAATTTTTTTCATGTTAAGCAGATTTATCTATAACTGTAATGCAGACATAACTGTGAGGTTCTTGGTCCATGGGGGTTAAGGGCTAGGACATGACTACTAACTCAAAAAATCCTTGAGCCAGAGAAATTGATGTTTCCCTGGAGTAGTCTGCCAGTAACCTTGCACTGTTCTGGAGTAACAGACGAGAAGTATGTGTCTATATTATTCTAATGAGAGTGGGTGAAATGCAACAAGGTTTCCTAAGAACTATTATTGTATTTTGTATTTAAGGGCCATGCAACAATTTCAGTGGTTAGCATTTCATTGCCTTAGTCGTGTTTCAAACACTAAATAAATTACTCTCCCTTAAAGAGTTTTAGTGTAGTCAAGCTGGTAGAGGCCGAAGAAAATCACATACAAATGCTGCTTTCAAGAAAATGTATTAGGTTGAACAATGCTGCACTAGTTTTCTCAGCAATTGGGAGTCATGTACATCAGTGCCAACATATCTTGCCATTGTTTTGCATTATGCAATAGGACTGCCTGTTTTTTTCTTCATAATAGGTTTTATTTTATATTGAGACTAAGAACTGCAAATTTGAGACAAGAAGTGGATGTTGTTACACATCTGGAAGTTAGGCATTGCTCCCCGAAAGAGGGAGCAAGACTTGGAGCCATCTAGCTTTGTTACTAAATGAACATGTCTGAAGTTGCTGTTCTGTGTAAAAACTCTGTGTCAGCGTGCTAAGGGTGCTTGTGGCAGGCCTGTCAGGTCCTTGAGTGGTTTAAATGGAATAGTGCCAAGTAGGAGAATCTGAAGTATTTCTTCGTATAAGTTGAAGTGGGGCTTTAGGCATCCAGGAAGCCTTACTTACAAAAGCTTGAGAGCCTTTAAAAATTCTTGGTATGAATTTTAAGATGACTTAATACACCTGTTTTGACCTAAAGCTGAGTGATATGAGTTGATTTGCTAGCCTTCTGGGTGTCCCTTGAGAAACTCAAGATTGTCCCTTGAGATCCTTTACAAATGGTTCAGGAATTACTCTTGTTTGGAAATGTGACTCCAAATAAAAAAGTCTGAGTTACATTTGTGTTCTTTCAATCGGATGTCGGCTTTCTGCTGGAATCCTGTATAGGTGCTTAGATTAATTTATGTTTTCAGGTTTTAAGATTTATGTTTAATATCTGTTAATGAAAGTTTTACAGGGCATTTCTCAATTATACCAGCTGAACTTAAGCTACAGACTTCTATACTTTGTCCTAATTGTTCTGAGCAATCAAATGTCATGCACTTCACACAGCTTATACATTAAACAATGTCATCAACATATTTCCCTCTACAAATTACATGTTCTGTAGATGTTTGGTTATAGTAGTTGCATCTTCAACTGACAGTTTCTTGTTAAATTTCTTCTAATGGAGAAAAGAACAATTTAGCTATTGTCTAGTGTTGTAATTTATTCACAACTATTGAAGGCAGTATAAAGGTCTCATGGATGCAGTAGAAATGAGCATGTGACAGATGGGGACCAGAAGGCAGTTCATTTGAACTTCCCTTCTCCTTGCGAGTGTTATCTGCATTTGCCAAAATAATCATATGGGTAGCCATCCCATTGTCTTTGAGTAAGAGCTTTAACAAAGTTTTGAAGGTTTCTAACATACTTCAGAATTCATGATACTTGAATTGCAACTTTGATTTAGCTACTGTATCTCATGATCAGCTGAGCCATTTATGTAATTAGTCTGAGATGACAATCTAGATTTCCTGCTCTGTTCAGTTGTTGACATTATGCCATTGACATTAGGCCACGTGGCACTTTGCTGCTTGGTGATTTGCTCTCTGTAGAGCTCAGAATTGAGACAGATCTTTAGAGGCAAATGTAAATAAAATGCTGAGGTAGGAACCCAGGTTCTCAGCCTTTCAAGTGATGTCATTCAGTACTATTTCAATAGTGCAGCATCCGGAATGAGAAGGCCCAGTTAGAATAACAAAATAGGTGATGTTTTTAAGTCTTTAAGGCAATTCTTTCTTACACCATTTAGGAAGGTAATTGATTAAGGCTGACTATATTGTGGTCTATAATCTTCATGTGATTTTTAGTTCCATTTCTTATTCTATTTCTCTTTCTACTCTATTTCTGAATTCACGTGACAATCTGCTTGCGTTCTGTGCACCCACATGCTGTTGCATCTGCATCCTCACATTCAGGATGTTTAAATGTGTTTTGTCTTTGCTAGGACAAGCTTTAGGCACATCCTGGTTTACTCAGGTTTGCTACTGGTAGTCCTGAATACAGTCTGTTTCAGTGTAGGCTTTCTCATCAGGTAAATGACTGTAAAGACTATATAATGAACTCTGCATTAGTTATGGCTCACTCAACTAGCATTTAGGCAGTACTGATCATACCTTCCGGAATATACCTGTGATTGCAATCTGCAGAGCTGCCATCTGGAGCTGTATTTATGTTTACACTGAGCAATATGCTATTGCAGAAACTACTTGCATCACTGCTGCTGGAAGGATGGTTCTTTGTTCTTTATTAATCTAAAACTCTCTTAAGGACACTGCTAAGCAAAGTGAGTACGTATGAAAGTGCGTGTAGGCAAGTGTTGAAAGATATATTGTCTGTTTTAATTTTCATTCACCATTTTCTGTTTTATTCTTCTTTATTCCCAAAAGGACTGCGGGATTTTCTGGAGGTTTTTGGTTTAGGTGTTTTCTAAGTTACAGGAACCTTATATATGTAGGAATTCAGACTTAACACTGAGGATACTGATTAGGTGAAAAGAGTCATCTGTTTTCTAATCCTTGTGAGTTGATGAATGTGTATGCGAATTTCTTTGAGATAAAAAATTCTATTTTTTTAAAATGCAAAATCGATTCTCAGGTTATTGTTTGCTACTATATGCACATATTAATCTTCCATACTTCTTCAAATAATGAAATCCAATGTACTTAGAACGTTAAACTTATCTGAAGCAGTTGGTAAATCAAACCTTGAGAACAACTATTTTTTTACAAATACTTTTTTTTTTTATTAACTAGGGTATAAAACTTTTGGTTAGAGTTCTCACAGTATGAATATTAACAAAGCATGTTTTTATTTCACCTTACATAACTATTGCACTTGGCAAACTAAGTTTTGGGTTGTTGAACTATTCAGTTCGTTTGCTGCTTTGGGAAACTTAAGATGTATTATTGGCATTAAAATAGCTTGCTTTTTTGGCTCCTTGAGGTTAAAAGCAGATGACACTTTTCTTCCATAAAGGTGTATGAGTGGGTTTTGTGCATAAGCAACAGATATGCTTTTAACATTCAGTTAAAGTGTGAAATAAAATTTTGTGTGACTAAGCAAAGTGATGTAGTGATGTGATAAGTTTGCTTGTAGTTAACTGTTATCCTAGTTGCTGTAAATTCATAGCACTTTAAATTTAGAATTTATTTTTTTTTTTTAATTCTAGGTTTCTTCATAGGGAATAAAAGTAACTTTTTTTTTTTTTTCCTAGAATCACCTAAGTGGGTATCTCCTCATACCCTCCCTTGACCTGAATGGAAGTGCAATTGAGGAGTTAGAGATGTTTGATTTTTGGGTTGCTTAGTGCTGCCTTTTTGAGGAGATAGAGAAGAATTACTGCCTGCCTTTCCCTCCTTAGAAGCAGTAATTTGAGGGTTTCATTTCCCTGGCTAGCAATTTTCATAAAAATTGACAAAAGCAGTAACTTTCCTACAGGTTTTATTGAAATTGTGAAGTAGGTTCAAAACATACTGTGGAAGAAGGGAGGGAACGTTATGGAAGCAGGCCACTAACAAATGTGTTTTCTGAGGGAGGGAGAAACCTCCCTCTTTTTACTTTGGAATGAGGAGACCTGAGGGTGCATCATGCAGCAGTATTCATCAGTCCTACTTTGGAGCAGTTGATGTCAATCAGACAAACAGATTGCAGTATTACTGAAATGAAAATGGAATGCAGTTTTAAAAAGATAACCTATCTGATTGTGTTTTATTGTGGTTACCAAGTAAAACAAAAAAACTTCTGGAGGGAGAGAGCTTTTTGAAGCCTTAAGCCAAATATTTTGTAGCTAATATATGTAGAATACAACATACACAGTATATGCAGCTACCTCATATTGGTCTATAAAATCTGTTCTGGTTTAGGGTGACATTGTATGCTGTAACAAACCACCAATTTTATAGTAGGTTTCACATGTATAATTAGGTCTGGAAAATAATGTTATGAAAAACCTTTAAAAAATATCTGGACCTGAACACCAGGTGAAATGCAGATTAAAGTAGTAAAATATATATTAGAGTACTAAATGAATGAAAATACTGTCTTGGAAATAGAAATTAAAGAGACTCTGGACTGCCTGGTGTAATGTAATATTACATTTGGTTTTAAAAGGGTAGTTTTGTAGTTGGCTCATCTCACATATGAAATTTGAACATATAAAATCAACTTCCTTGGTCATACCTGAAATCTTTTGAAAATTGTATTTACTTGTTTATTACAGTTGCCACTCAAACTAGAAGAATATCCTAATCAGGCAGTTTTCGCTTTCAACTTTTATTTGGTTGTACTAAATGTTTAATATTGATAACTTTCATATTCATACTATTGTACTGTACAACAAAATCACATATTCAATATGTCTTATATTCCTTCTCCTAGCAATTCTCAGCAAAACTCTTAATGTCTTTATTTTCGTCTCTGGAAAACTGCCTGTAGTTGGCTTGCATTATCAAACAGTGTGAATTGTAATTCTTTCAAATCAATGAGTACCATAACAATAATACATATGCAGGTAACATTTTATAGATGGACATTTATAATACACATAAAATTATATTCAAGTATTATTTTATCACTTCTTTATATGGAGCTGAGAGGAAAAGAATATAAAAGGAATAAGCACTTAGTATCCTCCAAGTTAGGATTTAAGGATTTAAACAGTAGCTACTAGTATACTAATATTTCTGAAGGTTCTCAGTTATGAATAAGAATCATACCTTTAAGGAAACAATGTAACTTTTTCTGATGCTTCTCATAAGTGGAATGAAAATGATTGATAAAACTGACATTTAATATTTGGCAAACTTCAAGGAGTTTCTGCCTTATGTTCAGTAAAGGGATGTTTCTTTAGTGAAGCCATATTTAAACTGTATTAAAATGCATAGAGATATTTTGATACTTCATAAATTTGGCATAACTGAAGAATGTTCACAGCTTTGAGAAATACATTTTGATTTTTTTTACCTTTTTAAAAAAACAAAAACAAAAACAAAAGACTCACTTTTGCTCAAGAAGGCTTGGCCAATTTCCTCCTACCATATCCCCAGAAGGAAGCTAAATTAATTCTATCCATAAGAAAATTAAAAGTTGATGGAGTGGGCAGATGTTTTCTCTTCTCAAGGCTGAAGGAAGTAGAATA
>JAOXNG010000004.1:8305602-8316379 GCA_028566535.1 Scolopax minor
CCTCCCAGCTAGAGTTGCTTTTATTGCAGAAATTTTGGCTGAAGTTTTTGTTGCTGCTCCCATGCTTTTTAAACTTGAATAATGCTGTGTTAATGTATAGTGCTTGGCAAATATTTCACAAGGGCTTTTCTGATTGTACAAACTGTAAATGTAAGACTGTAATTAGTCACTTGAGAAAGGGGTAAATGACTAAATTTGCATTCTTGCCGTGAAGTGATACCTTTTGTTGCTGTTATGGTACAAGGATGCTTAGTCACAGTGTTAAAAAGCAAACAAAAAAGTCTGTTCATCATCTTCTCACCACCATCCACCAAAAAAACCTCTGCTTGCCTCCTGATATGATTCATTTCCCATCTTCACGGTACACAACATATTTACTTCCATTCAGTCTAAATGAGTTAAAGCAATAAGGTCTATAGAGTAAGAACAAGACAAAAGCAAATGGATGTCCAATAAGGCATACAACTCACAAAGTGAAGAAATATAAAAAGACTTAAGAAGAAATTTTGAGATGGCATAAATTTCATTACCAATACTGCTTGACTGACTGCATGGATCTATACTTTAGTATCAGTAGGAGCCTGTTCCAGTTATAATAGGCTTCAAGATCATTGCCTATTGTGGTTTAAAAAAACCCTACTTTTTTGCAGCTGAACTTGCATAGTAGACTAGATATTGCTAATAAAGGAGGAAGCCTTGAGTGTCGAGACGACAGTCTACATTTAGAACATTTTTCTAGAATTTTCCCTGGCCTGTGAAAGTTCAAAATAGCCCTTTCCATGTTGAAGTTGTTATAGTCTGTTGTATTCTTATAATCATCACTCTCATCGCTCAAGCCCTCATATCTCTTGGCTTGTTTATTACAAATTATTACGGCTGCAGCTAAAGCTTTTGATCCTGAAAAATCTCATGCTGGTTTTGAACTCGGCAGTTACTTTTCTAGGCAACACAAACAACTAAGAGTTCATCACTCCGCTGTTCAGTTTCATGCATTGGCTCCTCAAGGAATACAGATTCAGGATTTTCTTTTGATATTTTAAGTCTTCCAAATGATTACTTGGAAAATTGTTTTCATCTCTCGGGCCATGACCACCCATGATAACTATGGTTTCTTGTAACATAGTGTAATATATAAACATAGTGCTAGGGTTGCTAGAGCTGGCAAGGCACAGAATAATAAGATTAAAACTTTTTTTTCAGTGACTAGAAAGAAGATGATTGCATCAGGATGAAGTACAAATGAAAAAAAGTGGTGCTGCGTAATTTGTTGAGCAAGCAATAATGAAAAAAGTGATGTCTTTAATAGTTTCCTATTTATTAGAGTTCTAATATTACAGCATCTCCTCTTACAACAACAGGGATTCAGTATAACCAAGGAGAGTCTGGAAAGAGCATTATCAGTTTCTGTTGCATTGAGAAGTAGAACAGCATCACTTAAATGGGTCTTGGTTCAGTTTGGGCTTTTTGGAGGTGGAAAAAGAAACCCATGCAGATGTTAAGGTTCCATCAGTATTCATTTAGACACCTGCAGAGCTGTTAAAAATAATCTGCTCACACAAAGCACTTCACAAGTCTTCCCAGAAGTTGTAAAGGAACCTTTCTGAGGTCTTTTAAGCCTTGACCTCTATGAATTTATTGCTCACAGAATGCAGGCGTGAGTGAATTCTTCCCGTTGCTCTGTACTGAGCAACATTTTCTTTAATGTACATTATTGAATTTGTACATATATATTCCACATATATGTACAAACACATGTATATGTATACATTTAATATACATTATTGTGCATTTTAATAGCATTTCTAAAGCAGAATCTGCTTAGAAAAAGAACAGTGCTTTTCTATGTCTGTTTTGAGTTTGCATGTCAGCAGTGCTTTTACGCAAAAAGAATTGCTTAAGCCCCACGTTCTGTGATGTTTCTGGTGAAAAACCACTTCAAATGAGTGACTAATACTTATGGTTAAAGGTAATATTGGAACGAGAGATTCATGATGGGGACATTTGAAAGTTGGAGACTAAAACATTAGCAAACTGTATTAAACTCACAATTACACAAATTCCAGTTCTATTGAATTGAAGTGGCACATTCTGATTTTAGTATACAGAAAACCCAGTAGTTTGTGAACTTTTGCACCTGACTTTCTCCAAAGATGAAACAGTCCTGTTGTTCTCAAACTGTGTTTGTCAAAAACTTACTGATTGCCAAGTAATATATATGAGGCCAGCTCAGATAATTAACCTAAGGGGAAAGAATTCTAAGCAAAAATAATGTTTTAATGATACCCGCTTTTGTCTTTTCACACACTTCAAGGAAACGAATCATTTAAATAAACATAGGTATGTATATTATAGGCAGGATTTTATTTTTAAAAGAATAAATAAACAAAACCTCTGGAGTTCTCAGGATTAAGAGTTGTTTTTTGATGAAAGCAGCTTATCCCCAGGAAAATGGAAGCGCTTATATGTTTAATCTGGCTTTGTCACTAACATTCCTGTTCAGCTCAAAATTGCTTTTTTGATAGCAACATTTGAAATTACATGACTGACGTAAATTAAAGACAAATGTGAATTTCGTTGGTTTTTTTAAAAGGATAAAGATGGGAGGAGCTCTTGTACACTTCATTGAAGATTGTTCAGGAATGCCTGGAAAGCTTAGCTTTGAGGCTAATGTTTAAGTTTTAAGGTATCTCAGTAGTTGTTGCTTTCGTTAACTCTTTTCAAAAGCATCTCCACTAATTTTTACTATTATTTTAGCATATTTATATGGGTTTACCCATAATTGATCAATAATCACTACAGTATTAATTTATACTCAGTTGTGATGTATTGCTTAGAACTATTTTTGTTGCAGAACCAGAATACTACCTAAGCTGTCTATAAGCAGTCCAGTTAATTCAGTCATATTTTTCCATTTTAAACAAAACTTCTTTTAACCTGTGTAATAAACAAGAAAATGCAGTGAGTACTTTTCATTTGTCAGTGACAATGATGTCCAGACCCTAACCTGCTACTTCATTATGTTTTATAGTGTGAGTGTTTAAGAATTTCAGCAATCTTGTCAGATTAAATTCTATAATGGATTAATAAAGGACCGGATTTGTAAATAAAAGTTTAATTTGAATGCTGTGAAATAAGAACAAATAATATTTCTAAATTTCAAGTAGATCCTTGATAATATAAGGATGAGTTTATTTCTGCCACTCTCTTTTGCATATCCTTTCTCTCTTTCTCTCTCCTCCATCACTGTAGTGCTGTACTCATTCAGAAGAGACTGTCAATGTCTGATTTCCTTACACTTGTGAAATTTGTTGTATATGCTAACTTTAACACTATTTTGAAAACTGTAATAAAATTTGCCTTATCTTTGTAAGAAGGTGGGCATCAAGTTTTCTTTCTTGCAACTGAATTTGAGGATTAGCAGTCTTCCATTGTTTTTTTTTTTCAGACTGTACTTTGTATGACATGATCTTCAGTATAAGCAATTTGATATTTTGAAGTAAATATGACGTAGATAATTCTTAATAACCCTTTTGTCACATCAGTTTTTTAGTGGTCAAAGTAGGAAATAGAAGTTGGTACCAGAAGCCTTTGATAAATAATGTTAAACTCTTTTTTACCTTTTTAAATTTGTTCTGTAAAAATATCTTTAATTCTGCTTAAACTCCCACTGTCTTTTCTAGACTGTAAGGAAGTTGAAACAATGTAAACAGTAGAAATTACCTTTTTATGAATATTATAAGCAACGGAAGTTAAAATGACTTTTATATTAGTATTTGCACAATAGTTAAGATCCTGTTAGCAAATTCTTTTTTTCTTCAGCATACTTTAAAATCAGGAAGGCATTTAAAAGCTTGCAGTTTATTATTTAAATATCTGTCTTGGGGGACTGCATATGCAGATTTGTGTGCATAGATGTATGCAAATAAGCTGTACCAGTTTCATATGAAGTAAAATGAGGATTTGAAACACTAGTTTCAAATAGTGAACTATATACTTAAAATATAGTTAACATTTTCTTTATATGAACGGAAGTCAAAGAATTATCAGGAAGACTGCAGAGGCAGAGCAACTTGGTTGGGTTGTTTTGCTTGGTTCTTTGGAAGATATTTTTTTTCCCCAAAAGCTTTAAATTTTTAGAACAAAGCCCTATATTTTCAGAATCTAACCTATTAATATGAAATAGGTGCATGTTTCAATCAAGATTAAAATAAGGTATCTGGACCCGATGTTAGATAGCTGTTTTGGAAGTCATCCCATTGTTTTGGCTGTTTGTCATAGATTGATGTGTACAAGATAAAATTTCTAGAAAAAATGTATTCTCTTTAACTATGCAGTTGTTTCAGATTTTGCTGTAGTTCTTTAGGCTGGCTTTACTAGAATTTTTGAAGATTTGATACTTTAAATCACTCGGGCAATGATAGTACAGTTGTTGGTAATTAAAATCAGGTCTTTGTCTAGTCTGCCCTAAATTGAATTGATCAATTGAAGTCTCAAAGATAATTTTACAAGCCTACCATCTACAAGTGTTTCTTTTCTTTCTCATTTAAGAGCCAAGAGTTGCAGTTTTACTATATTTGTCTTTATGAACAGTCCTTGGTTGAATTGTCTTCCGTCATGGATGGTGAAGCTGAAAGCTGCTTTATGTTCTGTATGCAAGCAGTTGCTAATACTTCTTGTGGAACCAAGTGTTACTTTTTACTTGTATTACTTCTGTGCCAGGAACATGCAAGCTACCAAATAATGTTTAGACTTTTGAGTAAAGATTTTGTAGTAATTTAAATGTTGTAAAGGAACAAGATAGAAATTAAATTGGCTAAATTAAAAAAGCCACAAGATGGCATCAAATTGTCAGTTCTGTCCATTGCTCCTAACGTTATTTTTAGAGGTTAAAATATTCCGTATTATGGATCTCTAAATAGAAACCAGTTAGGATAGTGAATGTGCAATGAAATAGTTTGAATTTTTTCCTCCTGTTATTTGTACCTTTGCAAAGCCACAATAAGAAACTTGTAACAACGGGGGGAAGTTTATACTTCAAGAGAGAAAACTAACTTGGGTAAATGTGAAATGTATGCCCAAGAAAAATTTCTACCAATATAACATGTTTAATTGCTTAAAACATGAGCATTCATTTCTTAAAACATAGGTGGAATACCTCTGATCTACTGTTGCAGGAAGTAGATCCTTTAAAAGTTGTTGAACTTTTTACACTAAAATGGAGGAGAGACAAGTGTGGTAAGAATCTGTCCAAAGCAATTTGCAACTTGCCTGTATACAATAAAAGCAGGGAAGGGAAAATGAAAGTGCACGTGAAAGAAAAGGTGTGAAGTAACCCATACACACTATATACAAATTTAAAGGACTTTAGGCAATGGAACTAAAGCTGCATCTTACTGTAAACATAGTTTACTCTCACAAAACTTATCAGAGCAGTGTCTGAAATTTTAAGACAAACATAGAAATTGTATGAAAGAATGAGGGAAGAAAAGAACACACTAAAAGCTTAATTACCAGGGTAAACAATAATATTAGAAGTTAATTGTCCTTCAAGTTGTGGATTTTTTTTCTTTGTTTGACTATTCAATGAGAAACTGGATATTTTTTTCACATGTTCTAACCTGGTTTGTATTTGTGCATTAGTTTGTAAACCCCGTATTTTTAGGCATGTAGGTAGGACAGTGGTGAATAGTAGAAAGCATACACTAAAATAAAAATAGTTACTGAGCAGACATTTTGTAAATGTTTAACGTGACAGGAAACATCAATATTGAACTGGAATGAAATCCACCTAAAAATATAGAGTTGTGTATCTCTAAATGGTGCTGTGAAATTCAGGAAAGCGTGAAGCTTTTGGTATCTGTTTTCCTGATTTCATTCTATGTCAGGTTGTTTTTTCTGAATGGTTAGATACTCCTATTTAATGTAAATCATAACTAAACTATATATAACCTTCTATGGTAAATTAGCACAACTAAACCAAGTAATATGTTTTTGATTAAAATACGATAGTGATTTCTGCTGCTTCTGATGCTTAGGGTACAGCTGCACAAACAAAAGCTCCCCTATCTGGAGTTTGAATTTGCAGTGTGCTACTTACTTAAGAGTAAATTTTATATTAAAAACTCAATGTTAGAATATTTGAAAAGGTCTTACTGTGAGCTTACTGAGAAATAAGCTACTGTCTTTACAAGGAGTTGGGAGTATGTAAACGAGGATTTGCCTCTAAGTAGGTAACATGCAATAACTTACCAGTAGCACTTATCTCACGTTGTGGAATGAACCAATAATGACTTTTACTCTGTCACCTTAATTTTGCTTTCCTCTAGGCGAAATCCTATCATGGAGGTCTCTGGCTATACCTGTCTTATAAACAGAGCTTATATCATAAATTAGTGTGTTGTCATAGGAAGAAAATTCTACTTCTGTCTAAAAGCTTTAGAAAAGCATTAATTTTGTATTTAAACTCAGCATCTTATGTTTTCAGAACAGTGTGAGATCTTAGCAAAATTATTCTGCTAATGAAAGCTTTATTGAAAGCACATTGTCTTCTCTGCTTAGTCTATCTTGTCAAGCATGACTGTTCTGTACTTTTGTTTTTTCCTTGTGTTAATATTATGCTTTTCTCATTACAAACCATTTAAGAAATGTGGGCTTGAAATATTGATCAGAGCTGCTTTTCCTACGTTGACTGTAGTCTCTACATAATAGGAGGTTGTGATTAGGTCACTGATAATCACAGAGAGATGTAAATCAGTTACAAAGAATGGATGTTACGCCTTCAGTAGGTTACAATTGAGCTTCTCTGCTAAGATGCCAGAATATCAGGAGTTGTGAGCTGCGGTTCATCCATGAAATTATCAGTCTAAGGCAGTGATTTACAGAACTGAAAGCCGTGACCTCCATCATTTATTGATTTGCAGAAATTGTTCTTACAAATAGAAAGGTCATAGGAGTGAAAGCACTAACTGTCTTTTGTGTCTACTTATTTAAATGAATCTCTTTTCTACCATTAATCAGATACTATGATGTGGGTTATTTTTTTAATGTGATTAGTTGTTGTTTTGGGGGTTTAGTTTGGTTTTTAGTTGCAATGTTCTCAAAGCCCTGCCTTTTTCCTTTAGAAAAGGAAATTTCTGTACCACATTTCACTTTAATCACTTATAGAAGACAATTTAGAGGGAAGTATGGAAAAACTCCCAACTGGATCTATTTACCAAATAGGTCATTTGTTAGGCTTGATTTTTATGTATGTCCTGGTGCTTGATGGAAATTTTGGTGAAGAGAGAAATCATGAGCACAAGTCGTATGGAAAGCAAAGCAAGGCTTGGGATTTTATTCTGGAAATTCTTGGCAAGAATTATAACCCAAATTCCAGAATCTCTGAAGCCACTCCTGCTTTCCTGCCTTCGTTGCAGCTGCCCCAGGACCTGCAGGGTCCGTTTGAGACATCGGAGGCACCAAATTAAATGAACGGGGAAGCAGAAAAGTTGCATTACTGCTTCTGCAGGGAAGGAAAGAGGAATGGATGTGTGGTGCTGCAGAGAGTAGCAGTTAAGCATCCAAACTAAATGACTTGGAATTAGAAAGTTGAAACTTAGCATCTCAGGAAGTGACATTTCTTTAGCTTGATAGGTAGTTTTTTTCCATTTCACGAAGTGCTGTGAAATTAAGGAAATGTTATGGGAGACTTCTTGATATTTCTTTAAAATTCGTAATTAGTGCACCACAGGAACAGAAACATTTTCACACAGAAAATGACATTTCTCTACAGAAAGAGATGCGAAATGATTTATTTCCACTTTCTTGGTAAAAAGAAAGGTGGTGATGTTTCAAATAACTGCTGTTTCTCAGTCACAAGGCTCCTCTCAAAGGTAGACAGCCTTTCCTGCTGCTCTTCCTTTACAGTGTGGTATTTTGATTTTTATCATTTTCTGAGTAATTATTGTGAAAGAACATTGGCAAAACTACCTTTTCCTGGATACTAAAAAAGTAAGTCTCAAAATAACAGCTACTGACTCAAATAACCTACATTGATGTTGGTATTTTAATAAGCAGAAAAGAGTACAAGAAAAATTCTAGTAAAATCCATTTCTTGCACTGGGGGGTTAAATCTTTATACTGAAGATTAATAGGAGGTTGCTGACTGTAAAAGTTCCAAAAGCTGTGTGCTGTACCAAATGTCAGCTCCAGCTTTTTGTAGCTAATCATGGGTAGCTTTGGCTAAAACTTGGGGAAGAGATATTTTGAGTAAACTTGTGTTTTCTAAGGGCTTGCCAAGTGATCTTCTCTTCTATTTGTACTTCACAGTTCTTGACATTAAAAAAAAAAAGTTTTAACTTTCATGGTGTAAACATAAAAGCAGTTTCCTTAGGTGTTATTTAAATCATGGAGCTTGAGGCTACTTGCATTTACTCCCCTGCTCATTAGCTTTTTTTTTCAGTTTGAATTACAGAACATATTGTTATTTATGCATGGACACACAAAAGTAATAATGCCAAATTGGAGTCCTTTCAAACAGGTTTTTCCCAGGGTGGGATCTCTGACCTTTCTGAGTGTCTCACAGTTGTAGAATATGCTTTACATAGCGTTTAACTAATTTTTAGATAAAATTAATGGTTTCATAGTATCAATTGAAAATTGAAGTAGCTGGAATATATAGCGTTTCTTCTACAGCATTGCTAATGTTGTTAGTAGTATATGTTTTGTCCAGTGAGGGTTCACAGAAGTATCTGAGAAGAGGATTTTTTTCTCGCGGGAGTTCAATGTTGCTTTAGAACCAGACATGTGTGACCTCATTGTTCTGTCACATGGCGTGTTGACTCTGCAGAGTTAACGAGAATAAATAGTAGTGCAAGCCTTTTGTTTGTTACATTAAGGTAATTGGATAAGGCATGAGCAGAACTAATTATCATAAGAGTGCTATTTCTGGGCACTAAAACTCATCAAGGCAGGAATGCATTGCAATTTCTTGTTCCTAGTTTTCCATTCGGAGAATAAATAGATCTTGTTTTGAAATTTCTATAGCAAATTGCTTAAATTTAAGATATTAACCCTTGGTGAAAGTGATCATAGATAAAATGAAACAAGACTATAAATAGAAGATGTTCATTTGAATGTAAAAAAAAAAGTTGGATTGGCATTTGATGGTTAAAATGTAAATCTGTTAAAGCTTATGAGGTTGTCTGTCATCTACAAGTCTAAAACAGAATCTGCAAAGAGTTTTGAATATATTCGCTATTTTCTTTCTCCTCTTTAATGTAAATGTTTTGTCCCAATTTTTGTGCTACCCTATGTAGCTCTGTGTTCATTTAAATAAAGCAATGTAGGATAAGAATGCTGCCTCTTAATGGTACCTCTTCTGTCTTTTCAAAGGAAGGTGCTTCTGCTCGAAAAACACAGACTCCAGCAGCGCAGCCTGTACCACGACCAGGTAAGGGAACCTGCATTCATTTGTGATTCTGTCTCAAATAAGTACAAGTTTCAAAGAAGTATTATTGAAAACTCTGGTTGGGATCATTTATTTGTGGCCTTTAATTGCATATGTATTGTAAATAACACATAACTTTTTGGTTAATGCTATACTGTGCATATATGGAATTGAAATGGTCATGGGGCTGGGGCTTGGGTTCATTCTCTTTGGTGCATTGCCCAATTATCCCATTGAGAGGATGCACTAGTTATATTTAAAAGTGACAAACTTCTTGGTTGTCAGCTTGATAGTTCACAATGCCAGCTCAAATATGTAATGAGAGCTGGTTAATACTTCCAGGAAAACCAACCTAAATAGAAAAGCTAATCTCAAAAAAAATATATTATTACTTTTGTTGTTAATATATCAGAAATAAGTCTGTCTCTGAATGCGTTATCTTTACTTCTTCTTAACACATAAGGTATTTGTCTCAACTAGTTTTCTAGTTCCCAGTTAGTAGACTTTAACTGTCAAGTCATTTTTGTATGTCAGATTCAATCTAAAATTGAGATTCAAAGATAGACTGATACAAGTACTTTATTGTTTTTATGAGAAACGCTTAGAGTTTTTAAAAGTGGGTAAAGGCACAGGCAGTATATGAAGTATATGAGGCGATCAGTGTTTCTTAACACTGAAGTGCATATCTGCATCTAGTTACATATTATAAATGTTATATGTATTATTATATATATGTGTATATATATATTATATATATAAATGTATTGTTCTGGTTTGGTGGAATAAAGCATGAAGTGAAAGGTGTTATTTAATAACAACATGATGGTTATTGTTGTTATAAAGGCATTAGAAAGGAAATTTCTATTTAGAAAGGAAATTTGGGTTTTTTGGAAACAAAGCTACCTTTTAAAATTAATAAACTTTTTCTAGAAGTACTGCTGGAGTACTTTATATTACTGTTGAGACAACTAAATGCTTACGAATGCCTTGCTAATTCATTGGGATTTATTAGTAGGATTTAATGCTAGGATTTAGTATTGTAAAAAGGGTTCTTCTGCCCAAAAATCTATTCCAATAATGGATATTCTCAGCATATCTAAATGCTGCTGTGCACAGATTCTTCTGTTTTGTTATTTTGGTACTAGAAAGGTCATACTGCCTGTCATATTTATCTCACTAACCCTGTGAAGAATAATAATGCAAATAGAGTTGACAGGCAGCAGTCTGAAAAGGGTAGAAGTGGCAAGAGCAGAAATCTGTCTGAATTGTCACAGGTCCCTACTGCTAGCTGTAACTTCATGGGCATTCAGGTGGCAGAAAAGTTGGGGTTTTTTCAGTGCTATAGAAACT
>JAOXNG010000004.1:8317640-8332714 GCA_028566535.1 Scolopax minor
TATCTAGCCAATATTGTTTACTTGTGTGGTTTGGTTTGGTGGGTTGTTTGAGGTTTTAGGGGTGAGGTTTTTGGTTGGGGTTGTTTTTTGTTTGTGGTGGTTTTTGTGTGTTTGGATGGGGTTAGTGTTGTGTTTGAGTTTTTTTTCCTTGACTGCTACTTTATCTGTCAAGTTTCCTTGTTTCTGGCATCCAAATTGCTCATATAACTCAAATTGTAATCCAAAAAGTAGTGCGAGTAAGCTTGAAATTCAGATTTTTATTACTGATAGCTAAATTCCACAGATATCATCTGTGATAATAATTACTAATGAAAAAGTGAAAGTCTGTAAAGATTAGTTGGCTGCGAAATTGTCTTCAAATTTGTTCAGCACTATTGAACTTAAGATCTACAAGCAGCTTTTTTCAAGATTGCTGGCAATTTTTGTCAAGGCTATAGTGCCTCAACCTTTCAACGAGGGTGAACAGGGATGACTAGTTTCAGTAAAATTAGGAAGGGTTGACTCCACTGTCCTAATACCTGTTTCAGCTGGTCAAAAGCTTTGTCTTCTGCATACTGAGACCCAAATTATAAATCTCTTCTTCAACTTTGTGTATTGCATCCATGAAAATGATCTAAGGGCTATATGGTGACACTTGTCTGTTCAATTCTGCAACTAAAAACATTGAAATGTTGCCTTACAAGGATGTTTGTATTTATGTGTTAGTCATTCTGCCATAATTTCTGTGTTTTTTTTCTCAGTTTCTCAAGCAAGACCACCTCCAAACCAGAAAAAAGGTGAGTCAATTTTAGTTACATGAGTCTTTTAATTTTTGTGTGAATTTTGTCTGCTCTGTCTTTTGTTGGAAGTACAAGCAATATTATAAACAAGCAGCAGAATGCAGACAGCGTTCTGTTTTGCTAAATATGGGTCCTACCCATGTTTAAAGACTCTGGGCAGAGGTATCCTTTTTTTGGTGAATGAAAACCTTCAGTTTAAAAACGATATAGTACAATTTTCCTTGAGTATTTTTCCATTATTTTGATCTGTTAAGCAAGAGTTTTGTTTTTATGTACAGTTCCTTTAATGAAAAAAGGGGGAGGAAACCCCCAACAACCAAAGCCACAACAACAACAAAAAAACCCACAGGCAAATGTAACTTTATTATCTCTACAGGATCTCGAACTCCTATAATCATTATTCCAGCAGCCACGACCTCTCTAATAACGATGCTTAATGCAAAGGACCTTCTGCAAGATCTGAAGTAAGTAGCTGATTAGAACATACTGTATAAAAACCTGTTTTCAAATATAAAGGTATACTAGTAGCAAATTAGTAATTAAACAAGGGGGAGTGTCTGCTGCCTTGTGACAAGATAGTTTTGCAGACCAGAGTACAAAAAGAATTTAGTACCTCTTGAATAGAAGGAAAAAAGCAAAAACTTATTTTCATAATTTTTGCACAATTGTGATCTGTGGGCCAAATGGGCAGATTAAAAAGAAAGTCTTATAGTACCATTTCTCATTTCTGTAGTGGTATTTTTTTTATGTAGCAGATACGCACACATGTGCAACCAGTCTGTGAACCCTTACAATGAAGGAAGAGTTGGAGAAGATGAGCAAGGGTAAAGACCTCATGGAGTTCAGAAAAGCTTTTGGGAAATGACCACAGTTACTGTAAAGGAGAAGGGGACCGGAGGGTGACCTCTGCTTTTGATAAATGGTTGTATCAGCTGAGTAGGCCAGCTGGTTGTATAAATGAATTATTTTAAAGTTCACATACAATAGAAATAAAAATAAAGCATTATCATTAAGTATTGATGCAAATTTATTCAGCAAAATATTAGTAAGTTGCTGAAATCTGTTTATTGCATCACATGTGTGATTCTAAGATTTAATTCATTTTGGCTGAATGCAATCGACACTGCAAATTACTTGCTTCATGGTAAGGTAAAATTCACTATTACGGGGAGGAAAAAAAAAAAACACCAAAAAGCCCAAGCCACAAAAAAAATTCCACCCACCCAAAAAGAAATCCCAAAACATTTTTCTGCTTGTCCAACAGGTCATGGTATTACTGTTGCCTGTCTATTAATAGCAGTTAATTTTTCTGAAACAGGCAGTCATTTTCACAGAGAAATACACTGTTTCAGACTGTCCTCAATGGTACGTGCAAAAAGTGGAGAGAGAACTCTTTCTTCCACCCTTGCCACTTTGCTTGTCTTTATGAGACTATGCACTGGTTTTCCTGAAAAATAGGCTGTCCTTATTGTGACGCTTGCAGCTTTCACTGCAGTTGTCCTAGAATTTTTTGAAACTGTGCTGTGAGAGGCCAGGTGCCTGCTGATCTCCAAATATTTCTAGTTTCCTAGATGACTGCCACATATCATCAAAGGTCCAGTAAGCGTGCTGGACTCTTGGTGCCTCTTCTGAAATATTTAATCAGAGAAAAGGCTGGCTTTTAGCATTATAGTTTAATGTGCAAGTAGTTACTGAGGTGATATAATTGTGTTGACGCAGGATGTTTCTTGTTTATGTGGTTTTCTTGTTTAAGAAAAAATTTCCTGAGTACAAGCCCTGGATTTTACACTTATGTAATTTTGGACTTTCTGATACAGGAATACCTATAATGGAACAAAGTACCTATATGTGATGTCTAAGTATATCTGTGCTAGGAGGCTTGCACTATTTTCAGCTGCCCTGGGGTAGATCTCTGGTTAACTTCTCAAGACCTGCCCCCAGAGGAGGATGATTGTTAGAACCAGGAAAAAAAAAAAATTTAAGGTGTCAAAGGAGGACACTGATTTAGTTAACAGGTATGAAAGACAGTGAAGGAGCAAGGTATGTTAATGAATCAGAAGTGCAATAGCAGAATTCAGAAGAGAAAAATATTAATTTAGCCATGATAGTTCTAGCACTCTTCTAGAAAATGTGCCACCTGGACTGTAATGTTGTTTTGCATTCAAATTTATTGAAGTAGTTTAGGAATGGCTGCAGGGTTTGTTTTTACTGTTCAGGTATGCAAAGTGTAGAACTAGCCTTGATGTAGAGTGTGATTGATAGGTATATAGTGGTTTTCCAAGGAAAGAAGACTTACCTAATTTCTGCCTCTCAGTCACTGCCTCCTTTAACTCATTCTCCACTTTCAGCTAAATTTGACAGGAAGACTAGAGATTTGGAAAACACATGCCATTGCCACAAGTTGTGGAATAAAGATATATTGTCCAGATAAAAAAGATACACCCAAATTAATACTCCCTCCCTTACTCCTGCTGAGGACAATGCAGGTAGATTTGAATTTCTTGTGTTTCTTTAGGTAATCGACTTCTTGTATTAGCCATCAGAGGAGATCAATGATAGAATGTAAGTAGAAGGGACTATTGGAGCAGGAAAAGTATGAGGTGTTTCAGGGCAGGCTGCTTAGAAATGTAGGAGAACTCTGGGACAATGAGGACCCCAGGGTTGTTAGGGTATGGAAACTGTGATACATGTGTGACCCCAGCTGTTTATAGGGCAACTTTTTCTTCCATGCCTGGTACCTGAGGCAGCACAGATTGTTGAAGTGTATGATAATGAAGAATTGAGTATTTGGGTTTCATAAATAAAACCAACTTTTGTGATTCTATCCACTTAAAAGTTTCTTAAAATAAGGAACAAAGTTAGCTGAAATTGTAGTTAGAGATCAAACCACTTAAAACTAAGTCATAGCTGGAAGTTCCTTTTCAGGATAATTTTTGTCTAGGATGCTGTAACTGGGATATGTAACTGGACTGCAACACGTTGTCACTTTGGATATGAGAAAAAGTAATTGCAATATCATTGGCAGATATTTTTGGTTCTTTGTTGTAAAATAAACGGGACAATCTTCATCAAGTACTACGGTAGCCATTAAATTCAATTGTCAAGGATTGAAAGAAACTTTATAATTACACCAAAGTTTTTAGTAACCTTTTTTATAGCACTGTAAGATGTTGGGATTTTGTTCCTTGCCAAATTTGGCTGACATTTGTATGATGCTTAGCATGTTTAATTTCAATCTAATGTTATGCTCTTTTTAAGGGAGAGAATATGGAAACAAAGCAAGCTATCATGAGTAGAATGAAATATATGTAATGGTAAACTGGAAGCATGTTACTGGTTTAAGATAATTTTTTTAAGATACCAGAGGTGTCTGTTGGATATGTTGGATATGTTTGTCACAACTTAGATTTTGTCATGGGACATTTCTATATATAATTGTAATATATACAGTTCATATGCTGTATCATATGCAAATATTCGTTACAATCTTTTATAAGTTAATCTTTTATAAGTTACTTTTCAAAGCAGTGAAGAACAAGATAAAAATGAAGACTTTCTAAAATATTAAGATATAATTCCTTTTAAAATCAGAACTTCATATTATGAAGCTTCTTAAAAAATATTTCATATAATACGCTTTATTCTTATTCACTATATGCATGTAACAGTGGATATCAAAATTACTGTGTAAAATCTGGTCTTCTAGGCTAAGAATTTCAGAGTATCACTGAATATCACTGAATATCACTGAAATTTTTGGAGTTGGAGTATCTGGTTAGGCTTTTTAGAAGCAATGCTTCTGCTTTACATGGAACAAAAAGCAAGGCAGGAGTTATCAGGCAGATATAAATGATTAAGTGATGATTATGTATTTTTATTATGATGATGCTTTTACTCATGATACATTTCACCATATGTGGCCAGGCAATTTACTGAGATTTACCCAGCTTTAACATTGAGCAAACTAGCTGAAAGATTTAGGGATGATGTATGACCAAAAAAAAAAAAAAAGCTTTGTTCTCTTGCAAAAATAGGTGCATGAAGGTTTTGGTACTGTAATCTAAAAAAATTGAGGGGGTTGTAAAAATAAATCTCCAGTTCTAAACACAATCCAAAGTATATTATGATGATCTGGGTTACTGTCCAGCACTGGAGTTGCCTTTTTCTCTGTGCGTGCATTTTTCATTGTGCCTGAGTTGGGGCCAGAAAGTGCTGCCCTGACCTCACTGAAAGTGTTTTAAAGTCAATGCTGGCAATTGATGTGCGTTTGGAGCCCGGGTCCGATCGGCTCTGGCAGTTCAGTGGATGGTTTCTTACCAGTTACCTCCCGGAATGTGATCTTGATCAGTCGCTTGCCTGTTACCTCAGGAGAGGGACCTGCTGTCTCTACCAAGTGAGAGAGTGCACCAGGTTTTATGTGAATAATGATTTTGACGATTAACAGCAAGAGAATTGAGTGCTGTTAATTTCCCAGTAGGGGTATAAAAATGGATTCTAAGAAGATATGGGTTTGTGGTGTAGGTTTTTTCATTGTGTGTGGTTTATATTTACATATTTTATAAGAGTTTGCTTTCATTCAGTGCATAGGACATGTAATAAAGAACAAAGTTCTTCTCAAGCTCTCCACTATTTTAGGTGAATGTGGCTTTTCATATAGAACTTGCCATTTGGGTAAAGGATGTTTGGAGAAGGGGTTTTTTTTTTGGTGATTTTTAATTATTATTACAAAACCCACATCATTTTATTTCCGTTTTTCCAGCCCAGATTCCTTAGCTCTGATGGGTGAGGAGAGACTCATGAATAGTTTTCTTAAAAGCTCAACATGACCAAGCAAATCCTCATTTTAAGTCATAAAATACAGTTTCCTATCCATTAGAACTGGCAAAGCAAAGCCTGCAGCATGTTGGCAGGACAGACTGTTAGGTATGCTCATGATTAACATTTCACCTTGCTTTTGACTTTTTAAATTAGCAACTTGAATAGAAATACCTAATTTTGATGTAACGTTTTGTAGCTTTTTCTGAAGTAGAACTATGTTGAATGCTTTTGTATGTAGCATGCACTTGTATGTGTCAGTTGGTTGCAGTATAGTATTAACTACTTTATAATTACTTCATAATTAGTGAAATTATGGTCTCAATGTGGTTTTTTTTTTTAATAATATTCTAGGTGGCCTAAGTGTGCCTTTTCCCCAGTGTATCCTATGTAGCTTTTCTGTGTCTAATTTCTTTAGACTGATGGTGTTTTACATGTACTAGCCATAAGCTTAATTTAAGTCATAGCTTATCATATAATATCTGTAATGCTTTTTCTGTATATGCAATACTAGTCAACATCAGTGCACAATTCATAGTTATTTGCAGGTTTTCTTTGATTTTCCAGTGCAGTTGTATGCATTTGGATGCACACTTCAGCCACTGGTTGTGACTTTCTGTTTTTGAAACACTGTTAAACCATGAAGGCTACAAGGTGGCTTCACCTGTTTATGTTAGGAAAATAAAATAACTTTGTTTGAAAGTTTATTGACAATTTCCACATACTGCCTTAAAAAATCCTTGTTTGGGTTTTTTTTTCCCCAAGATGCCATTTTGCCACTGGATGTAAGATGTTAACAAAAGCCAGTATTTTCAAGTTGACTGAATAATGAGCTTTCCCTGATGTTTCATTTTTTATTCCTTTTTTCTATTTTTCTGAAGATAGGAAGTGTAGTCTGCCTATTTAAGCACATTAAAATTAGGTTTTAGTTTTCAGATAGAAATAGGTTGAGGAGAACAAATAAAAATGGTGCAAACAAATTACCCAAAAAATGTAGTAAACTTTTAAAAAGCACCATCTGTACTATAATGAAGAGAAATGTTACCAATTATGTAGTGTGTTTTTTAAAATGTAGCACCGATACTCTGATAACTTTTGCAGCTAAGTGAAATGTAGTGTTGCCTTTTATCAGAAGTTTTGGAAATGAAACATCAGCAGCAAACAGTTTCAGTAGTGCAGCTGGATGATTCTGAACAGAATATTAGGAGAATGTGGGTCTGAGTTCTGCTCTTTCCCTGTTCTAGTAGATGATGCCAGTCACATCAGCTTATTTTTCTCTGACATAGTATTAAAACTATAAAATACATGATTTTGTTATCTTTCCTTTTGACAAAATCCAGTGAGATTCATCAGTAAATGGGCTTATGCTACTCTCACATTTATAATGCCAATTTTGAGAACTTTTTTGTGTATGTTATTATTGTCATAAAGAAGAGATTCTTGAAATTATTTCTTTTTATGGTGGGGGGCTTAAAAATGCAAGATATGTAAATCACATCTTAACCATTTACTTTTGTCATATGGAGATCACATAATACATGAGGATCACATTGTCCTTATTTTCTGAGCATTTAATCTATCAGAGAAGCTATTTAGAAAAGGAAAAAATAATCCAGAGTTGTAGTATCATACATCATAGTAAACAGATCAATCATAATGTAAAATCACCACCATCCAGAAAAAAAAAAAAACCTCATTCAAAAACCTTTTTGACCAAAAATCACAGCTTTCTTGAGAAAACATAATTCTAATGGCTCTAAGAGTAAGAGCTCTATAACTTCCTCCAGGTAGAAATTGTTTTTTGGTGCCCAGGCTTTCCCATGTTACTCTCAATCATTAAAGACAATGGGATACAGCCCTTCAGCAGGTTGTGATCTGGCTTCTCATCTTCAAAGGTGTTGGGTAAGGTAGGTGAGAAATGCGATGAATGTTTAAGAACAGGTCTAGCTGTAGTTTTGGGGGACAGAAGACATTTTAATAAAACTGGTTTTATGGGCATATGAAATATTATGTGTTTTGCTATTCTGAGTGAGAAGTGATGGAGGCTTGGCATAATGGAAATGAGATGATGGGCTTCAGTGACTTTTACCAATAATGCAAAGTTCTGATGAAGTTGTTACTTTTCCTTATGATTACTTCAAATAAATTGCTTTTGTCAACTGAATGCTTCTTTATTTCCCAAGGTTTGTACCATCAGATGAAAAGAAGAAACAAGGCTGTCAACGAGAGAATGAAACTCTAATCCAGAGAAGGAAGGACCAAATGCAGCCTGGGGGAACTACAGTCAGCGTCACTGTACCTTACCGAGTAGTAGACCAACCTCTGAAACTTATGCCACAAGACTGGTAAAATAATTTCCCCTTTATAAAATTTCTTAACCAGGAGAATTTGGAAGGGACCAGTAGGATGCTACTAAATTGACTAAAAAGTAAAGATAATGGATGTAAGAATGAATTTAATTGTGAACTCTATAGGAGTCTTTAGGTGAAAATAATCTTCTTTAAAAGATTTTAAGAAATCACAACATGCTACATTTTAACAGTATGAGCAGCAGAACTATTTTTGTTAGGTTTGCCTGAAATGTTCAAAAATTCAAATAGGAATATTCATAGGAGTTTTCTGGTTTGTGATGCTATAGTGTGTAAGTCACTGGAATGTGGTCTGAGAGAAAAATCATCTCATCTGCTTTCTGAGAGTCTGTTATGAAGATATATTTGCAGGCCTTCAGCATCTGACATTCTAATGTTTTTAATAGTTTAAGAAAGCAAAAAAGACAGCACATCAGACAGTAAAGACTGAACTGTGGTTTCAGCATTGAATCAGGTTCATTGAATTGGATTAAATGATGGAGGTTTACTTCTGAAGGGAAAGCCCCAGTTGCAGAAAAGGAATCATAGCCTTTATTTTAAGAAAAATCTGGAAACATTATTTTTTATATAGCCCATTCTTTGATGCTATGAAAACACATTTCTCTTTGAGCAGGACAATTCTGGAGCAACATTTTTTTGTTATTAGATGTAATGAATTACACAGCATTTTTACTTCTTCCTCACAACTGTGAGGATTTTAGACATGCACGATGATATTTTTGCTGGTTTTATAACTTCTAAAGTAGATTTTAATGGAAAGGAATAATTTGAAAAGGTCCTGTCCTTAATTTAAGTTTTCTCCATATTGAGAACTTGGACTAATCAGAAATCTGTGGTTTTGAAATTCTAGATATCAAGTAACACTTAAAATATTTAATTGATCAAACATTTAAGAACTATTTAAAATGGTTCCTGATGTGCTTTTGACCAAAAAGATAAAGTGGTGTGGGTGTTTTAGCTTTTTTTTTTTTTTTAATCCAAAGGAGAATCAGGTATTAGTATCTAGAAATTAACATGTTGCTGCTGGTTGGTTTTGTGGGTTGGTTTTTTTTTTCTGTTAGCCACTATAAAACCTGCAACAGCATTTTCAATGGCAAACCCTTAGTCTGTCTCTTAAAAAAAACAAAAAAACCCCAAAAGTCTACCTTGATTGTTCTTTTCCATTTGAGATATGATAGACTATGGTGAGTTAAATTTGGGGATAAGATTGGGGGAAGTGACTCTTTGTTGTAGTAGGTAGGAACCATAGTGAGATGATGTAAATATTAAAGAAAAAGATAGAACATATGTGGGAGGACATTTTCTTAAAGGTTTTTTGTTTAAATTTTATTAATGTAAAAGCTTTATCTTAATCACAAGTTTATTTTCTTGGACTGTAGGTAATGGTTGCATTCCTTTACAATAAATCATTCACTTTGCAAACGGAGGCAGAAATTTTGCAGCTGTCTCTTCTAATAATTTTTTAGAAAGAATGTTAACAGTAATCAGAATAAAGGCTTTTAAATTGATACATTTGAGCTTACAATGTTATTCATATAGATTATTTCTAAAGTGTTGGAGCACTTTTTAAAAGCAAAGTAATAATGATCAGAAATAAATACTGCTTGACGTCTTGCAAATGTGACATGAGAAACTGAGTTTTGTTTAAAAGAGAAAAAGCAACTATACTGGAGGTGTGATTGTTAAATGTGCTATATGGCTGTTACTAAAATAAGAAACTATGCTAACATATACTGCCTGTTTAAGAAAACATGTAATTTATATGTTCAAGCCCATCAACATATCCACCTCTTCCTGTGTTTGCAGGGATCGTGTGGTGGCAGTGTTTGTTCAGGGTCCTGCTTGGCAGTTCAAAGGCTGGCCCTGGCTCTTGCCTGATGGATCACCTGTTGATATATTTGCAAAAAGTAAGGGGTTTGTTTTGGTTTGGTTTTAATGTTTAGGCGTTTGTTATTCTGTTCTGTGTTTTTGTGGGTTGTTTATACTTACTACCAAGTACTGCCAAAGTGCTGTTGACTTGGGTGGTTGAGAAGGCAGATGCTTAGATCTTCACACATGGAAAAACATCCATGTGCCCTCTGCAATTCTTCTTTTCTGACCTGTGGAAGTTCATGGAAATCTTCTCAGAGCTGTCCTCTTTATAAGAGGTTCAGAAATAGCTATTATATAAATTTACTTTCCAAGCTTCTGAAATAAGGGGAAAAGACAATGTATATTACAAACTCCATAGATAACATGTTTACAGGGTGTCTTCAGATTTCATTACTACTTTGAACAGAGGATTAATCGCCTAGTATTTCACTCAGAAACCTTTATGAATATGATCTGGTGTCTGACAAAAATGTGAAAGTTTAATAAGATGCAAATGCTTCTAATTTGAGCTGGATGTTACCACTGTGTAGACCTGAGTAGTTTCTTGGCGTTACCGCAATTATGCCCAGCATACTTTTATACACAGTGCACTTATCTTGCACAGTTCACTTTTCTAACTGTAAGGTGTGTGAAAATATCAAAAGAAACTGACAGTTTCTGTTCTCTGTTGCTTTGTCTTGAGGCCACCTTAGAAAATAGACCCTTTTGTAATGTCCAGTGGTTTCTGAGTGCCAGATTAAAAAAAAAAAGCAACGATAAATACTGGAACAAAAAGAAGTTCCTCCCCATCTTTCCTGTAGACCCCCTTTAGTTACTAGAAGTTTGCTATGAAGTCTCTCTGGAGCCTTCTCTTCTCCAGCCTTGAACAATCCTAACTCTCATAGCCTGTCCTCATAGGAGAGGTGCTCCAGTCCTCTGTCATCTTTGTGGCATCCTCTGGACTCACTCCAACAGGTCTATCTCCTTCTTATGTCAGGGGCCCAGGAACTGGACAGAGTAGAGGGACAGAATCACCTCCCTTGACCTGCTGGCCATGCTTCCTTTGATGCAGCCCTAGTATGCAGGCTTTCTGGGCTGCAAGTGCACACTGTTGGCTCATGTTGAGCTTTTCATCCACCAACACTCCCAAGTCTTTTTCCTCAGGGCTGCTCTCAATCTATTCTCTGTCTTTGTGCTTAGAATTACCCTGACCCACTTGCAGGACCTTGCACTTTGCCTGCTAGAACTTCATGAGGTTTGCACAGGCCCACCAGTAATATCGAAAATAGAAATGTGTCAGATTGGTTACCAGAAAGGAATTGTACAAGACTTAAATACTTTGCACTGGAATATGTCAAAACTATTATTTGGCTAAGGAAATAAAGAAGAATTGTAAGAAGATTTCAATACGCACTGTGTTAATGCTTATATAATTCACATGTGACAATACTTCCCAAGAACAAAATAATTTTTTACCATGTTTAAATGAGTAGTAGATCAGGGGAAATAAGGAGTTAGGAATTTCTCTGAACGCTTCATGTAGCATTTGGGGCATTCTACAATCAGTTTTTTACAGACTTTCAGGGAGTAGCCAGACTTCTTTCTTGGTGGTCTCATAAATGCTTTTTTTTTTGTAAGCTCTTGGACAGTTCAAAGATTTTCAGAAAGAACATGTTGTTTTCAGACTCTTTTGAAAAAAGAGGGATGGGATGAGAATTCTCTTTGACTAATAGTTAAATACCATAAAGTCATCATGTTTGTACACTAAATGTTTTCCTGTTTCCTGTAGTTAAAGCTTTTCATCTCAAATATGATGAAGTACGTCTAGATCCAAATGTACAGAAATGGGATGTAACAGTGTTAGAACTAAGCTATCACAAAAGACACTTGGACAGGCCAGTATTTCTACGCTTCTGGGAAACTTTGGACAGGTATGCTTTCTGCTGAAAATCCGTTATGCTCATGTTTATGTGATGTTTAATGGGAACAAAAAGCTATGGCAACAAAGGAATTCTCTGCAGCTTAGACATTTCAACAGTGTTTTAGCTTGAAAATACTGCTTGTTTTGATTTTCCCTCATGATATTATAGACTATAAATAGTAATCTCCAAAGTGTAATAGGAAGGGTAGTACCCATTAATCATGGATTAGTACCCTGATTCCCCACCTCCCTTTAGGCAGAAGGAAAGGAATGGATAAAAAACTGGTTTGTGTAGAGTTTTCTGGTTTTTACCCCAGCCCTCCCCTTGGATGGCAGTTCTGAGCTTACAAGCTCTCCTTACTCTCTCCACCTCAGTTGGTGACAGGCTAGAAAAGGTGAGGAACTATCCTAAGATAAAGAGCCACAAAGCATTATCTTATCCTTATGCCCTTGAGTCCACAGCACTGGGTAGATGAGGAAGGAAGTCAAAAAAGATACAGCACCTAATGAGTTTTTGACTAGTAATTCTTCTGTATCTTAGTGACCTTGTAAGTCCTTAGCCCTGTCTTTTGTGATGAGTGAGGGACAGAGGAGCAGAAGCAGCTCTGTGAAGAGTAGCGCTGCTTCTAACCTTGCTTATCTATGGTTCGGAGCCCTCTCTGAATAGGAAGTTCATTGCAGCACCTTGTTCGTGTTTTAGAGAAGAGACTTTCTTATCATGAAGCAGTTGAAGAAATGTTGAGGGAAGAGAGAGGCCCATGCGTTTCATGAATGTTTAATCTTTTCATGTTGATTGCACAGCAAACTGCTTGAATGATTGAATTTCAGAAAGAAAAATCCTATGGGAATTGTCATACTACTTCCAAGCATCAGACTTTCTATGGCTTCTATGGCTTAGATCACCTAACTATAGATCTGAATTCCCAGAATGAATTAAAGTTATCTTTACCAACAGTCTTCCAATGTTAGAAGCCATGTGATGCCTTGGAAAACACAAATTTTCTTCAACGAAAATGTTTTAGCTGACTGACTCTTAGTGGGACAGATACTGTGCATAATACAGAGCTATAACTTTGCATTTCTTTAGCAACTTGCTAATTCTCTAAGAATTTTGTTTTTACAAAGTCTGTGTGTGTTATTCCTGAAAGTAAAATTTCTATAAATACTGAAAGAGTAGTAATGTTGTCTTTTGTTCATTTTTTTCAGGTATATGGTGAAGCACAAATCTCACTTGAGATTCTGAGTTCTCGAGCTGCCATTTATTTCCTGAAGTATGGATTGAGAAAAATGAAAGGGGCTCCAGTCTGGAGACCGGAGTTCTCACTATATGATATGTCAAGAACTTTACGAATGAAGAAGGGTCACAGTTTAAACTTTTTATAAAATCTTGTTTGGATGCTTCATGCTATGGCAGGTTGATACCTGTTGTTATTCAGAAGCAAAGGGGTTTTGCTTAAAACTATTTTTTTAATGTTGTTAGCCTTCTAGTCTGCAATCCAAATTGTATATTTTGATAGCAGCAGTTTCTTCTCTGTTTTGTTATATTAGCCACATTTTTAAATAATGTGTTTTGTTCTTTATTAGAAAATAGATTGATCCTCACTGCAGGTTACAAATGTGTGTGTGTGCGCGTGTGCGCACGTGTGTGTATATATATGTGTGTGTGTGTCTATATATATAATGTATAAAAAAAAATTATAGACACACTTATGCACACATAGATGTTACCAGGCTTTCTAAACCACTTAGCTTCTGAGCTTAGATTTGGTTTTTTTTGCTTATTGTTTCACTTACTGAAAATATTTTGTTGTGAATTATATTACATTTTAGTCAATAGGACTTGCAAACTGAGCTAAGTGAAAATTGTTTTGGATAAATCAAAATGTCAACCTGTATATGTATATTCTGTCAGTCTTTGTTGAAAAAGGGAAGATGAAAAAATCTAGAAACAATTTTTTGGATTTGTAATGTCCCAGTTTACTAAATCTTTAAACTTTATTATGGGCATACCTTCAAGTCATGCTAACTTTAAATTGCCATTCTCCACAGAGGTCTCTTTATTTAAACTGAAAGTGTGCATGTGTACATTCCCGTCTGTCAAAATACCTTTACATATGAGTCTCAATGTTACCTAGATTAAACAATTAATACAGAAGGAGAGAGTTTGGATTCTTTTTCCTGAAACAGCCACCACAAGGAATGAATAATTTTAACTTCTTTGCAGTTATACCTCTAATACAATATGTAATATTATTTTCTTGTGACAAAAGTAGCCCAGACTATGTCTACAGGAGTTGTGATTTTCTGAGATGAGTGGCTATATGGTCTCCTAACAGTCCAGCAGTGGAATGGAAAATGAACCTACTCCAATTACCAAAGAACAGATTTGCTTGATCTACAATATAACTGAGGTCATAAGACCCTGGTATTTGTATTGAATTTATGGTATCTCTGTATCTATTTAATAATACTAAGTTGATGTTGCATACCAGTGGATGTAGAGAATGATCAAATACTGTAACACCCGCATGAACTTTTTTTCTGGGATAGAAAATACATGTTTATATTCCTGTTCTTGAAATTCCAAACCATGTTTTTTTAATATACTTTACATTTAAGGTTTGATGGCAGTAAAATGTTCTACCTATTCTTCCCTTTAGTTTTGCTTTTTATTTGATGTTCCCTTCATTTTTAATAAAACCAGAAGGCACATCTCCTTAAGAAGTTTTTAAAACTATTTCTTAAATTTGTGAGGCCTGTAAGGTCTGACTTAGTATATATTTCCATGCCTGCCAAACTGAGACTACTCATTTTTAATGGTCTTAATAGAAAAGTAAAAAAAACCAACCAACCAACCAACCAAAAAAAAAAAACCACCACCACAAACCCAACATCAAACTGTCAAACAAAGCTGCCTAGTGACTCCAAGGTTAGAAGAAGCAGACAGTGGATTTTTGAATAGGTTCTGCAAACTGACTGAGAAGTGCAGGCAATACAGAACTACTAGAAGGTCTCCTATTCGTATGGGCAGTTGGTCAGTACCAAATTTCCCAAAACTGAAGCTACTTTAAATGTATCCATGTCATACATCAGTGAGCTAAAACATTCAATAGTTTGTTTTAATCTATACTACAATTAGAAAAGCTGTAGCAACTATAAACACAGCAATCGTTACCATGAGGAAGCGATTCACTTTAGGGTTCATTTCATTACTGCTTCAAATAGTTGGGATATCATGTATGGATTTTTAACTCTCAAACATTTCCAATTAGAAATGTATGCAGGAATTATATACTTTTTCAGCTCTTGCATATGTTTTGGCCAAAAATCTTTTGGTTC
>JAOXNG010000004.1:8387151-8397600 GCA_028566535.1 Scolopax minor
AAATCGTGCCTGACCCTAGAGAGGTAAAGGAAGATATGGAATTCCTGCATTGTTTTGAAAACATCTGAAACTTAATGAAACAGAGATAATTCATTACAGATTGACTATGACATGGAACATTTTAAGATTTATGTACCATACTGCATGAACAACCACAAGTAGTTTTTATTGCAGCTGCTGTTATTTTTGAGGAGCTGAAAACCTGCTGTGCTCATCTAAGGGCAAGAGCTTACTGTTACCATCTCCTGTTTTGATGGGCGTCACAGTTTAAACAAGTTTTTACATTTGGAACTAATGAAATGGTGGGTAATCACTAAAAATGAAAGTGAGAAAAGAAACCTGTTAATTTCACTAATTATTGGTAGGCAGCAGTGGAATGTAGCAATTGATATTTGCTTTGATCTTCCAACATAGAAGATGTTGTTGATTTGTTTATTTTAATGTTTAGCCTATTTGTGATGAAATAAATCTTACCTGTTCTTTCTAAACTAAAATATGGTTCAGCCAATGCATAAAACATTTTAAATGCTTGGCTTCTGTTGATAGCACTGTAATGAGGTTGGAAATGTACTTACCTGTAGGCATTGTATAAAGCCTAAATATAGCTGTCAGTGTACCAGCAATTGCTCTGGAAAACAGATTTCTGAAACATTTAGGGCACTGCTGAATGCTGAGTCATTTCTACTTTGTCAACTGTTGCCAGAGACTTCACTAGAGCAGCCAAGTGGCTTGTGTTATAATAGGAGGAACCTGGGGCTCAGCATAGTATGAACTTTTCTGTACCAAATTAATGACTTGTATACAGCATGCTCATCTGGGAGAAGTTGTATAATATGGATTAAGCAAATACAGGGAACCAAACATGTTCTAAAATAATAACCATGAATCACTTTCAGAGTTAGAAGAGAGGGAGAAGAAGCAGCAGTAGCAATGGACAGATGATTTAGAAACTCTTCAATACAACAGTTTGAAACAGTTCCTTAGAGAAGACAAATTTAGATGCACATCATGTAGTGTCTCATGTGAGGGTCACAAAATTTACCAGAGTCTTTGTCAGCAGCTATAAAGAAGAGAGTCATATGGTTTGAAAGACAGTTCACACTGCAATGATGACTTCTTGCAGAAATGACTGAAGCTGTTTAAAATACACTGGAATAAATGTCACCAGGACTAAAATGTGTGTGCTTCCTTTAACCAATCTATTATCTTCAAATATGTATTTGTATAGAAGGATAATTTGCAACCTTTGTGAGTGATTTAGTAAGTGCCTGTATTTCAGTAAATGCTACATTTACTTTTTTCATAATTCATTAAAGACTGCTGTTACCTATATGGATTTTGTTATAATAGCCAACAGCAGTTTTTATTTCCATCTTCAGTGGTGAAGATGCAATTAATCAAATGCTTGACCTTGCATAACATTGACTATCACAATAAATAAAGTTTGAATTAGATTAAATGTTACTTAGAAGATCTGAAATAAATTAATGGAATATTAATTGACAAATACGGTATCATTTTGCTTGAGGGACAAAGCTTTTCTCCTGAGAGTGGCTGTACTGAGTTAATAAATCCAGGAACTCAAGTAAATACAGTAAAACATCTAATAAAAAAATTTATCTGAATTGCCCCTGTTACAAATAAAATCAGCTATATTGCGATGCTTATTACTCACCTACAGGAGACTTTTGGGGGTCATTTATTCCTGTGTTGTTCTGAGAATAATTATTTGAATCATGTTTTTCATATTTGCTTTTACACTTGGTATAGTTCAATGCCTAAAGTTTGGAAAAATTGGATGGGGCTGAGTCCTTTTCACTTTTAACTAGTAGCCCCCTAGTGACGTTTCAGTGATACAGGATGTTTCTCTTAGCTGCTGCATATAATCCAGCCTGTGAATAACATCCTTCTTTTCCCTTGGCCCAGGAAGCATCTCACAATTGCAGCCTTTGCTTTCAGATTTCTTAGATCATTCTTCCCAATCAGATTCCAGGCCTTTATAATCAACTGAATTCATTAGTAACTCACACTAGGCCCTCTGGCCAAATGCGAGGGTAGCATTTTCAACAGTACAGAGCTGGATTGAATGATCCACTTAAAAGAGAAGAATTGTTTCTGATTTCCTCTTTCTGTCTAGTTTTGAATGTGCTTCTGTATTATTTTTTCTGTCAAAATCAATATTTCAAATTCCTTTTTAGTTTGGCCTAAAACTCATCCAGCAAAAAGGACTAAGGTGACTGGATCCTGAGTAGGGTGCTTAGAATTGCTCTTGACTGGGGATGCCAGATTTTAGTAAAACTCTACCATGCAACATGTGTCAATACTGTTGCTTTCAAGACAGGCTATTGCTAAAAGTTATGCAGTGAAGTATTATGAATTATTGACAGACTAAACCCTTGTCTGTCATATGCTACTTGCTCCAGGTGCCTATATCTGTAGATGTAGTAGACTGGATCGATTCTTCTTTTTGCTCCCTCTCTCTGTATTCATCTCCAAATGCAATTGATCACTGCCCAGCCACCATCTTCACAGTGTGTCTCTCCAGTACCTTGTGCTCTGTTTGTCACCTTTAGCTGACGCTATTGATTGCTATTTTTCTCAGTCTCTCTTTTAATAGCTTGAACAGTATACAGACCCACGGAGAGCTTAAAAAAGTCAAAAGGAAAGAACCCCTTTCTTTCATTCTCCACCCTCAAAAAGCAGTTAAATGTATGTGTGTGTTCTTGCCTCAGACAGATGTTATTTCTCCTTGACTTACCTCATTTCCTGGGAACAAAACAACAGAATCTCAAATATTAACACTGGCAGCTTGCAGCCTTGTGTTTCTTCTCTAAGCCTATGGGGCATACCTTAGGGACTTTGTGTTCCCTTCCAAGTGAGGCTTAGTGTGGTGCTTATTCCCTTGAGCCTGAATCGCTATTTAGTGAACAACCTCACTGCAGCTGTAAAGAGGAAAAAAGTCTTGTGCTGAGGGAGACTGGGGATTTTTTTTGTGCTTGTAACTTTCTTGAATCTCACCCGCTGTTCTGAAAGTAACAAAGATGATTAGGAAATCTGGAAGGAAAGGTGAAGTCTTGAATTTTGTCATATGTACCCATCAATGCTCTATCCTCTTTCATGCTATCTAGAGGCTGACATCAAAATAGCAACTAATTAAAAGTAAAAATGTTAGCATCTTTTGAACATGAGTCATTCGTCAGAGATGAGAGAGGTAGCTGCCCTCAATATTTTCTTAGCTGCTTACTTTTAACTCTTAAGCTTGCTTGAAGTATGTTTGTGTTGTAAGTTAATATTGTTGACAGATTTATTCTCAAATAAAGTACATCCACTAATTAGCTCAATTGCAGTGTTAGCTAAGGTGCTTTTTAACCCCTCCCTTTCCAGAATGTATAATTTTTCCTTCTTCCATAGAAAATATGACAAAATTCACATGACTGTAACAGTAAGAAAAAGTAAAAAAATGAAACCTGACCTGTATTCTGATTCTTAGTTGATGTGGATTCTGATCCACATACACTTTTCCCAAGTGTATATATGGCTCTGTTGCTACTGACCTAATCATATACATAGGTTTATTCAGTATTTGCCTTTTCAGGTGACTTCTACCATCAGGAGCTTCAGTCCTTATAGACATTAGAAGTGAAGCACTCCTGTCCAGTAGCTCTCTCTTGCTAGCACTGTTTGTTTACCACTATATGTCTTCATAGAATTTATCCAGGATATTTTTGATTAAAAGAGAGAGTTAAGTGTACTGGGGAACATTCAAAAGCTGAAAAGAATTCTTGTTCAAATGTGGTTTATGATATCCATAACAACCATATTCTCCTTTATTCCTTTTAAATCCTAATGACGCTTTTTTCCTGGTACTTTACAATATTTGCAAACAGTCTTCTTCCTTTCTCACTTCCCTATTCTCCTTATAAGTATGTTGCCATGCTATATGTGTGTATTTTTTTTCTTTTAATTATCCTTTATAATTAAGCCTAAGTTGCATGTCTATAAATTTTGCTGTTCTCTGTCCTCTCTGATTTACCAATTTCTTTGCACTAATGAGATACATAGAATATAATTAAGTTCAGAGTGCATTCATTCAAACTAGAAAAATGTAGAGAAAACCAGTGCTTTTGTTATTGTGCTCTACCTTTACAGTATAAAACTGCCTTTCATATTTTTGAAGCTTTATTATTTCTGTTTATTTTGCTATTTTGCACATTTATCTTTACCAGTGAATCTCATCTTGTTGATCCAGATATATTTTGAATCTCGCTTCTGTTATTTCAGCATTGATCTTTCATCATTTTTGAAACTTAAACCTCATGGGTGTATTATGGCCAATCCAAGCACTCAAGCATCATGCAATAAAAGGAATCCAAACTATTATCCTTTAATCTGCTCTTATACTGGGTTATCATCTGAGAAACAGATTCAGGTTTTCCTCCCATAGCTATACCAGTAAGAAACTTTGCATTATTTTTAGATAAAAGCTGTTTTGGCCTAGAATCAAATTCTACAGCTAGTGGTTTAGTTATTGAACTGCTGTGATGGACACACTGATGGATTTAATGCAACAGTGATGCATTTCTAGGCTAGTCAAAAGTCTTTAGAATATATGCTTGTAGTGGTTAACTGGAAATGGATTGAAATCTTAGCATTGGAAAGTACAGTGCTATTTACCCTGGTTACAGTTTCAATAAAGAAAAGAATGCCTTGTATAAACTGTAGTAATTATCTTGCATATTTTATTTAAAACAATAATCCTATTTAGTGTATGTTGACTCTGAGCAGCAAGTAGTCCATAGTTAAAATTATAGAGTGAAATGTGTAGATTCCCATTCAGTTGCTGTGGCTTAGAAGTAACTCTGCCAGACATCCTTTGTTTTAATGTTTCTGGTAAATGTAACTGCTCTTTAATGAAAAGGAAGGCAAAAACATTTTTTGGGTGTCCAATTAAATAACAGTTTACCATTCTGTGGAAAAAAAAAATTAATAAAATTTGTCTTCTATATAGCTCTTGGCTTTTTACTACAGTCATGAAATTACCATGATTTAGAAATAGGAACATTGGAGAGAAATCTTTCTTAAAGGAGAAGGCAAATTGTTTCATTCCCTTTCATGGTTTGGAATTATTCTGGTTCAGATCCCTTAGTAATGATGGTTATTTTTTTTCCCATTTTTTCCTATTTCTTCCTTAGCTCCTTAATACCTCCTTCTTTTACATGCTTTGTTCATTTTCTTCCAAGCTGTATCTCTGTAGTCATAATGGGGGCACTCCATGTGTGCCTACATGCTTAAGCACAGTAGAGGACTGGAATAGAATGTAGACATTTTTTCTGAAGAAGGAATTATAGTATGATATCTAAAGTAAAATGGTTGTGCTCTAGATGGAGATACTGTTTGTATCTGGGAAATTTCCTTTGGTGCAAGGTCCAGGGAAAGTATATGGTTCCCATGTTCACAAGAGAGATGAGTGCCAGCTGCAGATATCCCACTGGATGATCTCAAGCTCCTTTGCAAATCTATCTTTATATCATCATTGAGCTTTGGGTTTTTACCCTAGTTTTCTCAGGAAGGAAAATTAAAAGAAAGAGCTCAAGCATATGGTTAGGTAGGAGAGAACCAGCAAAGAGGAAAACCATGGGAAATCAGGCTGAAGAAACTGATTCTTTTTGTTGTGCTTGATCCTTAATTTTAGTCAGCTGGTTGGAACACATTCAACTAACAGTTTAATTTTCAGCACCTACCTGAGCATGCTGAACACTTGATAAGAAATTAATGGATATGAGAATATGGGGATGTAGTGTTGTCTTTTCATGCAAAGGACAGAATTGCAGGACCAGAGGAACAGACTTTCCAGCAACAGAAGAGAAAATATAAGGTGAACATCTGGTTTAGTGCAGAAGTGGAAATCATTTTAATCTGCATTCTAATATACTTTAACTGATGAAGAAGGAAGAATATGTATTTTAGATCTTGTCTCTAATCTCTATTATTTGGTCATCAGAAATCTAATTTTAAAAAGAGGGTGGGTTCTATGAATTAGTAGTTCTTGTCCTTTCATAGCTTTAATTCTTGTAACAGAAGCCAAAATGCTTAATAATGTTTTGATCTTCACTATGGGGTGAAATTTTGAATGAAAGACAATTCTGTTATCTTCAATAGAGCAATGAGCCATTTCAAGATTATTTATTCTTTACGTTGAATCGTGGAATAATTCAGCATTTGTGGATTTGTGTAACAAGTATATGGATTTATGAGCATGTATAAATATTAAGATGATGTATCCCTCTGTTATTTCTTCTCAGTTGTCTGGAATGAAATTACAATTTGCACCTTTTTCATGCCAGCTGGCTCCTGTTTATCCTTTATTAGGATATTTTCCCATTGGTGTTTTATGTATTGAGGCTCAGATAAAGTAAGCAAACAAAGGATTCAAAGGGATAGCTATAACACTGCTCCTACAATACTTCTGTTTTCTATTTGGCACTGCTACATGATAGATATGTGGATGTTATCAAAGCAGTGTCTTGAGTGATTTTTAGATATGCCAGTCTGAGAGCGAACAAGAAATTTACCCAATGTGAATCATATTATGTTTTCTTTCTTCAGTTGAGTTTAAGTTCATGTTCTCTTAGAATATTTTACCACTTATATAGGCTAGTTTTGATCAAAGTTGGTTTTTTTGTCAGAATTAATTAATTAAAATATTTTCATCCACTACAAAAAGAATTATAAGTTAGACTTTAGGCCCCAGCTACGTTTTCTTACTTTATTTTTGCATTTGCTTCATGTAAATTCTTGTGATAAAATAAAAAATGGTTCTCAATAAGGATAGAGCTGAATGATTTTCCCATTCTCTGAACATTTCTGACATTTAAAAACTTTTTTCCTCATCTGTTCAAGGGTGAACCTGACTCCATTCTAAATTTTCCTATAAAAAGCCCACCTTGAGACAGGAATGTTTGAGACCAGGAGGTTACTTATTTTGTGAGGTACGTAGCATTGATCCTGCCAGAGCTGTTTCATAGCTGGCTAACCATTAGGCCACAGAGGATTTCTCTTCCTGGTCAGCTCCACTCATCTGGTATAAGAAACTAGAGTTCAAGTCCTGAGGTTAAACAGCACTGAATATGGTCCTTTAAAACTGATCACTGTCCTGTTTTAAATTTACTATTTCTACTTGTTTGACCAGACATTCCATTCTGAATCCAAGGAACTACTTCCAATAAAAATGTCATCAAAACTTCTTCTATTAATTGAATTCTTCTATTAAAAATTATTTTATTGGAAAATAGCTGCCACCACTGTTGTTCTCGGAGACTAATTTTGTATATGGTAAAAGTCATTTAGTATTAAGCATATAGTGTAAATTCCCCCACCTAATTATTGGATTTTAAAATTTAAAAATTGGATTTTTTTTCTTTTGTTTTTCTTTTTCTTTCCTTTTCAAGCTTCTTCATTTGGTGGTTGTTCTTCCACACTGCTGGCTGTATGGAATATTCAGGTACAGTGAGTCTGTATCCAGTGAAGTGCAGATCATCTCACCCTGGGGCTTAATCTGCAGTTTTGCAATCTGCCTGGTGGGGAGGTGTGACAGCAGATAATTACAGTTACTCAGGTGCAAACCACAGAACCAGTTATGGCTCAGTCATGATTATTTTCTTGATCCTTTGTATGGTGGAAGCAGAAAAAGGGAAGCAAGCTAATTCACATCACTTTTCTCCTATCATCTCCTGTCTGTCTACACTAGAGCTTCTCCTACTTTTTCCCTCAGTCCAATCTTTTACCTTGTGCTTGTTAATTCAAGTGACAAATATTCTCTCTTCTCCCTTCAAAGTCAAAAAAACAAAATGTAGAGCTCAGCTATTTCTTTTCACTGATACTGCTGTATAAGACCCCAAGACATTCCAATTCCGAGTTCATTTACATTAAGAAATGCTTAGGAAAAAAAACCCCAAAAACCCAAACCAACCACCCCAACGTTTCTCTAGTAACAAGAATAAACAGTAGGCTGAAATATTATACGGACAAGATTACTGAATACACTGTAAGTGTTAACAAGGAAAAATGTACCTAAATTGCAGAGTATAAAAGTTTAAACTGAACTTCGTGTAATGCAAAAGGTTAATAAGGTACAGAAGTATAGTGAATATGCACAGAGTGTATGTATTTAAACTTGGATGCTTCTAACTTTTTTAAACTAAGAGTGGCAGTATTAAAATAAGCTTCTTGACTGACAGCTGGAGTATGTTTCTATTTTTATATTTTCCCTAGAAACAGCACAAAACTGCAGTTTAATAATCATCTTCTGATTAAACACTCACTGAATGCCTGTCTTCTGTAATGTGGGGCTAGACTGAGCAGCAAGCAGACATACTCCTGATAATGGCTTCTTATGTTTGAAATGATTTAATATGATTCAAGCATGGGATTCAACAAGGCTGAACCTGCCAGTGTAAATGTATTTGTAAGGACATGTTTCAGAATAGTAAGCGGGCTTGGTTGACCTCCCTGTCAGAGTCTCCAAGAAGAAATTCACTCCAGAATATGCTCTTACAATGCAAAGACAAAGTCACAAGGATGTTCTGCAGTGTGCTGTTATGTTATACTACACTTGCACTTATTACAACTCTGTACAAATTTATCTAATTCATTGGTGCCAGCCTTCTCTCTGAAAGTGGAGTAGTTTAAAGATTCTGACTAAAAAACTCTTTTGTGCAGTGTTATTTAAACAATTCCTCCTGTAATAGAGACTTAACCATTGCCAGTATTGTTAAAATTAATATAATTCTTGTTGCCAGGGATGTGCAAAAGGGAACTGTGCTACTGTTTTAGAATTGTATGAGAGATTAATGCATTCTCACATAGCTGTCTTGTACCCCTGGCAAATCCATGCCTGGCTCTAGAGAGGTAAAGGAAGATATGGAATTTCTGCATTGTTTTAAAAACACTCACAAAAGCACATACTTCAAAAAATATCCAAATATTAAAAAATAACCAAAAAAACCCTAAAACATCACAAAGGTATAAATTTTAAAAGTAATTTTTTTTTTGAGCAAATCTGTTACAAAATTTAGTTCAGGTTCTATATACCTTATTCAGACTGCTGAGTATTTATTCATTTCAGTAATGTCATTGTCTGAAATTTGTATTTCATGGTGAAATAAGATTGTGGAGGTTATCAAAATTGTAGCTGATAGAAAATATTCACCTTCCCAGGTGCTTGCAAATCAGGTCACTTGAGTAACTAGGGCAGAGGGAAGGAAGTCTACGTTGCTTGTCTGTGGAACAAAACATTTTACTGTGTCTGAGTTGGGGGGGGAAGATGGTAACCTAAATTAATTGGAATAAGTTAAAATCCTGAAAGTTTGTACTTTTCATGTAAGTTAGCTGTCTGAACTGCAAAGGATGTTTGACTGTATCTGAATTTTTGCTGGAAAAATATTTATCTACCTGCCTTTGTGTTTTACTCCTGAAAAAAAGAAGCTCAGTTAAATGTGTAAAGCTTTTTTTCCTTATTTAGACATTTTTAGTATTATAATCTGCTTGTGTGACCAGAAGTTAAGCTAAATATGTTACACAATTGCTTGAGTAATTGGCAAATTGCTAAGGCAGACAAAATCCTTGCTGATGATACTTTTAATGATGTATTTGTGTATTATATCTGACTAGATAAATTTTTGCTGGAAACTTTTTCAGTATTTAATTTAGAATAGCCTTGCAACCGAGATGAGAGTATTAAGTGAAATCTCTATGTGAATACATGCCTAGGAACACTAATCTTTCTCAACCATTCTTGGGAATAATATTGCCTTTTTCTATACTGAAAAGCTGGGTGAGGTTCTACTACTGCCAGACAGGAGAACGTTTCTTCCTCTAGTGTTGACTCTGAAAGTTATTGGTTCCAAATGAAGCTGTGACAAAAGCAGCTGGAGACTTATGGTAAAATGGAGTTCTATTAATTTTTAACATTTTCCCCTTTTTTTTTTTTTTTCTTTTTTTTGTGGTAGCATCCTCAAAATAATCTTGCCCTCATACTCTTGATTTTACCTTACCTACAAGCTACCTGTAAGAAAAATCCATTCTATTTCTCTACTGTGATCTTATTGGACATAAATATTTTTGCTCCCAGATATATCAGATTACTTAACTCTATATTTCCAACTCCAGTTTGTTGACTAACATACACCCATAATCCTGGAGCTTTAAGAATTCTCTTGGGCTTCTTTAAATTGCACACAGTTAATTACACCATTGGCCTATATTAGTTTCAAAAAAGCAATGGCCCAGGAGCAATTACAACATTAACTTTTAACAGGATAATAAATTTTCAATGACACAGTCAATAACTGCACTTTCACATAGTATGTAATGTATTATGTGAATCAAGAGTGTTTTTCAGTTAATAAAAGTTGCGTAAAACAAGCTTTTTTTACGCATTAATCTTTTACC
>JAOXNG010000004.1:8433291-8444084 GCA_028566535.1 Scolopax minor
GTGAAAATATTTACTTTATAGCCAGCTCCGGTATGTGGGATTCAAGTTCTCAGTGTTTTCAAGCCTTGCCAGGTGTGAGGAAGATTAAGGCCTGGGCATTTGACCCAAGCTGCCCAACAGTTTGGCTGTTGGATTATTTCATATAAATTATTAAATTTGCTGTGTAGTTTCTCTCTTTCTTGATGGCAGTGATCCAGAGAACTCCTTGCCCCAGTGCTTGATCTCTGAGGCCTTCCCTTCCCCCTGAACCTGTTGCGCTTGCAATGTCTGACGTTTATCATCACCTGCCAGGAGTGCACAGCTTCCTGCTGATAGAATGGGCTCAGTATAATTCTTGTATATCTTCTGTTAGTATTGGTATCATTACTGGTTCTTTAGTATAAATAATGTTAATTAATTAGTTTTCTCCTATTAAATCTATTTATAATTCAACCCTTGCGTTTCGTTTTTTATCCTGATTCCCCTTCCTGTGTGGGAAGGGTTCATCAGGTGATAGAATAATAGAATAAATAATAGAATAATTGTCTAAATGACAATAAATTGTTTTGAGTTTTCTCAAACCATAACAAGGAAATATTATTTCCAATTTCCTTTGAGGGAAAAACCATTAAAGAAAACATGAACAAGGATCTGGTAATTTGTCAGGAGGGCTGCATTTGTCATGTAAATTCAGGATTGTCCACTGACTCTCTAGTACAGGGCAATGTGGCCTTATTTTAAAATACTTGTAACCACTATTATATTTTGCACTTCTTCCTAAAATAGCTATTATTTCTCTTCTTTATTTACTTTCAGAATTCTTTCTTGCTGTTTGTTGTCAAATGTAATTCTGCGTGTTCAATATATAAAACATCATTAGTCACTTTTTAAAGATAAATACTACAGCTCACTTAGCCAGCAAAACAATATTTTAATAAAATATGGTCTTATAGGATTATTTTCACAGGAGAAAGTAGATTCTGGTAGAGGAAGGGTCAAACTTTCCAATATATTGCTCTGATAATGCTTAAATGTTTTTTAGCATACATTACTGCTTTAGTAAGCCATTAAAATATAAGAGACTTTATTACCAGAAACATAAACAGTGCATAAATATTCTCTAAAACTTATCAGCTATAAGCTAATTCCATTAACAGGAGGCCTTTCTGTAGAATAGTAGCTGATGATTGGCTCCTAGGAGTACATGATGAAGAAGAAACAGATGTTGGTATTTTACATTTTGGTCCTGTGCTCATGTGCTTGTTTTGTTTAATAAGATATCAGTATCTCAGTCCACAAAAATGGATGCAAAATTAATAAAAATTTTTCTCACTTAGCTTTACAAGACTAAAGATCATTACAATTTCACGGGTCGTATGGCTAATGAGGTTGCATGGTTTTATCTTTATTTGTATTCAGAATGTTTTTCTTATGATAGTAGGCATAGCATATAAAATAACTTCATGACAAAAAAAGCCAGTTACTGAAATATATAATGTAAAAACTGACACTGTTCAATACATTAATCTATTTGTATTCACCAAAACATATGATATGTGTATGAATTTGGGGCAGTGGATTGATACAAACACGCATTTATGCATTTATTTGTTTGGCTGTGTGTCCATTTAGATTAACTTTCTAGCAATTTTAGCATGAAAAATAATATTTTAAAGGAGACACCTGAGGCAAGACTCTAGGGATTTTTTTTTCTTCCTGTACAACTGCACTGCTCTGCATATTTAGGATTAAATTTACCATTAAATTAACACAGTTGGAGACATTATAATCTCTATTTAAGATGATGATTTGAAAAGCTTCACTGTAAAAAGGAAACCCAGAGATCTAGTCTGGCTGTGATGGTAACATTTTAGCAACAACTAAGCCAAATTGCTCTCAGTAATTCAGGTGAAATCCCTGCTTTAGATATTTCTTAAAAATTGGGTTACATTCAGGAACTACAAAATCAGCAACCGGGCTCCACATCTCCTGATGATATAAATTAATTAAACTTTGGCTAGTTTTCACCAGGAAAAAAATTCTAGCACATACAATTAAAATGTAAATCTGCTTACTGTTGTTTTGGAGGCCTTTTGCAAATAAATGTCCTATGTTTCTCTACCACCAAACTAAGAAATTTAAATGCAGCTATTGAACCTAAACAAATAGTGAGTTACTGAATTCTTCCTATAGGTACTAGCATGAGGTGCTTGTTGGCCACAAGCTGTTAATTTTAGCTCCAGTCCCTCCTAGAGATCAGCTCCCATTATGGCAGCAGCATGGGCAGCTGTTAAGTCATCAGTTTTGGGACCCCAAGGTGCTTAAGTGTGCTTTATTTGGTATGGATTATGGCCCAGGGGAGACATAGGTATGTGCTCAGCACCCGAACTCACTATTCTTTATTCTGAAGAATTTTTTTTCTCGCTTATGCAAGGGTCTTCAGTTATCAAACCTAACTAGCAAAGCCCAGTTATTACGTCTGTGATATTTACTGAAACATTGGAAAACCTGGGAAAAATAATGATATTTAAAATGCAAATTAGCCTGATTTCAGTCTTCATTTGACTCTGGTTACTTCAAACTTGAATTTTGCCTGCAAATATGAAGAGGTAGATGCATTCAATATTGCTTATTTCTAGTGCACAGGCCTTTGGGTAAAATATGCCCATCTGTGTAGAACAATGCTATTCTGCACTTCATCTGCACGTTATGACTAATTTAGTTCTATGAAACAGAGTACAGAATTGAACAGTAGTTTGAGATTTGTGTACGCAAATGTGCCTCAATTGTGCTACATTACAGCTTTGTCATAGCTTTTCATTAGGTATGTCTAATTCTTGGGAACTTAAACCAGAACAGAATAAACTAAATACCAGTAATGTTCATACTGCCCTGTGAGGGCACAATAGGTGGAGTATGGAGTGTGTATATTTGAAAAGTTTTCTGTAATTTTCAAAATGGCCATAAAGGAAAAGAAACATAATATTTTAAACATTTCTAATGCCAAGATTCCCTTAGTATGTCTGGCAGCTCTTCCTGAACTTGAGAAGTTAAAATCTAGCTGCATACATGAATACTAAGCAACTGTATTTGTCTTTGCCTACGCAGATTTTACTGAATTCTATGGCTTTTCCAAGCAGCTCTTCCCTAAATATCAATTATAAAATCTGACAGTTAAAGTCAGTTGCAACCATAAAGCAGACATTTTGCAAATTGTTTCATCAGCAATTTTCTATTGTGTGATTGGCAATATGTGCTGGCATTTTTAAAGCTCTATATCACATCAGTTTTTTGTTGCTAAGGGAGGATGTGTCTTTGTCCATCTAATTCTAAGCTGAGTATGTTCCTGCCTGAGTCACGCACAACTAAAGAGTTGAGGAGAGGAGTGGCAACTTCAGCTGCTAAGGAGAGGTCATCTTCTTGCTCTCCAGAAAATCAAATAATCTCCTACATTTTCTCATTACCATTGAGTAGCATGTCTGGAAGGCAGAGACAAGCATTTGCTCACACCCTGTCCTCTCTTTATCTTTTTCCTGTTTAAATATTAGCAAGTTTTCAGAAATAGTAAGTGTTCGGATCTTGTACTGCAGTCAAACCTAAAGCTCAAGTAGAGTCACTGGGAGAACGGGAGTGTGTGTATGTTTGTTTAACTCCAGTCCACTTCTTTGCATGGCTACATTAGGATAATTTATGATCTTCTGTAGTTTTTGTCATAATGTTGGTATGCAACAACATAAATATGCTATTTCCCACTAAAATATCCTATATCCATACTTTCTGTTCGCTGCAAGGGTATATTTTACAGTTGTATTTTGGAATAGTGGTATTTCAGTTTGGTATCCTTTTAAAAATGTTACTTTGTATCCTATGTCTTTGTACAAGTTTTGTAAGCTCTGGGAATTACATTTTCAGCACAAGCATACGTAAGTGACTGATGTAAAAAATTCTAAATTTTCTGTACCTGAGTACAGACTTCTGAATTGATTGCCTCATAATTATTTCTGAGTACTACTTTTCAGCCTTCTAGTGCCTTCTGCAAAAGTTGGATGTACGTAGCATAGTTGAGTCTGAACAATATTGAAGAAATGAGCCATGTAAGTTTTCATACCATATCATTAGCCTGGGATATGCTTATTTTTCTTGAATGCTTTCATTAGAATCCTTTTCAGGTACAAAAGATATGAAATGTTTTTGTGTCTTTCATTTCTGTGCTATTTTCAGATGACCTGTCTCTTCTGTATGTTTCCAGAAGAAATCCCTCTTCTACTTCTCAAAATCTTTCCATTTCCATTGCTGTTTATTGGCAGAAAGTAGTGGATTTTGAATACATTTTTATAAGTTACAAACTCACTGGCAACAGACAACTGCAGTCTCACTTAAAGGAATGACTCCTACCACATCATGAAGTGAGGACAGTAAAAATCCAGAAAAAGATAATGACATGCCTTATAATAAAAGAAACAGCAAGGCAGCTCATTACAGCTCATACAACCTGGAATGGATACAAGGTCAAGATTAGAATTGCCACTTAGGACCTCAATTTCAGGAAACAAATCATATATAACCAAGATTTTGTTATGAAAGTTTATTTCTTGTTCTTTAATCAAACTTTTTATAGTATGTTTGATTGATCACGTCAAATGCAAGCAAGAACAATACTGCACCAGGTAAAATTACAGGACACATTTAAATTGCATCTAAATGGGTGTGTGAATCAGGGACCAGCTTACCCCATCAGCTCAGAGCTTTAAAAAACTGTACTTTTACTGTATTTAAGGATTTCATTACTGCAAGTGGAGCTTTCTCTTTTCAGAAAGGAACTATGAGATAGTAGCGGAGGCTTTACACAATTTATCTCCTCTTTTGTTTTCTCCAAGCCACTTTTCTCGCTTTCAAGTCTAATGTTGCACTTTCACATTTGGCAAGAAGTTTGAAAGCTTAGGGGAATTAGGGCCTTCACTTAGAGTAGACTTTCTCTAAGTTCTCTTGCTTTCTTTTAAATTTTCATGGGAGGCTTTAATTACTCTTCCTTAATGAGAAAGAATAACAAATTAGTTCTCAGGTTTTCTGAAATCTGATTACTGTTGTTTCCATTTTGCCTCTTTTTATCCTAACCTTACAAGTTTTACTTGTTATGGCTTGTATTGTCTTTCTTTTCTTTTTCTGTCACTCTCACTCCTTTCTTCATACCAAAGGTTCAAACAGGGATCAGTGACTATTTACACCCCTTTTACACTGTGAATCATCTTAATTTTCGCAGCAGGAAAACTGCTGGGAAGATGAAGAAAATTAACTAGTATTAAAGAGAAATTTCATTTAAGTGACAGCAGAGAAAGGATCGTGTAGCAAGTTATTTTCACTAGGCACATAGGATAATCTTTGGAGGTTTGCTTAATGGAAAGTAAAATAAAATAAAATAAAGCATGAAAACTTAGACTGTAATATGTATAAATATATCTGTGAATGTGAGTGAGAGGGAGGACAGCAGCAGAGAAGGTGGACTCACATATACTCAGTTTCAAGATTCTGATCTTTTTGAGTCTTTACCCCCACTATATATTCTGTGCAAAAGCAGTCAGCAGCATAGCTTTTGCTGAGCATCTCATCATTTAGAAGACAAACTTGGAAAACCTCCAGTATATCTGCCACTCTAATTTATACCTATGAGGATTAAGATGTCCAGAAAAGCCATGAAAATGACTAAGTATATTCCCACTTGATCAATTACATCGTCTCATAAGAAAATGTAGGGGTAATATCTGCATATATATATTTAATGGATGTCATATGCAACCTTGATAATATGCATCAGCTGTGCATATATTAATTTAATAAGTCAGTTAACATTGTCATTAAAAGTAATTCTCAAAATTAGTCTTTAAAATGTTATGTCAGGCAAAGCAATAAACACAAGTTAATTCACTGGTGGGTCAGACTGACTTTTTGATGTAGCTGAGGTTTCTGTAGACCATGTCATTTGTCAATTCATTGACCTAAGGTGAGCTGAGGAGAAAGAAACTAGTGAAAAGAGAGAGCTGGATCCTTTCATAAAGTCAGCTTGGAGTAGCTTCATTGACTTCACTGCAGTGGCTATATTTTCTACTTCACCACATCTAGGTGAAGATGTGGTCCTGAATCTGACGCAAAGCGTTTTTGTTTTCATGCATCTTTGATTTATTATCTTCTTTTTATTTTTTTTTTTACTTTCCCTCTGCTACTTGGTGGAAAGACAGTTTTTGTATTTTTAAAGTTTTAATTGTTTTTTAAACCATATCTAAGAAAATGAAATTATCATGCTTTAAACTAAAATGAGATGGTGGCTATTTTTTTCCTCTTGCTTTTTCTTCTTCTTCCACTCTTAAAGAAAGAGGAAAAAAAATTAAAATTTACTTTACCTGTGATACCAGTAGTATTAAATCCTTTGGTAGCTATTGCCTCCTTCCATATGCCGATGAGAGCTGCATAATTCATGTGTAGCAAGATTTTCAGCCAAGAAAAAAGTAGGCTGCAGAAGAAACATTTTTTAATGTTTTTTTATAAATTGATATTATTGCATTGGAGCTAAATTGCTTCCAATTCCAATTTGGCAGACTAGAAAATGACAATAAAAGTAGTAGATTTCAGTAGCTCAATTTAACCTTTTCATTATTTTTTGAGTCAATGTTAAATATGAAAGCTGCTAATAATATAATGCTTATACAGTATGTTTCCCTATGCTTTTGAGATACTAACTTGTGGTTACAGAAAGCTTAGGTATTCAAGATAACTTTTTGCAATTTAGGGCTTATTGTCTTTGTCTAGAATGCCAAGAGACACACAGTAGTGTATCTATGTTAAGGATCCCTTAGTGTCAGGAAATGTTATTTGAGAAACGGAAAAGAGACATTATTCTTCCAGCCTCCTGGGAGATACTATATCGTGGGAAATACTATAGCACAGAACAGCTGAATAGAGCTAGTCAGATAAGTTTCTAATTTCAAATGGGTTCCCATACCATGCCAAGACTCTAGAGCAAGATGCAGCACCTATTAATTACCTGAAATGAGCAGATCCAAAACTAACAAATGCAGAGTATTCATTCTTTGGTATAAATTTATACATTTTTTAAATGAATTATTTTCTGTGCATAACCTTAATACTGTCAGTCTTAATTTCTGTCATAAACAGTACTCAATGGTAAAACTGAGGGAACGCCAAATTTGAGTAAAATGTAGTAAATTTGAAAGCCAGACACAAAATCACTATCTAGAGAGAGACAACCAGAGGTCAATTCATCCCACTTCCCACTCAAAGCAGGGCTAATTAGAACAGGGTTACTCAGTATCTCCAAGAGTAGAGATTTACCAACCTCCCTGGGTGACCTCTTCCAGTTTTGGACACCCACATGTTAGACAAAAAAGTTGAAAAAAAGACAATGTTTTGTATTGAGTTAGAACTTGCCATGTGTGACAACTTGTATTCATTTTCTCTTGTCTTTCCACTCAGAGAAGCACCTCTGTGGATGTTTGAAAAGAGTCTGTCTCCATGTTCTTTGTGCCTTGCCCTTAGGTAGTTGTAGAGTGCATAAGGGTCATCTTGAAGTCTTCTCTCTTTAAAACTGAACAAATCCAGTTCTCTCAGCCTTTCATCATATATCCCACATTCCAGGTTCTGACCATTTTAGCATTTTCTGTATCTCAAAGCTAGGACAATATCAAGGTAAGGATCATGGATTGTTTGATTCTAATTCCCCTTCATCCGTAATTACCATCTATTACAATTTGTCTTTTTCAAACCCCTGGAACCAGAGATATAAAACAATGGTAATTTTTTTAGCAAAAAAACAGTCCTAAGAATGTCTCTAAAAGTTCTGCCAAAAGTTTTTAATTATTTATTTATTTGTTTGTGTATTCTTTCTATGAGTCTAAATACATGTGAGAGAAGCCCTCTCCCTGGTAAAAGTATTTAAGATGTCATGCCAAACTTTGGTGGACACACCCGAAGAGAGGCCTAAAGGTATGGGTGCGGGATGATCAGTCACAACATCTAAAAAGTATTAATGCCATGTAAAATGAAATGGAATTCTGAATTAATTTACTACTTCTACGGCACAAGCTTGCAGAGGTTTGTTTTTTTCAATCATTTTTTAAAAGTAGGAGAAAGAAAGAGTGCAAGACCAGATGCTTTTCTAACCCTGACTCATTCAGTAGCAATCTCTGATATGAGAGAAGTGTTTTGCCACGGTCTATTGGACAGAATGAAGAACAATGCCCTCCTCAATGTCATTGTTCATTGATGTATTCAGTGATTGCTAGTTTTTGATCGGGAATGTGTTCAATCATGTAGCAGGCAGAATTTCATCTCTCTGAATGAGCTGTTGAAGTGGAGGTTTTCCATTTAGCTATATTCAAGAGCAAGTCTCAGGAACTTTCAAAGAATGATTAAAGTGGGTACAAAAATCTGTGTACCGGAAAGTGATCTTTCTGCCCTTTTATGAACCAATGGAATAATAGTTTACGAAGCAGACAAACTGATATGAAAATTATATTTTGAGTCCTGAATACACATACTGAAAACCCTAAACTGCTGTAGGAAAAGCAGATGTTGAATCACTAATCTAATTTTATAGACAGACAGAGATATGCACCGATTAAGTAAATCTTCAAAAGTTTAAAATTTCCATCAACCAAAACTTTGGAAATTACCAGTGTAACATTTTTGGAAATGTGTGTGTCAGATAAATTTTCATGTACTTTTGATTTGCACACACAAAACAGTTCATCATTAAAGAAAACATAAAAACATCTTTTCCTCCCTTAAACATTCCTATGGTCAAGTTAACCTACCTGTTTTGCCTTTAATTCCAGGGTTTTATTGGCCTTTCCAAATATGAATGCTAACTTCTTTGTGGAGCCAGTAATAAAAAAAATGATATTTTGTTTGTATTTAATAATATATTTACATATAAAATGATAAGAAATTTATATCTAGAAATTTGACATTCAGGCTTTTGCACATGAATTACATACAGGTCTAAGTTGTCATTCAAATGCAATATCTGGACAACTCATATTGCTATGTTTTCTGTGATTACTGCTACAAGAATTAGCTTTTGCAAATGATTATGTCTGAAAACAAAAAATGGAAAAACAGAATGAATATCAAAAAACAGGAACTAGATTTTTGACCTTAAGAGATTTGGTCTGGATTCATTGTGAAAAATTAGTTAAGATTGCTGCAGCTTCTTCTTCTATCTTATGTGTGTTTCTCATCCGTAGTTAATTGGACACTGAGTGGAAATTTGGCTGAAAAAGTTCTTAGAAAGAATCATTAATTCAAACAACTTTTTTTTCCCCTTTGGTTAGTTTTGTCCTACATTGAAATAAAAGGTTACTAAGCTGATAGTGCTGTGTGTACTCAACTCTGCTTAACTGTCATGTGGGAAGGATTATGCGAAGAAAAATATGAATTTTATTCCTAAAATGAGCTCCAACATTTAAGATTTTCTGAGGGAACAGGAGAAAGGAAGGGAGGTGTTTATGACTCATTCACCTTATCCTTCCTTCACTCAAGTTCCATGCTTGTGTTTCTAAATATGGCAAAAGAAAAATCTTTACTTGCAACTTGTGAACACTTATATGTGCAGTAAAACTGGTATATGAGGTTTATATGAGGTTTATGACACCTGGAAGTTATGCACACCCATGTATTCTACACACAGACACAGTAACTGCAGACAGTATATTGGGCTAATTGTGCTATCTATGCCACCATCTGAAACAGCTTTTTCTTTTTTTGGTCAGAAGGTCTCTTTCCCATTTGAAATAATTAAAAACAGCAGATAACATGCTACCAAATTACTCCTCTTAACCTCTACTTAACCTCTAAGCAACTCTTTTGATTTAGTTCAGTAAAAAATTAATATGGTAAAATTAATAAAATTAGAGTGCCCAATCCCTCACAACTTGGATAGTGAACAGAGTTTCAGCGTTCAGGAGTGCTTTTTTTTCCCCCACATCTTTCATTTATTTAAATTATTAGACAAAAAACTTGGGACAATACCAGGGCTTTCAGCTACTCAAATTTATTTCTCTTGTGTCCTCAGAAATTTCCCTGCCAAAACAGAAACACAAAATGGTGCACTCTTCCACAGATATCCTGAGGGCATATTTGGAGATGGCTATGCTGCCTGACTGGGAGAGAGTGATAGCTGGCTCAGAAATAAGATGTTATAGACTTCCAGCCAGGAAAAGTTGCCACAGCAATGAAGATGCCATGAATAGAATTTATGGGTTATTGTGTATTTATCCACTGTCATTTTATGACATTTATCCACTGTCATTGCTAAGCAGTGTAAGCAAGCTAGCAAAACTCCCATCAGCCATAGCATCTGTTAAGCTTTAAAGCATAACTTCAAAATTAGACCCTGTGTTTGCAAAGCCAGTGCCATGCAAAAAGTGCCATCTGGCCTCAATCTATTTGAGAGAAAATCAGTTTATTTTTTGAAAGTGAAGAGAGACAGACCCAAAAAACCACAAGGCATTTAAATTGAGAATTCACAGTAGTTGACATAGACACAAGAACCAACCATTTCCTTGCAATAGTTCAAAACAATGCACTTGATCACATTATTCTCTGCCTAAGCAGAAATAAAGTCTGGGCAGAGAATGGATTGAGGGCAGCCCTGAGGAGAAGGACCTGTGGATGTTAGTGGATGAAAAGGTCAACATGACCTGAGTAATGTATGCTTGCAGCCCACAACTGTCACCTGGGCTGCATCAAAAGAAGTATAGCCAGCAGTAAAGGGAGGTGATTCTACCCCTCTACTCCACTCT
>JAOXNG010000004.1:8462143-8478636 GCA_028566535.1 Scolopax minor
CAGCATGTTGGCCAACCCTTTTTTCAATTACTGTCAGATATGTCACTCTATGGAATATTTCATTGGCCATTCCATCCTTCTATCTATGCTTCTATGGGAATCTGGAAAAAGTCCTTGAATAGTGTAAACATCACTTAGCAACGATTAAAACCAATAGGTATTATTGACATTCCTTTCGCAGCAATCACTAGAAAGAAAATAAACACTTTCCCAGCTGAAACCAGGACATCATTGCACACATCTTGGGTCTTTCAAATGTTTATGCCTATGCCATCTCCTACACCAGCACTCAGGAAGAGTGTGGCTATACCAGTTACTGGAATGATTAAAACTCAGTAATGAACTGCATAGTTAAATGAATGCATTATTTCAGAATTACATACACCTGTGAGTGTCTTGCAGTTTGTGAAAGAGGCAAAACATACATGAAAAAGAAAGAGGTTAGAGAACTTGACAGAGAAAAATCCAATTAAAAACATCATGGAGCATTTAAAAAATGAGAACTGTTTTTCATCTCCAGCCCCCATGTGGGGAGGGGCATGAGTATGGTTTTCATCTCCAGCCCCCATGAGGATCTCATCATCAACAGGGCCCTTAAAAGGACTCTGACAGCTCAAGTACATTACTGTCAAGGTGAAAGATAGCCAAGAAAATATTAGAGCATTTAGATACATTATCAAAGATTTTCACTAAACAAAATAGGATTTCCATTTTGAATGAATAAATGTATTTTTTTCCATATAGCAACAGATGACTTTCAAGGCTTTGGCAGCAAAATAAAACAACCACAAACAGCTCTTCTATCTTCTCATTTCCCTTTAATTAAGGCAAGAACTCCTTTCAGGAGCTCTACAGTTGGCAAAACCTGATTGAAAAAATATAAACTAAGAAACTCAGAGTTATGGTCAAGCTGAAAAGGACTTATGATTTCTGAAATTATGGATGTTCAGAGTAAGGATGTCTAAAGGACTTTAATTAAACTTAATACTCATGGTTAAAATATGACGCATTGACACATTGTTATTTCTCCAAGAACTACAGATATTTACATGTAGTATAGGACTGTTTTGCGCTTGAAAGTGTGCAGATTCTGTGTAGATTAACATTTGAATTATTACCTGGATGCATCTAGGTGTGCTTGTTAAAGGGAGTTAAAGCCTAGGGAGTCTAGGGAAATGAGCCTCAGAAAGACCAAGAAAAAGGTTATTGTTAGTACATTATTTTGAAATCAAGAGTTGTAGATTATTAGAGGCTTTCTTTATGTATGATTGTGCATAGTTAAAGAAAACATAAATTGACATAAACAGGTGTGGTAAATACACTTTTAATGTACTATCTGGATACAGGCAATTATGCAGCCTGACAGGTTAGATGGACTAAGTAGTTTCTAATTTTTATGGGAGATTTTGTAAATGCTGTGAGTTTGATTACTTGCGTATGCCTTTCTATAATTCAAGCTGAATCATAGAAAGAGTTGGTGGTGGTCTAAAGTTGTAGCCTGCTTCAGAAGTCTTTCTTTTTTCTTTTCTAACTCATGAGAGTTTCTTTTTCACTGACTCACTGGTCCCTTCTTTTCTTGTGTCTTCTGAACCCAGTGTGCAGGAAAGAAGATGTGTGTTCTGCCTGTGTACCTGGCATGTTCATTTGTTAACAGTATGGTTAAAATAGATTATTGTCTTAGTATATTATACTGACTATTTTAAAGTACATGTCTGAATTGAAAGTTCTGACCTACAGCTTTGTACACATTTAAATTACCATTCAGTTAATTTTGAAAGAGAAGAGCTCCATCAGTTCTAATAGAAATGACATTTATTTTGTTTCCTAATATTTATATTACAGAGTTTCAGACCTGAATTTCTTTTTATTGCTGGATTAAGAAATTGGCAGTCTATGTCAGATCAGAACAAGAAGTAGCATCACACGCACAAGGTGTCTCACCTGGTCTTCCTGACCTGGAAGAATAATCCATCTATTCATTCAGTTTTTGGAACTTCTTTTGAAATAGCAGAAAAAGCTACTAATTAGCACTAACAATGATGGTGTTATTTTTGTTCTGGAATCCTCTCCTAATGAGATTTCCTTTCAGCTTGCTACAGTGCAGTGCCTGCATTAAAGTGTTCAGTGTATGCAGCAGCTTTGAACCTTCATTTTGAAAAAATTCATTGAAGTGGCAGCCCCCCCTCCCAGCCACAAAAATTGAAATTTTGAACACTAAGTAAAATATTAATAGGATTTAATGCAAATTAATAGATACAAAAGAGATGAAGAGCTTAGAAACCCACTTAATTTTGTGACTGTTTTGCTAGTTTATTGGAGGGAGAAGGGGTTGCCCTAGTCCTGAAAGAAAATCTCTGGGAATTGTCTTTCATGTTTTTCATATGTGCATCCTGTAATATCAATATGTAGTGTATGCATTTGCAGAACATTTGCTATCACTTGTGTGCAAATGAAAACATATCATGAAAGAACATGCTGAATTTTAATTTGATGGCCAATATGCTGCAGCACAAGCATATTGCAAGCTGGGGTAGAAAGAAAGATGCAGAAAAGCAGAGAGTGCAGGCAGGTTTTCATAAAACCTTCCAGGATTGCCACAGTGTTGCAGCAGAATGACCTGCCACGTGGAAGGGGCTGTGTGGCATCTGTCTGTGCTGTCCTCTTGATACAGGCAATGATGCTGCGAATGAGGAACTGTGGAGGTTTTATTTTATAGTTCAGGTTCTCTGAGATTTGCATATTTAGAGCTTTTGACTACCTAATGGAGCTGGAAATGAAAGGAGGGCTGGAGTTTGTTAAAAACTATATGAATGTGAGAAGGTTGATATGGTACTTTCCTTTTAACTTGGTTTCGAAATCTTAGGAGCAGACCGTGTCCTACGTCAGCTTTCTTCAGCATTAAACAAAGATTTTGCCTCATAGTACGACTTAAAAAAGCAAACCTCATCTATTTAGTTCTTTTAATGGGATATAATCCTTTACATGATTGCAGTGGTATGTTCAAGACCTAATAGCTCAGTGCTCTTATCCAACCATTGTAGTCTTCATCAGTGCTAAAATAATTATAGCAATGTAGCATTATATTGAAGTCAGGGTTATTAACCGATGGTAGAACAGAATCTGAACTAGGCATCAGAACAAGAACTTCTCTAAAAGTTAAATTGAAAATATGCATGTTTTTTAATAAATATATTTATATGTGTTCAAGGATAGACAGAAAGAAATAATGCCACCTTTTTCAATAAGCATCCAAAACCATCATAAAAATAGATATGTCATTATGGAGGGAGCACTGTGTTAGAATTATGAACAATTTAAGAACACTCTTGATTAATTCTTACTTTAAAAAATGTTTGTATGGTTTTGTTGAAACCTCCATATTTGGCCCTTTAAATCTCCTTTTTAGTTGTTTAAAATACAGTTCAACTATGAAAAGAAGCACAAAAGGGCATGACATATTGACATAGAAAGATGTGGATCACTGGGTCTCATGAATTTCCATACCTTATGTCGGCAAGTTGCTCTTGAAAATTCTTTTTTTTTCCCAACTGCCAACACTTCAAGTTCAGCTTAGACCTTACCAGTCACACTGACTTCTTACCATCGTATACACGTTCACCACAAACAAATATTCTGTGGGCTAAATTATGCTCTCAGCTACACTTGCACAGCTTCACTACTTTCAGGTTATGTCTGTAGTGACACTTGTGCAATTCCATTAACCTTTCAGTGCTATAGGTCATTGTCACCAGGAGCAACATCTGAAGCTAATGGGATTTCTCTGCAGCCCTATAGAATGAAAGTTGCATGGCAACATTTTTGTAGCTGGTAATTATGCATTAGATGATAAAAAAGCATTTCAGTTGTCAGTGTCTACTTATTTTTGTGGTGCTTGTAGGAAAATATTGTTTATAAATTGCCAGATTTGAATGAGTGACAACACTCATTCAAGCCCTGTAGTATCTTGCTTACCTTAGTGAGTCAAAGTACTGTTCAACACGAGTAAAGTTCTAGAATGTGGCCCAAAGTCAAAGAAAGTGATATAGAAATCAGGGCTATGGAGTGTAATCTCCCATGTATTCATTTTCAACATCAATTTTTTCCAACAAACTATATTTAAAAGAATGTAAGCACAAACTTAATTTAAATACTTGAGGTCCTGTTAAAGTAATTTATCATTGTTGCTGTAGCAGACCTCTTTTGGGCATGTCCAAGACTTCCAAGTAAGCTATCGCTAACAGAATGGTTCATTTTGTGGCAGTTGTGACTATAGTTAGAGAACAAACAGGGTGTTGCTTTTTTTCATAATAAAGGAAACAAAAGTATCACAAGGAACAACACACCTTCAGATTTAATACCTGCAGACTTTCAGCAGCCTGAACTAGAGTGAACAGAATTATAAATATTCTCTTATATGCTGGTAAGGGACTCTAATAAAAGCTGCTGTCTGGATACACCTAAAACAATGAACCTGTTTTGCAGTCTGGTTTCCATATATTCCTTCCCTTCACCCTACTAACATTCTGCTTCCCCAGTCAGTGCTGCTGACCACCATGCCTTCAGGCTGTTCAGTGACAAGTCTTTCTTGATATAGGGGGAGAAACTGGAATTACAGGGGCTATATTCTCAATAGCAATTTCTCCAAAAGTTGGAATGAGGAGAGGATGCTCACTGCTGAGAAAATCAGGCCTGAACAGCAAAATTTGGAAAGCTATGAGTGATGAAAAGAAGGTCTGAAGCTTATTCAAGCACTGCTTCCATTATGCTATGGCTGTATTTTCTGGATGATCTTATGGTAGTGATGAGTGATGAGTAGGCAATTCAGCATTCCTGGGGAGAACCCTGAAGGCTGTCATTGCTCTGACCTTCTTTGACACCCTGAATATGACATGTATGCACCAGATAATCATTTAAAAAGCCAGGAGAAAAAAATCAAGCATGATCTTGAGATGTTGCAAAAAGGATAATTATACATACTAAATGTAAACATTAAATAGGAAAGAATAATTCAATTCCTAAAATAAAGCAAATCTCTTAAATGAGATAAACTGGAAACATCACAGTTACATATACATTGAATTGAAATGATGCTCTGTGAAATCAGACAATTTTGGGGAGTGATAATGATGGGAATCCCTGGTTGCTGAGATGAGTAAGCTTAACTGCACTAGTCAGTTAAATTGTTTTACAATTAAATAATTGTATGGAGCGCCACTGCTTTTATTAAATTATACATCTTGAGAAATATAGACACCATGAGATATTTCAGTATATATGTACTCTATCAAGAAAATTGAGTTATACATTAAGTGTTTCAAAAACACACCTATGTATCCTACATGCAGTAGTAAAATGAGCAACTATTCCTTTATCAACTTCTTTACTGGCTAAAAGCACAATTTGTGAAGTTAAAACAAGCCAAAATAGCAAGTAGAAAAAGCTTTGAATAGAAGAAATCATTTGAACCCTGACAGTTTTGGACTCAATAATCCTAGCCTGGGCTCCAGAACAGCTTCCTAATATGGTAGTATTTGATATGCTTTGCGGAAAATTGATCTTCTGGCAGGATTTTTCAGGAAAACTTGTATCAGGGAAAAAGACACTAGTGTTCTGATCATTTATACTGCAATTCAGGAATAAAACATGAATTAAATCTATTCTAGAAAACACAGTATGTAAAACATAAAAACAGAAGACTGTATCACCTGATTGACAGATTGTCCCGAAATGAGGAAATAATCCTTTGAGCCCTGGATTAAGGCTCTGGAATTCTTTGCCTTTGCTATCAATCTTTTGGATAAATCACATCTCTTCCTTGGATCTCTTTCTGCCCCGAAAAATAAAAGATTATTACACTGATTTATCAATGAGAAATGCTATAAAACTATAGTTATTCTAGCCAACAGTTTTTTCATTCATTCAATGTAATAGGATTTGGTTCACATTTTTTGCCAGAAGGAACAAAATATTATCATCAGAGTTAAACCAGAGTAAAAAAGCAACCAGTTCAACAAATACAGGCAGAATATTGCTGCAGGATAAGCTTCTGGTACTTCCTATGTTACGTGATATATCTTATTTTCCAGCTGAGAGAGTCTTATCCAAACCCACAGAAGTATAGATAATTCTTTTCTTTGTTTCCACTGAGCATTGGATCCAAAGTCACATTAAATAAGATGAATAGAAAGTTTCTGTTAGTGATGACTACTGGGGACTGATAAAAGAAAAAAACAGTCAACTGTATGGTCCTTATGTGACAAGGAAAAGACAGAGGCCAACAATTATTTTATGGACACTGTTGCATTGCATATAATATTCTTTATAACATTCAGTCCTGAGGCTGTCTATTATACATGGATATCTTTTGCATTATGCTTTCATTTCATAAACTTTATAAGTACACACAGGCAATAGAGGGAAATTCCTTTAGGGATTCTAACTACTCCTCATTGCTGACAGAGTTTTTTTCCTAGGCTAGGGTCACTTCACTGATCTGGTTTGCACCACAGTTAGTTATTGTAGAGCGTCAGCTGTAAAGCAGAAGTAGAAACTGAGAAAAGTTCTAAGCTTTTACAGGGCTGTGAAACGAACATCCATGTATACCTGTGGAAGAATCATGAAAGTCACTGAAAGAACGGACTTTGTACCTATTTGCAACTTAAATGGATATTTATATTTGTGTAAACTAGGGCAAAAATGGTTGTCAATGGCTGTGAGCCTGACTTATAACCTTTCAGGGCAACAAATTAAAGAACATAAAGTAAGAGAAAGTCATATCCAAAGCTATTAATAGAAGATCTGGAAAAAAAGAAGGAAACAGTTTTATCAAGTGAATTAAACTGTATTACAGAAACAAGCAAGTTGATTGGAACTAGACAATCTTTAAGGGTCCCTTACAACGCTAACCTTTATGATACCTTTCTACAGTTATCTTTCTTTCTCCCATTCTATCTGAAATAGTTTAGAACAGCTTATGAACAAAATCAAGTAAAATTACGTGCCTTAGCAGGCTTTAATCTTTGGAAAATATCCTTTAAAGTGCATTTGCTCATTTCTGCAGGTTTGCATGTTGCTCATGTTATCCTTGGACTGTGCCCAGTTGACAGTCAGATACAAGAAAGGCTTTCTCAGTTTCTGCAGATTGGCTTTACATCTGTTACTGCTCCCTCTGTTCTGAAGGTATGGCTAATAAAAAGGACAGATGTAAATGTGGTCACAATCAACCTTCATAACAGTCCTGTGATTTATCAAAAAAAATATGGTGACATTGTTTTCCGACCTCCAACAAAAAAGAAGAGGAATAAGCACAATGTTTTTCTTATGTAAGTGAGCATATATCAAGAAACAGAGCTCATTACTTACTCTCATATGGATCGTTTACATTATGTTTGACCTAAGTCTACCCAAGTAAACACGTGTGCACACACCCCCCCCCCATCTTTATCTGTTTTTTTGTCTTGTTCAAACAATCAAGGATTCTGCCTGACCTGGCAGAATTAACTTTTGGGGGGGAGTTTCTTTTTGATTGCTGCATCACTTTGATACATCTAAAGAAAAAAATATTTTTACTGTTTGTATTTTATTTTAAGATGTGGAAGGGAGGAACTGAAAACTTTTGGGTTTACTCCTGGGTTTTTCAGTACTTTGAAGATACTGGATTCTCCTTTACAATACTATCAAGGTTAAAAAAAAAAGGTTGGAAAACATTATGATTCATATGTCCTACTCCAATGTACTGCTGCAGGGATTTCTGAAGTGGAATTAGAGGACAGTCTTTAAGTTCTGCATTTAAACAGAAAAAGGTAAACTATTTAAAAAGAACGAACGAGTTTTGAACTGAGTGATCAAAAGAGGAAAATGCACATGGCACTAACACTGTGTCTGACTGTCAGATAGCTCATGCAGTGTTCATATTAATTTGTAATTTTTTTCAATTGCTCTCGAAAACCCAAGGAAAGAAAAAGAAGCTCACTGAATAATTTAAAGCAGTTCTCTCTTTTCAGTCATCACTCCTTTTGTTCTTGCATGTATCTATAACCTCACACTAGTCATTTTAATTTATCTGTGGTTAATATAGCCATCTCAATGTCTAAAGCAGTGGGAGAGCAAAATGGAAAAGAAATATTTATAACATTTTAAGGAAAAAGAAAAAGAAGATAAAAAATCCTCTAATCTGACTAAAGCTTTACAAAGAATTGAGTGATGGAAAGAGTTCCTTTGCAAGAGATCCATTAGTTTGCTAGCCATTACCAACTAGAGGGGGCATCAAAAGAAGAATATAAAATGAAAAGCTTTTTATTTAAGACTGGCATGTTTGTAAGGTTGTTTTTTTACTCTCCTTTGATATATATCAGACTTCTAAAATGCCCTGTTTCTGGAGACTTACCCAATATGATTAGCGTCATCACCTGTATTACAATTGTACCTCAGAAGCCAGAAGTTAAATCAGCAGCCTTTTGTACTAGACATTGTATGAACTGCACTTGCCTTAAAGAGCTTACTAAACTAAAAAAGAAAATCCTAGATAGGAGAAGGGTAATATTAGTCTTCTGTAATAGGAACAATGACAGAAAGACTAATTTAAAATGTCCTAGAAAAAAGCCTAAATGCATGGAGAAATTGAAACACCTTCTGATACCCAGCTCTGCTTTGATGAGAAGTTTCTTCTTCTCTGAGGTACTTTATCACCCAATTTACAACTTGCAGTAATTTCACAAGAAACATTCTTCATTTTAGAACCAGACTCACGTCCATTCCATAGTAATCAGTTTTGTAAATTCACAACAAAAAATGTGGTGTCAGGAAAGTGAAAGATTAGTCAGTATTAGTAGAAGAAATTGTATTTTGAGACTGGTTATCTAATAACCAAAGAAAGGTTGTGTGCATGTCTACTGGATTCTAATTCTGAGCACAAATAAAGTAAGTGCAAGTAAATCTTTTGCAGAAAATACTCTGTCCACAGGGTTCGTTTCTGTAATTCCATATGAGTTATATACAGCAACACTGTTCGGGTTCACAAACAGCAACAGAAGCACAAAGCATCCTGCTTTCATTTCAGCCTCTATTTCAGAAGTCAGGTATTGTGAGGAGATGATACACAGAAATCTTCATGTATTGAAGTTGGGCATACTTTGAATTATGCCAGAAAATAAAAGAAGTGACAAAAGGATGAAAGAAAATGATTGTGAGTTTAGTCAACTTAAACTGCAACTTCAGAAGAGGCATGAAAAATGAAGATCAAGGAAAGTGGTAATAAGATAGAAAAGAAGCTTTAATAAAAACAGAAGGTTATGTTTATGAGGTTGCTAAGGCTTTTTCCACAGGAAGGTCAGGAGGTTGCATGATCTATATCTGCATTGCTTGAAAAGGATCTTGAATTTCATTTCTTGATATCATGAAGGTATTAACACTCTTTACGCGCCTTTGTTTTCACATACTGCAGCTTCAGACATGGGCATGGCCAGGAGATATATTCTGTTTTTTGCAGGGTAATTATTCATGCTGAATATTACCTTTGGATAAATTGAGTTATCATGTCTGGGGAAATCGGAACAAAGAAAGGAATGAAGGGGCCAGCTCTTCATATATCTATATATAGAGAGAGAAAGAGGGACTCATTTTTTTAAGCAAATGAAAGAGGATGTATTTTACTTCTTTTGGAAGCTTACTAATGAACTAAAGAACAGATGTATCTGTGAGACTGTCATCAACCCCCTGAGTAGCAATGATTTGAAACAGTTTGTCGTATGTACTTGATCCTGATTAAAATAAGACAAATTAACAAGTTTCACCTCTCTTGATGGAGAACAGATAACTGTCATTCACTTGTTCTTCCATCATGGACTAATTCTTTAATTTTTTTTACTTCCAAATAGATAATTTCAAAATTTATTAATATTCAGCAGTAGGATAAATGCAAACCCCTGCTCTGGCACTTTAATGCTCCTTCTCAGTTGCAGGAAGCCTCTAGCCTTGAGGCACTAATGGGCCTTGATTGCCCTGAGTGGCTCCACCTGCTTCCCTACACCTGCTGCCCAAGGACAGGGCTCCATTTAAGCTCAGGTGTGCTGTGCTGTGAGTCTGCTTGTTCTTAGTCCTGCTGATGTTTGTTTATTGCTTGGGTTAGTCTTGGCCACGAATTGCTACTGTGCCTTTGCCTGAAGACTTCAGGGCTGTGGCTGGAACCTGCTGCTGTTGGGGACCTGCTGTACTGGCCTGGCTGGGGTTCCCCTGGCTGTACCCACAGGTGAGTTTCCTCCTGGTGGGGGTGGCCTCAGGCCACTTGTGTTGATGGATATGGCCCTGTGTCCCAGAAGGTTTTTCTGAGTAATGCAGAACTTTTATTTGCCTTCTAAGAAAGCCTACTTCCTTTGTCTCCTATAAAGTACAAATGAAAAACTCCAGGGCTATATATTTCTGAAGCGTCCGCACAAGAAGAAAGTGAGACTGTTACATGATTTGTTGACCAGGTAACAATAAGAAACATATTTCTAGTTGATAGTTGGAACCCACATAGGGTCATTATTTTTTAAGAGTGGATTGTTTTTTTCAGAATGGGACAAGGAGGTGTTATAGTGAGAGGAGGAATGGATTAGCCAGCTCAACAGCAGTGGAGGGGAGCATGGGGCTAGCCTTCAGCTGCAACACATAGTTGAAAAGTCAGGCTTTGCTTATCTGTGGTGATATGTTTGGCTGTTCACTAATCAATTACTGGATGTTATGAAATAGGAAATTCTCCTTATAAACATACTATTAATTAATTACAGCAGGGAGGTATAAATGTTTCTTGCTCACTCAGCCACCCACAAGATGGCTGATGGTTCATGCGAAGCCTGAAAGAGATTGAACTTATTTAAATGTACTTTTTGTGAGGAATATAAAATTGCATGTTTGATAGAAATAAGAGATTATTCTCCATACATCCTCCAAAGTAGTCCTAAGCAGAAAAACATGTGACTTACTAATGTTTAGTAGGAGACACCTAGTTCTTCATCTGTGCCAGGCTAGCCTATTAAAGAAGCTATTTTGTATTAGAAAATATAAATGTCCAACTAGATAAGTTAAAATGAGTCTTTCAACTGTGGTAATATGAATTGAGTAAGTGAACACCATGAAAATAAGGATACTGTTATATTGCCTAAGTAGTCTTGCCTAAAGTATCTTATTTTTAGCCCCTGTCACAGATGCCTCGTAGTGGATGAGAAAAGGAAATTTCTGGAGCTCAGAAGATGTGAGAGCAGTCTCCGTAAAATGCTTAATATTCTGAAATGTTAAATGTAGTAGGTCTAATGGCTGCCTAGCTCAGCAAAAGACTAATTATGATCTCATTTAATTCTCTTGGTATATTCATGTATACTTTCCTATCTAAATGTGTAATATCTGTTGTGAATGTTTGTACCATTAGACTTTTCATAAATTTAAAATATGGATCTCTCATTAGATCACTTGGGGTCCCAAAAGTGATGAACGTGTAGATGCTGGTTCACATTGAACCTCTGAGCCCTGCAGGTTTCCCATTTTGCCTTACAACTTTTCTTTCTAATGCCTTCAATTCATGTTCTTATTTCTAGATCAACTAACTTCAGTTTTGAATTATTTGGTTTTAGTTTTATTCATAAAATGGTAAAGCATACTGACTGCTAATCTTCATCCTTCTTTAGAGGACTAAGCCAAATAAATAGTAATTTTTCATATGCTCAAAGTTTCCTTAGTGACATGTGAAATCGGCAGAAGTCCTGTGTTATATATGTAGAGAAGAAAATAAAATTAATAGGGACACTTTTAAACCTGGAAGTAGAAAGGTTTTTCATGGCCATTGATGTTCTTGTTATCAATTGCTGAGGTATTTGGTGGGTTATTTGCAACTACCATTTTATTTCTGGGTAACTGTATAAAAAGCTTTTGTTTGCCTTGTAGCCTTTTCTAATCCCAGGATGATTTTTTTTTTTTGTTTGTTTAGCTAGAAAACAAATTTTAAGATGTAGTTTCTCTTGGGTGGCATTTGTAATGTAGTCTGACTCCCCTCTATGCATATGTCAATGCATATTTTATGGAGTCGTGCTCTTAAAACTAGAGCCACTGCTACTGTGAAGTGGATATTGTGCTCTTTTTAGTTAGAGATAATCAAATATATTTAAAATGCTTTTTTCCCCCTGCACTTGTAATTGAGGTTTTAAAATTATTTGTATGGTAGTGATAATGCAAAGTCCTGATATTATTAAACCTACACACTAAGATGTTTAAAATAGAAAAAAGTAGAAACTTCTGTAAGAAATCTGATCTTCCACCGTGAATCTCATTAGTAGTGCTAAGCAGGATTGCTGTTTATTCATTGATAGGCACCTCTTTAACACACTTATTGGAAAAACTTAACTATTCTGTAGCATCCAGGATTTGAATCTATTTTGGAGACACTTTTTCCTAAGTATTTTCTATTGGTTTGTAATTTTTTTGTAGTACCGGGAAGAAATGAGAGATGCAAAACCCATAAATCACACTTTTTAGATTGAATTATGCCTGAGATTCTTAAAGTCGAAAAAGCAAATGAAAAAGTAATGTTTTTTCTTCCATATTTCTTTCTTTCTGTAGTCTAGCATTTCACATCAGCCAGGCCTCTTCATTACAAATGGACATTTAAGAAACCTATCTGTGACAAGATGCTAGTCAGGCAATGGGAGTGCAAGACAAATAGCTGAATTATAATGCCAGACTTCAGGAGAACACACTCTTGTCTTACTTGGGGATCTTCTTAGCAGGATTCCATAGTGAATGGGACTGGAGGGCTCAGGGAGTCCAGGAGAGCTGGGCAATCTTCAAGAACAGGCCCCTCAGAGCACAGGAACTCTATTATAATGGAGTTATAATTATAAACTAACAAGGGTTGTGAAAATCCATAAGAAAGGCTTTTTTTTTTTACATATGTTGACAATCAAGAAAAATTGGGACCCTCAGCTTAATGGTGCAGGAGACCAAGAGATGAGACATGTGTAGAGTGGCAGACTGAATAAAAAAACAACAAACAAGCATGTAGTTTTGGTAAAAACACAGAAAACTTTCATTTGTTTTTTTTTTTCAAAACTTAATTTCATTTATTGTCAAACTGAAAAATTAGTATCTATTTTCAGATTGTCTCAGCACATCAGGATTTTTTTAACTGACTCAAAACATTAATTCAAGTCTGTTCAAGATCACACTACAGTTTGATTTCTTGGTTGGATGCTTGTGCTTGTTGCCCACTTATTTGAACTCTTCACTGCCTCCTATGTATCAATGACAATGTTGTAGCATAATCACTTCCACCTGTGTCTGTCAGCTGGTCACAAGGAATGCTGTCCACTCAGTCATACTTAAATTCTATGATACGATTGTTTCTTTTCTCAAGATGCATTTAAGCTTGCATGTATTGAAACTGTGAATGTTCTTGCACAAATTCCGGTGCCTGTTGCCATTAATAATATTCCAGAGTCAGCAAGGGCTCCTACTAAAAATGTGTCTTTTTTGGGGGGTTAAACTTCAAAGTTCTGTAAAAGTGTTATTCTTCACGCAGTTGTAGCATTGGTAAAGTTATGATTATACCACCCAGTAGTGTAGCACTTTCAATCACTTTGTTGAACTAAAAACCAACAGCTTATTAGTATCTTACCAGCAAGTATCAATTTTGAGTTGTGATGTCCTCTTGTTTAACAAATACATAAAGTGCAAAAAAGGTTCCTTCAGCTTTCTCTTTAGGGAGTCTCACAGAAGAACAAGGACTTTTGCCTTCTATTTTCAATGAAGTCAGGTTTTATTGCAGCCCTTTGGGTTGCACACAGGAACTGCTGTGTCAAATCTTTTAAGACAACACTGTGGAAATTAATGCAGTAGGATGACCTGAGTGAAAATTTAGTTTTCAATAACTGCTTTCAGCACTGAATAAAGCAGTAAATTAATCCTCTGTGCTCTTATTTGGTAGCATTAACTGAGGTCCGTGGATTAAACTACACTTGAGTGAGCTGCTTTGTTTAATTTGTGCCCTAGACAAAGGCAGGTTTTTTTTGTTTTGATGAGCCAAACTCTGGGAGGCTTCAAAGAGCACTGGAGTTTCACTTCAGCAATGCTGCCTTGTTTCAGCAGAGTTGGTGCTCAGTTTATGGAATTCTGTGAGAGGGTTTTCTCCAGTTGATCTTGACCTCATAGAAGCGATGCAAAAGGACTGCGTCAGGTGTGCTTTGCAGCATATGATTTTCAGTGTTCAAATAATCCCTAGATGCTGCACAAGGTTGAAGGCTTAGTGTGCTACTCACTGTCCCAAAAGCATTGATATTACAAAGTTGGACTATAGCTTGGTGTGAGTGGCCATATCCTATGTATCCAGTTTAACACCTTTGTCTGCTTATGTAAAGCTGCAGAGTAGGATAAAGCAAACTGGAGTTGAGCCAATGGTAAGCTTTACCTGATACAGCAGTTTCTCTTGCTTTCCTACTGTAATTTAGAGCAGGCCTTGGGGACTTTTTTTAATTATGCAGAGTATCTTTATGGTGTTTGGCTGCCTAGGCTGGAGGGGATTGAATTATGGCACAGGCTCCCTATCCTACTTGCTCAGTAGGTATAGTATGGATTCAGACTCGTTATGGCTGAAATTCTAATCCTGAAATAATTTTTTTATCCAGTTAGTGTGAAATTTAAAGTTAATCTCAAATGTGTATTTATAGGGCATAAGGTTAGGGAATAGAGTTATGATTCTGCATAGTGACAGCTTCAAAACAGTCTCTGAAGTAGTCAGAATGGGAGGTATACAAAATGATTTGGTTTTGGATGTGGTAGGGGTAAGATCTGTTTTTATAATTTTTCACCTAGGGTTTTAAAGATAACTATTTAAATGTGTTAGCAGAAAATCTGTAAGTTGTTCTACTGTGTAAAAGTGAAACTGTATGGCTTAATGAAAAAAACATTCAAATTTCTGAACAAGCAATCTTCAAATAAGAGCATGATGGAGTAATAGGTAGGAACTTAGTATATGGCAAGTAATAAGGGGGGAAAAAAAAAGCCTGTTTTAATTCCATCCACTTATCATTCCTCACAACTGTTGCTGTAATTTCCTATAGTCAAGTAACATTTAAAAAATATTCTTAATCTTCATGATTTCTAACAAATCACAAAATTAATGAAGTACTGCAGAAAGGTGTAACTTCTGAATCCTGGATCAGCAACTCCTTGTCCCAGTGAGATAGTGCCAGTCTGGAATCTCTAAAAGCTGCTTAGAGAGGTATATTGAGGCAAAGACTATATATAACTTGTCAGGAAGCTTCCTATCTGTCCCGCTACCTGTTTGTGGGTCCATACACATTCAGATATGAATGTCTTCCTATTTTCAGATTCTTTGCTTGTGAGTTCACAGCTGCCTAGGCAGGAACCATCAGTATGCCAGTAGGCTAAGTACTCTAAATGTCCTACTTCACTGCTACAGTCTTCTAACGGGATTGTATTGAGTTAAGAGGTGAGAATAGGAAGTATTAGCTGCACCAGATGGATTACCAGATCTGAAGAAAATATGAATATTTAATAACACTTTTTTGAGCTCTAGTCAGAAATCCTGCAGTGATACTGGAGGGGCCTAAACAGAGCCATTTTAACCCTGTTAGCAATGTTTGCAAATACTAGAAGATGCTTGTCTATATTGGATGCTGTTCTGTAACTTAGAAACCTTCTTTTGAAACCTGAAATGAAGACTTCAAAGTTTCTTATTCAATATTAGGTTTTTAAAAGAATACTTTTTATACTTTCCCCAAGAGAATTGAATGGATATCAAACTGCCAAAATGGAAAGTACAAAATGCAGGTGACTGCTCTGTCTGAAGGCTTCAAAAGATATGTAATTTTGTGTGAACTTTTTAATTTTCCTAACCCACTAGACAATATTTCTCTGGAGAATGTCACTGAAAACTGCTAGAGCTGTGAGGTAATAATACTTTAATGTATTGTCTCTTTATGAAACATTTCAACAATGCAGTTGGTGAAGTAGTGCTATGTAGCTGATGAGATAAATGCTAGAAAGCTGTTGTCAAAATTTTGGAAGAAGATGAAGAGGAGTATGCTCTTTAAGATTACAATTCAGATTTGAATCTGCAAATGTTTTGATGAAAGATAATACTTAAGTTTTTATTATCAGGAAAAATAACTAAATTGTAATCTTAAATTTGGTGGTTTAAGTTTTGAAGTCCTAATCGTAATAGGAATGAGTAGGGGAACAAACTTTGTATATATGTATTTTTTTTCACTTTTTATGGTAACCTCATAATCACTGTATTTGAAGATGTTCAGGCCCAGAAATATTGTCATCTTTTGAGAACATGTTCCCCTCTCTGTTTTCAGCCTGAATGTAAATTTGTATATCTAACCCTATATATAACTCTAACTCCAGCTGAATCTTTGTGTCTTTCTCCTTATAATGAAAAAAAATCACAGCTCTCCTTTCAAGTCCATGTAGTTTTTTTTTTTTTTTTTTTGAGTCCATAA